>BGZK01000994.1:0-231499 GCA_005406025.1 Eumeta japonica | reverse complement strand
TTTTTGAAGTGAAACTTCTTTATCGGCGTATGGGAGAAATTTTATAGCAATGTAACGTTTTTCTGTTATGCGCCATCTTTATCTGTTACGCGCCATCTTTATTTCTGGGTAACATTTTTCCGTTACGCGCCATATTTATTCAATGTTATTAATGTCATCGTGGCATAAACATAATTGTTACTAAGGCCACCTGTCACATATACTTTCTGTCAACACCCTAGATCTATTTACAGTTTGTATATATTACATTTTCTTATTATCTAATAAGAAAATGTAATATATATTAGATAGATAAGTTGAAACCTTTTCAACCGACATACATGAACTATATCTCACATTCTTTCATTGGTGACTCGATTTTATATGTAGCGTTCGATAATTTTCCTACAATTCTATATGGCCCTTTATAACATCGCATTAATTGAAAAGTTTTACCTATCACCCTTCTAGGTACATATACATTACCAAGTCTCCTACATGAAACTCTGAACATTTCTATTTCTGAAACTCAGTAGTGACGTGAAAATAATATTTCAATTAAGTGATTAGCGAAAAATTTTATAAAGTTATTGGCAAAAGAATAAAAGATATTTATTCTAATTCCAGTGGATTTCTAACAGAAGTAAGTAATTAAACCTTTTTCTAATACATTCAACACGTGGGTGTGATTACGGTATTTATTTTTAAAGTTATTTCAGGTTAACCTTAGTTTTGATTGTAAATATCAGTGAGTTAAGCCATTAATTACAAAATATATAATAACGATAACAATAATAGTAATAATTCTATTATAATTAATGAAATGTTATAATCTTAGTAGCAGAAAGGTGAAATAATTGTATTATTTTTGTATCCATGTCTATGACAATAAAAGCCTTTTGCATAAACTTTATCTAATTTAGCTTTATTCAACCAATTTCTGTGAAGTTGTAAATAGTAAATCATTTTTCGAAAAATGATGTCATAAAGAAGTTTCACTTCTTACGTGTGTACACTAATACACACACACTTTTTATTTTTATGTACTTTCGTCCGCAGAACGTAAAAACCATTATTATTACTGTTCAAAGGAGATGTCTTATTCAATATATTATTTTAGTTTTCCGCGAATATCCAACAAAAGCTTACGAAATTACTATCAGTTTATAGCATATATATCTTTAACTGTTTTGTGCACATTAAAAAAATAGTTATTAATCTTTTAGATTTTAAGAGGATAGCGGTTTGTAAGAATTAGATGATTTCGAACCAGACATATTTCCTTTATTATCGCTTAGTCCTAGCTAATTATATGCAAAGGACTCATTACTTTTACCTTTTTCTTCTAAGTAGCTTAGGATAAAATGAAATGAGTATTAATACACTACATACCCGTTTTCTTCAATTTTGGCATAAACTTAATTCTGCTCAGAAGTCCATTTTTATGTTACTTCGTTTTTCTTGCACCCGAAAACTACTGAATTCATTAAATTCAAATTTTTGGGTTGCACCTCGACCCAAAATATGTACTAAGTTTATAATTATAAAAGCGATATTTTCTAAAGGTTTCCATTATAGTATATTAAAGGGGCAAACGAGCATGCAAACCATTAGAGAGTAGATGGTCACCGTCGCCCATGAACACTCGCAACCCAAGAGAAGGCACCGTTGTGTTGCCAGACTCTGGGTAGGAATAAGATATATGATGGAGAGGGTTTTATGGAGAGCGGTGCGATGGAGAGGAATGGGCGATCAGAATTCTCACTCACTAGACGAAATGCAACACGAAACCTGCTGTTTCAGTTCCGTATTTTGTGAAAATATGTTATTTCAACGGTCGAGTCAACCCATTTGTCCTGCTACTAACTTGGCCACAGTATAACTCTACCACAAGTATTACTACTTTTCTTTGTTCCTGATTTCTGTCCTTGATTTTCAGCTGGCCGACACCGCCGCCGTGAGCGTCATCAGCTACTTGTTGGCGTTGCCGCTGGCGCTGCTGATCGAGTACCCGGCCGTGCAGCTGTATAAAGCAGCCGTCGAGTCCGGCTCGGGGAAGGAAACCGAAAAGGATACTAGTGTTAAAAACAAACGCTTGTAAAACTTAATGTTTAAACGTTATAATGCTTATGCTTAAATAAAATAAAACTCTTGATTTTTTTAAATATTTGTTTTACTCAGCCAGCTGTCTGATATATTAGCAATCTAGCCCATGCATTCCTTACGGACAGAAATTTAGCACTGGCACATTATTGAGAAAATCAAACTGTTAAACTATTGCATAGAACTACAGTTAAACCTTAGCTTATTAGTCAATAAACGACCCCTATTATAACTTAATAACTGTCCTGAATAAATTATCCTTTCTGTTGAAGACGTTGACGCCTGATGAAACTCTAAACCAATTCTCTCCGTTTGTTACTTTTGTAGTGCAAACTTAATTTGTATCTACCCTTTTATTTTTTGTTGTCTTCATAAATGTTTTCGCTGTTTGTCATTAACTGTGTTATTACACGTATTTTAAGCTAAAATCGAGAGTTTTAAAATATTTTCACACTGCCTGAGCTGATACTTCTTAGCATCTCTAAATATTTATTTATTTAATCCTTTTTTAAACCTAGCGATCTTTACAGTTCGCATTAACACTGCCGCGATGCTTTTATTTTTTTCGTATGGGTGGGGAAATGTGTAATGGTTTCCGTTCATTGAGTACACACTATTGTACGAATATTGAAGTCCTTAATAATATCGAAATGAACTGATACGTAGGTGGCATGTGAGACACCCAGCCTCCGTGCTCATTTCCGCGAACGTGGATTGCATTTGTATTCTATTTATTCAAAGTTTAAAATGGAATGGAATATTAGTCAGGACGAGAAACATAAAGCATTAATCGGTGCTCCTGCCCTGATGCGTAGGGCTCGTTAGCAACGAAAGGAGGTAATCGAATATGAAATAATACGAAACTGATCCAGTAAGCTAGTCTTGTCGCTGCTGTTCTTTGAATAAAGATCCCGAGTAACAAAATCCTACAAAGTGTACAATATCATATAAATAATATAATATCGTACAATAAAGATTATTTTAATTACCAAACCAATTTGCACTAATAAAACTATTATGCTGTTCCATATAGAAAATGTTGTTTCATTTCATGTTATGTTGTTTCATTTCATACAGCCTTCTTCTTAAAAAATTTCGTGTTTTTGAAATTACAAATTAAATACTTAAAAATATTTGGAAAATCCAAAAGTGCACGACTCATAATGTTCATTCGTTTTTTGTTAATAACTATTAAACTACACAAATCAAGTTAACCATTTTCAATACCAATCTCCGGACAGTGGATCTAAAGCTATTAATTAAAAAAAAATGGATCAAATTAGTGAATTTTTACGCTCGCTATCGTGTCCGGAACGAAAAAAGTGTTGATTGACAGGAAATTTCTTTTGACTATTTTGATAGTTTTTTCTAATTGTATTATGTTAAATCGATTTGAACCAGTGATAGAATTAATCTTCATTAAATTATCTATCAAATAGTGCACAGGTTAATAAAATTACATGAATTATTAATCGTGTTATTGATGAAAAAAGTTACGAAATTGAGGAAAAAAAATTATTCGTTCGTAGAGCACTTCTTAATGCTTCGCATTATGAGTCGTGCAATTAAATCTTCAATAAAAAGGTCAAACCGTTTCAAATAATATTAGTAATATTTCACATAACGAATTATCTTCAACTAATTAAACTTAAATTACTACATTATAAACCCCTACCAAAAACTCGAAAAAGTAAAAAAAACACTATTAACCTTTTAAGTCTAATATAATAAGCAATGTTTTCGTTCCAGTGTCGTCGTGTCAGAACACCGCAAATTAAAACAGGAAGTTAACAGCGGCCATTTTTAATATGTACTTTAAAATGGCATACTCTCATTGTTGTCGGACATG
The DNA here is from genome assembly GCA_005406025.1 of Eumeta japonica. NCBI lineage: Eukaryota > Metazoa > Arthropoda > Insecta > Lepidoptera > Psychidae > Eumeta > Eumeta japonica. The sequence continues at coordinate 227,568 of BGZK01000994.1, read as the reverse complement.
GACGTGTCTGTTTACCGTTATCTTGTCTATTTCTGCATGTGCTGCATCCTCAGATCAAAACTGCTACTAAAATTGTAACTGGTTGTCCATACATATTAATTACGCGTTGTGTGCGAGATGAGACCAAGTCCGCGATCCGAAGGAGCAGATACATGAGGGCAGACGTCGTTAATAATTATTTCTAAATTGCGAAATTTTCTGACTAAATTAATTACGACTTAAATTCAACAATGAGATATTAATGTTTTATTTTTACCTGCATTGTCTAGGTAGATACTCACCAGAATATTAGTGTTACCAATAACAAATCGGTTTAGTATGTGAATAATTCTATGTGTACGTGAGTAAAACGGTGGAAACTAGTGTATATTAAAATCTGTATAGGTGAGGCATTTCCATACAAAAGTTATACGTAAATCAAACCAGTGATTCTCAATTTATAAGCGCACAAGCGGACAGACACATATAGATATACGATGTGTTTTTTTAATATATATGGAAGTGTTGGTATATTTGCAGATTTTTTAAATGTTAAAAGTGCATGAGCGTAAAAGACAGTTAGCACACAACACGGTCTTTTTCATTAAAATTAAGAAACGAAAAAGTCACGCCATCTGATCTGAACCACATGGTTTCCGATAAAGGAATAAATGATACGATGTTGTTGAATAACGCTAAATTGTACACTAGCCACAAATAGTTCTACAGAACCTTCTAATGCATCAAAATTGAATTTAATAACGAAAGAAATACAATAAAAAATCAACACTAAAACAATATTTATTAATTAAGTGTACCTATATAAATTATTCATAATGATAAAAATAAAATATTTTTTTCAAAACTTCTGAAAAATGTCATGTAAAAATTAAGTTCAAAAAATCATCCTATTGTAAATAGATAGGTACTGTACTAAAGCCGAAAAAAATCTGTGAAACATGTCTACCTCGAGAGAGGCTGAGTGTTTACGTGTTCAATTGTAGTAACATCTAATATTAAGTGTAAAAGCTCTAGGCGCTTAATAAAAGAAATCATTCATCTCCATTTTTTGAGGAAAAGCGCCCCATGCTTTTACACTTAAATATTATAGGTTACAACAAACATAGTTCATATTCGGACTCTTCCGGGTGTAAACAGAAAAAACAGGCTTAATAAATATTTTCTATTTTTTACTACCTTAATTAATTTTTAATTCCTTTACAGTACTTTTTATTAATTTTTAATGATTTTTTTGTAAAAATGAACTGACATCGAAATTTTTATAATTTTGATGGTAGACCAACATCTTCGTTCTAGTTCTTAGAAGGGCAAAGCTTCTCACAACAGGGTTAAAGACGGTAGACTAAGTTGAAGATTGCATGAGATTTTTAACTACTATCATACCATTCAGTTCCCAGCATATTTCTCTCCTTGGCTTTGATGGGAAGACAGATCCTATTTTACTGAAAAATTGCGCGAATTTCGGAAAGCTAAAACACGGTTAGGATACATTATCCTATTGTAGGATCTCCGTGCCTAGCTTCAGAATTTTTCATAAATTCATGACTGGAGTAAATTTCAAAATTATTATATAAGTCCAAAGACAGCTAGAATATGTTGTTTCGTTATGGAATTCCAGTGTCAACCATCTGCATCTGTTATCAGAATCTTTATACATAAGTAGTTGGAGTACATTTCAAGACAATTCCAGCAAGCCCAAATACGACTAAAATACGTCGCCTCGTGATAGGGTTCTATTGCCAAACTTACGGCTCCATCACGAGACCCTGAAAACTAATTATGATTAAAGTGCAAAATTCCTATAAACCAAGAAAACATGACGAGGACACGTTGTCTCATCATGGAATTCCAGTACCAAACTTCTTATTCCATCATCAGACCATTAAAACCAAACATATTCAAAGTGCATCTCAAACCTTAACACGGCTAGGATATGGTTTTCTATTATGGAATTCCAGTCTCAGTTTTTCGCCTCCATCATCAGACCCTCAAAGCCAATCATGGCCAAATGCACCTCAAAACAATTCCAAGAAGCCCAAACATGGCTAGAATATATTGTCTCATTATGGAATTCCAGTGTCATCTCTAACATCAGACCTTGTAAACTTCTGGCTTCAAAATAAGACCTTAAATCTTGTCATGAAATAGAATCCAAAAAGAAATACAAGACAATTGCAACAAGCCCAAACACGGCTAGGATACTCGTTTTAAAACAATTTTGCCTTGCTATTGATATATTGCAACATTAAAGTTGATTATACAGTTTTATTACAATTACACTACATTGTAATGAAACGAATTTCTGATTATCACCTTTTTTAACTTTCTGGGAAGGTTGAAAAAGGGAAAGCTCTTACCATGCAGAACGTTTGCATCATTGTTCAAAATTTAATTACTGAGACCTTGTTATATACACCCTTTTGAGTGCTAGTACAATTTAGAAAACTGAACATTAACGCTATGTCGTTAAAATGTGCAATAATAAATTCACAACAAACTCAACGAATAGACGTTGACCGTTGAAACCGCGAAAAAATATTTTCATTTTGATTATCTAGTTTTACTCGATCAATAGTATTTTGACGTGATAACGTCTTATAAATCGTTGAACGCCGGCTGCACGCACGAAAAAGCATGACTCATTGTCGCGTTCCGCCTGAGCCGAGCGCGCGAGCGAGAGCGCGGAACAATAGAGAGGCACGATCGGCCTAAGCGTTAGGCTTGTGACGCATCTATCTCTTTACTGTATAATTTAAGTAGAAAAATATTTGAATTAAGGAGTGCAATCAAATGTTAATTTATCGAAAACATTGTCATTTTCGATTAACTTCTTTGTATTATACAAAATAATGATAATTCAGTGATAATAATTCAATTCAATTCATTAAAGATTGCAATTTTTCATCAATGTTTTCTTGTGACATTATCACGTAATATTATCATCCGTAAATCGACTTTACAGATAATCAATTTTTTTTTTTTGTATTCTCGTGTAACTTTCTGTTTATTTTTTTTTAATAGAGGATTCAATTGTATATAAATAATTTGCAATTTTCTGTGTATATTTGTAGAAAATTTTAATGTATATAAGTAATGATTTAGATGAAATCTTAATTGAAAAGAGGTGCACATCGGGTGAAATAAGGATGTATAATTCTCACCTGCGCAGTTTCGTCAAAACGCAGTAGGCTCGCGGCTCTTCGTGTCCGGCCTCGGCAAGCCGCACTCTAAGGCCGCACGGCGCGGCGCGCACGTTTGAACAACTCAATATTATACTTAGATATCGGTATCAATATTTTTGAATTTTAATCGCTTTATTTAAGTTATATAATTAATACATCGAAATGTTTACAACTTTTATGGTAATTTTGTTTGCCGGACACATTTTTTGTAATGAAGAAAATTTGGAATTATCGGGTGAGTGATTTTGGGTTTTTTTTAATACAAATCTACTGATTTTTTTGTATAAGATTTGTTATAAATTTTATAGAATTTTTGAGAAAGAAAGTGAATCGCTTAACATATTTGTATTTTAAAAATACCAGCCCAAACCAGCCGATACTAGAAACTTGTAATTCTGCACACTATTACGACATACGCGGCACGCGGAAAATCAAAACCTTTGAAGGTAAACATGTCAAACTTAATAGTTTAGTTGCTTATAAAAATAAATACATACTTTGTTTTTCTTTGTTAAATTAACTTTGAAAGAGATAAAATAAGATGTGAAATGCATATAAAATCGAAACCGCTGAAGCTATTAATGTCAAAACTTATATTTGAACTAATTATTACAATAAAAAAAAACAATGACGTGCATTGTTTTTTCATGTCACCTTGAAGGGCGCGAAATAAGGGTTGCAATTTTCGTATGCAAAAACGAGTTCATTGAAGCTATTGACACCAAAATTTATATTTTAGTTACATATTGCAAATGGGAAATAATGATTTGTATTTTTTTGGAAAAATAGCTCTAAAGGGATGAAATCAGAGACGAAATGACATTTCATATTCTGATTTCAACCCATTAAAGCTTCTGTAACAATTGTCGTCAACATATTTGTCTTTGTATTATTATAAATCAGTCTCTACTACCGTATAAATCTGAAGGACGCCCAGAGTAATATAACTTCCTGTTAGTGACGTAGTTTTCGGAATCGGATTAGTAGTTCCAGAGATTACCTTCTACATTCAATGTAAAAATTTACAAACTTTACCTCTTTACATTATTGTAACACAGATGTACCCTTCGTCGAGTTTTCGATATCCGAGATCTTGAATTATATTCAGCAAATCTATATTCATTTGATCAGCTCTTCAAATTATCAGTTCGTGAATTTTATATATCACACGTTATGCTTCACATACGGATTTTTATTACTATCGAGGCCTTTGGACATTGGCAGAAGCCCTGATCAATTTTCCTACTATTCCGACTCTCAACTTTTTTCATCCTGACTATCCTTTCCATATTCTGAAATCCAAATTTATGAAAACAAATAGAACCCACGTTCGCGAGATTGAGCATGAAGGTCAGATGCCTCACATGCCACCGTCACTTAACTCGGTAACTACAATATTATTACGATTGAATGACAAACACATCCACAACATTTGTCAAGGACAACTACATTCTAGATACCTATTTTTTTTTTCTAAGCTTTTTTTAACTCAACCTATTCAAAACCGCTTTTGACACGCCGCATTTATTCGTTTACGTTGGCATCGATGACGATTCAAATATATGGGTAAGTTAAATAAAAAAATACAACTTAAGTGTTATCGCGTTGAAATAAGACAATGCTAGAACTAAAGATTTTTTTTTATTTGAATTTATAAGAGTTTTTAAGGTTTTGTATAGCAGTATATAAAAAAAACGAAATACTTATAGAATCACTAGTGTCTGTCTTTCCGCCTGTCCAATTAGCTCCGAATCTATTCGATCGGTTAAATCGAATATTAATATGTATACGAATTTTTTTTGTCGAAACAAGTATATGTAAAATAAATAAATCAATTCTTAATATGATGGTAATTTATGAGGGAAAATTAGAAAATGGAAAAAATTTTTGAAAACTGTAATGTAATGTAAAACTTGACGTATCAAATAAAAGAGCTTAATGTGGAGTTATCAAACGCTTTACTTTACTTTTTATTGCTTTAAAATATGTAAAATCAGTTATTTAAAAAAGTAATTGATAAAATTAATAGTTGAAGTAGTTGACGATTTATAACAAAACCTATTTTTGAAGTTAAATCGTTTCTTTTTCATTGATTTTTTATTATACAACTATTTCAAACGTATTCTAAAGAAGATTGACATTAAAATGATTCCTATTTCTTAATAGTTTTAATCATTAACAATAAGTTACAACAACTTATTCATTAATATTCTTCGATTAAACCAACGGATAATCAGTAAAAAATAAAAGTTATGACTATGAAAAAACAATCCCTTAATGGAAGTCAGCCAGTAGGTGCAAATAAAGCTTTTCTCGTAGGATCCGTCGTAAGTACAAATATTATCAATTAATTAAAGACCATTGGAAATCCTCAGGTACCGGTTTACATTGTGTTTATATAAGGTCAAATAATATTAAAGTTGGCACAATACAGTTTAAGCTCCAGTATTGATGCAATCGGTATTTGACTGCAGCCAACGATTTATAAATAATTATCAAAATTTCCACGTAAAGGACTACGCTATGGAAAAAACCCGCCACGTCCTGCTAAGGATGGATGTTCCCAGTTGCAGAGTCTGAGCCCAAATATAAACATAACCATAATAGAGTGCTTATCGCGCTTGAAGAAATCGTCACTCCCATTAAACAGCGTCTCCGATACGAGCTTAATGACAAAAGAACATACAATAATAGTGAGAACTTTAAAAAGTATAGATTTTTTTTAAGGATGTTTGCATAGCGGTTAAAACCAAGCACTTGAATAACAAAATTAAAAATAACAAGAATGTTATGAAAAAAGACTTGAGGGCCATAAAGAAAGAAACTGGAAGATTTAAGGGCCGAGTTATTGACTTTAAAATTAAGTTAGATGACAAAACTTTGAATGAGGACATATAGATTGCTAATATCTTTGAAACGTTCTTTACTGATACACCTGACTCGACTACCAGGTTTCTTAACTCATCTTTCGCTCTTGCCAAATTATTACTGAATGGAAGTATTCCGATCTGTAGCATTAGTTTAGAATTTATGTATGTGTGAGTTCTAGAGGGTTAACGAGACATTTAAATCTTTAGACACGTAGAGGACTGCTGACATTCATGGTCTTTCTATTATAATTGTAAACTCCATTATAGATTGCATTGTGCCGCACTTGTCGTTTACCTTTCATAAGTGTTTAGACAAAGACGTGTTTTCCAATTTGATGAAAGAAAGTAAAGCAATTTCATTATTTTAAGGCGGTAGTACATCAAACCCCAATAACTTTAGAGCCAAATCTACACTACTGTCATTTAGCAAAATTTTCGAAAAGTTCATCTTAAACTTATGTTAATACATTTTTATACCGATAAATTAATTTTTTAAGAAGCTGTTCGATTTTACTCAGAGTCGCTCAACAATTGTTGCTGCTGTTAAGCTTGTGCTACATATTTTTGAACCTGGGAGGATTTCCGAGATGGAATTGGCAATTTAGCAACATTTTGCGATTTTTCCAAGGCATTCCGATTGTGTTTATCATAAGAAACTGATCGGGAAACTATGTCACTATGGAGTAACAGGCCGAGCACTTAACCTTATGAAATCGTATTTGAGTTTAGAGGGTTGATGCTAATGACATGAAATCATCTAAATCTGTAGTTTACATAGGTGTACCACGAGGTCAATTCTTGGTCCCTTTCTCTTTTTAGTCTATATAAATGCCTGGCCTTAATCTTATAAATTATAGTATTATAAAAAAAATAACCTAGCCTTGTTAAGAATGTTTATGAAATAGTACTAATTGCAGATGACACTTCACTTTTATTTAAAGTTAAAATACAACAGCAAACTAAGGGCGATATGAACAATTCTGTCTCTAAGATAGAGAAATGGTTTACCGAAAATAACCTACTTCTTAATGAAATGAAAACAAAATGCACAAAATTCTCATTTCCAAATATGAGTTATGGATCCGGAACTATGTCAGTAAGTAACGAAGATTTTGAGTTTATTGGGTCTACCATGTTCTGGAAATTACTTTATATAACTGACTTCAATAGAGACCTCATATTAGTAAGTTAGCGAAAAGAGTTAGCTCTGCCGCCTATGCAGTCAAAAACATAAGAAATTTCTCGAACGTCGAAGTGGCTAGATTAGTATATTATGGCTATTTCTATAGCCTGATGTTCTATGGCATTTTGCTCTGGGGACATGCCGCATATGTTCATAAAATTTTCTTGCTGCAGAAGCGGGCCGTTCGCGTGATTTACAAATTCGGATCTCGTTTATTTCTTAAAAATTAGTTTAAGCAAATTGAAATCTTAATTTTGGCATTCCAATTCATATATGAAAGTTAACTATAAAAAAGGGAAAAAATTAGAATTGTTTAAAAGAAATAGTGATCGTCATAAACTCAGTACTAAAAATAAACTGTATTTTCATGTTAATCGACTATACAAAATTCATTTAGAACACTCTGTTTTAACATTTCCAATAAGTTTCCTGTGGACATATATTACTAACACTTTTATAAATTTAAGAGTATTATTAAACGTTCACTCAGTAAAAAGGGTATTACATAATTTCGAATATTTTGAAGACAAATATCCATGGGCATAAACAGCTTGATTTCTTACCGGGCTTGTTTTATTCATTAATAGTTTTGTATTTGTTTTGGCTACGCATGATGGACTTAAAAAAGAGCTACCCTTACGTTTCTTGCTCGTTCTTCTTAAGGGAAAACTGCCTTCCAAACGAGCGGTAAAGTGTTAGTTTGCAAAAAAATTATGACCATTTTATAACCTTATAAAATAACATTATTTTATTAGAGATGTTGAATCAAGTACGGTCAGGGCAATGCATTTGGCTGATATACCTGATATGAGTTGCGCAGCCCATCAACTGCAACTGTCCTGCACTCGAAACCCTTGAAGGGAAGTACTTAATCACAAAATGCAAGAAGTTATCAGGACATTGTAGTCATTCACAGATTGACTAATTTATTGATGAAACTAAAAAAAATCAACAGGTACTAAATAAAATAAAAAAATCGGTCCAAGAGCAGAAAAGAAAGTAGTACTGAACTTACTACGGTACTTGTCTTTACCTATTTATATACAGATTTATGAGTAATATTATATGTATTAACGATTCACATAGAAATCATATTTCTTAATTTAATAAATTCAGCAAGAGACCTTAAATCGTAAGAGTTTAAAAACAATGATCGTGATCTAAGGCGCTAATTAATAAATAGACTTCCAAAGACTTTATCCTACTAAGGGCTACACAGGTTTGGTCTTAAGCGAATAAAACTTTGACTAAATGAATAATTGTTCTTTATAATATAATAAAAATATATATGAAATTACTCACAATTACACACAAAGCAAAAATTATCAATAATATTTTATGTAATAATTTTGTCTAATCTTCCGATTGAAATGATTTTGTAACCAACTTAAACGTACTTCTGTGTGAAAGTTATACATATTCGGAATGTACTTTTCAATACCTTTCCTTAAAAGTATTCTCTGTACGTTTGATACCTAGGACGACATATTTATTTTTTATTTATGTTTTCGAAGTTGGAACTCGGCCATATCACATAATACAATAAGACGTTTTAAATTCTGACACTTGGCGTGATAAAGCGCGTCAATGACACCTCATGACCAAGAATAGGACAAATATTTTAGGAACCACGAGGGAATAGATAAATACACCCACAAACGTATGCTGTTAAAATGGAAACCCACCCATAGCTTCAACGCACTTGGATAAAAATAACTACGCGTTGTATTTCTCAGTGTTCGCACAATAAACTGATAAGTGGTTGCGCGTGAAAAAAAAATGGCATATACAATCCAATATATTAAAATTTTTTAACTAATTCCGTCTAATGACATGTGGCATCATACGTTGGGGACATGTCGCAGATGTTTGTAGAATTTTTATGCTGCAAAAGCGGATCATTAGTACGATTTATAAATTACAACCTCGACTATCGCAGGTTCTTTTGCTTCTGTAATAGTTATATATCTATCTGATTGTGTATAATTGAATGTGCAAATCGCTACCCTCTCCTTTCTTTCGCGCTCTTCATTGGAACTGGAATAAATTCTTAAAACATTACCACGTATTGCAAGTATTATTTTATAACTTATAGAATATATACGTCAATACTAGTTCCGCTGGCACGTTAATGATCTTCGCTGATTCTTTCCTAGAAGAGTAGGCAGGGACTAAAAATTTCCACATGGTACGATCTTTACATATATCTCTGGCTTCACTGACATTCCTCAATCTTCTCATGCACGGTAATCGTTTGTGGTATTAAAAATTTTTCCCTTTTTTGCAATGCCACCAATCTGACCTGCATAGAATTTTCTAGGACAACCTTTGCCGACTCTTACACGATACACGTTCGCTCTATAAAATTTTGTCAATTTATTTTCAATTATCCTTTCCACGTGACCAAACCACTGCATTATACATGTTTCTATTCTAATCACTACATCTTCTTTCGAACCACATCACTCTCGGACATAACTGTTTCTACTTCTTACTTTCGAAGATACTCCACACATTCTGCTTAGAGATATACTATCTCTAGGCAGAATGTGTGGAGAATCTTCGAATGCTGTAGAGATACCTCTACAGCATTGGTTCTACATTTTTCTCTCGACATACCCAACGTACTCTTACATAAGCGTAGAGATCAGGACCCCGTTATGGACAGCCAGACGCGTTTGTTTTTCGTTTATTGAAATTTAAATTGCACTACCGAAACTTTAAATATATAAAGGATTCCAATTCGGCAAAAGAAAATTAGAATACCGATTCATTAAAATGACACACGAAACCAAACTTGTTCTTACACTACCGCTAGCTTTCCAGAGACAAAATATCGTTAGTCGTGGGCAGGAATCGTCAATGATATTGATGAATGGTTAGGAATGAACTGACCCTAATCTTGAACGTGTCAAATTCATATTGAATTGATCGCTATATCTACATCTAACATACTTCGCTAGTCGAAAATCATGATTCTTTGTAGATAACCGGTTAATAAAATGAGTGACCTCAAAATGAATCATATTCCGGATGGGATTCATTATCTAATTTATTATCATTATTTATATAATAGTGCGTATGTAATACAGGGGAATAGTTTGTTGTTTAAACGTGTTTAATTTTTTAAAATCCGACATAAATTCATGAGACTATCATGAATTTATGTCGGATTTTAAAAAATCATTTCAATATACATACATACATAACAGATCGAGGAAAAAGCATTTTCGTATTTTATGAATAAAAAGTTGCAACAAAATCTCTTTGGTTGTGCTGTTTGCATTTCGCTAGTTTTGATACTATTAAATGTATGATTCAAAAAAAAATTTAATTAATAACGGTGACTCGCCGTTTTTAGAGTTCCATACCCAAAGGATGCTAACGGGACCCTAATACTGAGACTTCGCTGTCTGTCCGTGCGTCTGTAACAGGGCTCTATCTCTTGAACCATAATAGATAGACACTTGAAAATTTAACCGATTATGTATTATTGTGACCGATATAACAACAAACACTAAAAACAAAATAAATTTAAAAATGAAAGGGAGTCGTCATACAAGAAATTAATTCTTATACTGAATTATTTTAAAACATTTTACGAAGGTACAAGTAGATGAAGGAACCCTTCATCTACTTGTACGATTCGCATTTGACTAGTTTTTCTTTTGTTTTTCTGTCCACCAAAATGAGGGAATCCAACTTAGAAATTTGATACATTTTAATGTTTTATTACAAAAAAGGAAAAAATGCGACACAAGCCGAAAAAAAAATTATACCGTTTATGGACCTAATGCACTGTCTGTAATAGTAGCACAAAACTAGTTCTAGAGTTTAGAGTGCGGTAATTTTAATATCAAAGATGAACTTTTCTCAGGTCGACCTGTTACGCAAAAATTCTATGCTATTTTGAAAAAGTATAACAAGATAGGCATATTAGTTCTTACGACGTAGCTGAAGAACTAAGGATTTTAACAACAAAACAGTTTTGACCCATTTGAAAAAGCTGGATATACAAAAACTCTTGATACTTGTTTCTCTGCTGGTTCCTAGCATATATATATATATATATATATATATATATATATATATATATATATATATATATATATATATATATATATATATATATATATATATATATAACATATTTTTTAAACAGTACCCTAATGGTCAATAGTTTTTAACTTGTATTGATCCGAAAGCTCATCTGGATCTCAATCTCATTATTTTTTATACTATAATGCAAATAAGTATAGGAATCTGAAAGATTGGGATCTCCCACGAGCTTACTGAAGGAAATTTAATGAATTGTGTACTCTTTCGCGATTCTTAAATGATACGTAATGAGACCAAGCCGTTTTTGAAAAGATTGACCACTGGTGATGAAGAAAGGATTAGCTACGGCAAAAACGTGGAAAAAAAATTATGGCAAAAGTCAAGAAAGCTCCACAGACTGTATCGAAAGCCGGTTAATCCGAGTTTCGATACAGTCTATGGTTTAATATCACAATAGGTGGATATTATGTGTATAGTGGAATCGGAAGGGCATTATTTATTATGAGATTTTACCGCCGAGCAAAACTCTCGATTCGGATCTCTACTGCCAACAGCTGATGAGACACAAGCAATGAAGTAGAAAAAAAACTGGACAAGTGCGAGCCGAACTAGTCCACCGAGAGTTCCGTACAAATTTGCAGGTACATACTATAAATAGTTCAAAAATTGAGTCTCGCAGTTTCCGAGCTTCTTTTTGGGTTTTTTTGCGATTTAATTAGAAATGTACGGCTTTGAGATATTATCTTCAGTACAAATTAGTAAAGTTCAAAAAATTCTATAAAACGATTTGGTTATCCGTACAGTTATGACTGCGAATACCGTTGTTTTACCTCGATGAATGGTTACGTACTTCAAAAAATAAAAACTATATTTTTTATGATTTAATTACAAATGTATGATTTTCATATTTTTCTTATACTGGTAGTATAAGACGGTATTACTTGCCGAAATTCATAGTTCTAGGTCAACGGAAAATACCATATAAATTTTGATTCCCTTTAGAATATCAAAACATACGTTTTTTACAGCATAAACTACTATATCTTTTTTCACGTAAACTTAGGAGTTTCGTATTTTCACGTCTTCAAGGGAGTGTAGATTTGAGTATATGATTTTAATTACAACTGGTTACCTCTACGAGTTCCCAAGATAAAGGGACTTGAAAGACAGATGGATGGACGGTCGGACCGACAACAAAGTGATTCTATAAGGTTTCCATATCCCTTATAAAATACGGAACCCTAAAAACGATCAAAATTGATCAACAGAAAAGGTTATGACAAGGCCAGACCACACACATCTTTATCCATTCAGCAAATATTGAGAGAGTTTGGTCGGGAAGTGTTAATTCATCCTCCACATAGCCCTGACCTTGCGCCCTTATATTTTTAACTGTTTTAGTCTTTTTAGTATTCTTTAGGTAGTGTTAGGTTAACACAGAGAGAGGGCTATTAAAAGTATTTGTCACAGTAATGTCTCTACATACAAAATGCCAACAAAGTTTTCAACAAAACGACATATGTATATTATAATTAAATATAAATAAAATGCGGTGAAAAATAATATTGAATTTTTATACAAAATACCAAAAAGCTTTTTCCCCGAACTCGTCTAATATGTTCATACGTACATACATACGTGTTAAAATCATAACCCTCCTTTAGCTTTGCCGTAGTCACATAAATACTCTTATTTCTAATACTCTTATTGATTAACCCAAGCTATATACTGAATTATGTCATTAACACGTTTTTTTAATATGGCAAACAGGTATCGTAACCTTTAGTATATCCGATCACTATGTTAAACACCATCAACTGGTTGGCAGTCTTGAATAAATAAATACACCTACGTACGAACATATTTTGAGTTTCGTCGTGTACATAAAATTATACCTAACAAATTAGTGATATTAAGATTATATTTAAATCAAAGACATTTAAAAATAAAGCCCGTTTTCAATACCGTCTCTCCTTATCTTATTACTTTAAGTGCACAATTTTTGTATACATACTCGTATCACTAATTTTTAAGCCCCAACACAAAGGGGTGTTTTAAGTTTGACTTGTTTATCAGACACACTGACGTGTCTGATAAGCTCTCAAATAGATTCCTATTTAGTATTTCCTATGTAAAGTACGACTCAATCGAGACTATTCTTAGCTATTATTTAATAAAATCTATTCATCCGTTGAAAGATTATCACCTCTTTTGTAGTTGATTAATGGATGTGAGTATCCTCCACAGGACTGCTCTAATCGATACTCGATATTCTGTTACTATTTCAAAGCTAGTATGAGTATACATCAGATATGTTTTCTGACCAGCAGTTTCGTCATGCAGTTCTTCCGTTCAACCTTAAAACAGACGGCAATCAAGATATCAACATGCCCATGTGTCAAAAGACTCGTCCATTTTGCAGGCTATAGAGACTTACTCTCGCGTCCACATTAGTGAAAATTAAAAATTTAAGGACAAGATTTTGTCTAAACATATTACATGTATAAAAGAAAAAAGCATGCTCCTTTTTAAAAGGCCGACAAAAGCATTCGTGACCGTTGTCCGAGGTCTACCTTCTAGTGCCACGCATGCTCGTTTGCCCCTTATGAATTACATTACAATAAATTTACGAATACCGTATCCTTTATGGTATGCGCTAGGGCAAGATTTTATAATTCAAATATTTTCCTCTTTTTATCCAGATGAGGAATACTACCGGCTGCCGGCTCTCTTCGAGGTACAGGACTATATAAAATGTCTGAGCCAACGCGAGAACGCGTTCTGCGCAGGCGCCTTCGAGCTCTCTTCACAGGAGCCGTCGCGACTCTACGACGTCCTTAAAGTGAGGTCGCCGTTTTTGAATTACTTGTAAAATAGTATACTATTATGTGCTTATCTAATTATTTATCTGCGTACTTTTATATCTTTTTGCCTTAATTCATCAAATTCAAAAATTCAAGAAAAGAAACCCACAAATTTCAAGCTAACGCGAAAAGATGCAAACTGACCTATCATATCAAGATTAATCTTTGATAAGGGTATAACACACCGAAGACCTGTGGCGGGCCTGTCTGGTAGAAAAAAAAGAAGAAAATAAAGTCTACATTATAAAAACACTTGCGAGTACCTATGCAAGTTATTTGCATAATACTATTTATCTATTAATTGTTAAACTGCCTTGTACATTATTGTCATAAACGTGTCCACTTTTATCTATCAGTTTTCTATTCTTCTTAACGGAAAAAGAAAATCCAGAGTTTTGATAGGACTCATTGTTCGATCCCGATTTATAAGATACTGCAAAACGACGTATAGTATATTTTCATTCCGATATCAAAACGATAACACTATAGATTTTGAATAAAACGCGATCTGGCATAAATCGAGGTCATCTGTTACTTTGCTGAAACTAGACACGGTCTAGAAAATATCGTAGCATTCTCAATTCAATTGATAGTAATGTTTAGAAGACAGATTTGTGAGATAATGAACTATTCTCTTTAGCTTTTTTAACGCAACGAACGCAAAAAATGTGTTTTATCTTGTTTTCTCACTATTTGCTTATATTCTGGTCTAATTTTGGTTCGAAATAATTTGTAAAATACACAAAACTCTTGTAAATACTCTTTAATGTAATACTCGGTAATATAATTTTGGATTGTTTCACAATAACCTATTTCTACTATCAATAGTTTTATACATCTGCGTGAATATTCGAAATATTGAGTATACTCCATCTACATTTATATATTGTACATGTATATTAGGTGGAGGAAAAAGCTTTTTTGTTATTTGTAGTTAAAAAGTTGCAGTAAGATCTTTTTGGTCGTGCTGTTTATATCTGGTTAGTTTTGATACCATTAAGGAAATGATTTTTTTTTTAAAGAAAAATAAAAAGTAAAACGGTGGCCTACCATTTTTCTATTGTTTTTCTGTCCACCAAAATGAGTTAATCTAACCTACAAATTTAAAACCTTTTGAAGTTTTATTATAAAAAAGGGGAAAAATGTGACAAAAGCCGCGCAAAAAATTGTGATATTTATTTAGGTAATCCAATGTCGGTAAGAGTAGCACAAAACTGGGTTACGCGTTTTTAGACCGGTTAATTTTGATATCAAAGAACATCGCGCTGGTCGACCTGTTCCGAATAAAGTCGATAACATTTTGGAAAAAGTAGAGGAATATCGTCGTATTAACTCTTACGGCATAGATGAAGAGCTGGGGATTAACTACAAAACAGTTACGACCCCTTTGAAAAATGGCTGATATACAAAAAAGCTCAATTCTTGGATTACACACGATCTCACTGAAAGAAATCATTGAATCATGTGCTCATTTGCGATTCTCTATTCAAACGTAAAGAAACCGAACCGTTTTGGAAAAATTTGATCACCGGTGATGTAAAATGGATTACCCACGACAAGGGCATGGTGATCATAACCAAAAGACAAGCAAGCTCCACAGACTATTATAGCGAAACCAGGATTAACTCGCAATAAGTTGATTATATGTGTATGGTGGAATTGAAAGGGCATTATTCATTCTGACATTTTCTTTGATCAAGAAAACGGGTATAATTTTTTACCATGATACGGCATGGTCAAAAACTATACTCGACCACTTGCTGAGTGCAAATATTAAGAGAGTTTGGTTGGGAAGTTTTAATGCATCCACCATTTAGCCCTGATCTTGCACCCAAAATTTCTACAGCAATGGAATTATGTCGCTACCTACAAAATGGTAATAAGTTGTTGAACAAAATGACATATACATAATTAAATTTAAATATAATGTAATGAAATTTTTTTATATAAAATACGAAAATAGTTTTTCACCTACATTATATATATCACGGTATATATATCACAAGACACGGTAGTGTCTCACGCCAAAAACACGTTAAACATGTGGTGTGGGACACGTGTCTCCATTCTCCTGTCATATGCTACCATGACCTCATCATATTTTTACTTTCATATTTTTCATTATCATAGCACTATTGACACTTTACACTAGTAGCTATATATTTTTTATACTTTATATATATATATATATATATATATATATATATATATATTTCCAACAATTACTTTGTTTTCTTAATTATTTAATATTTATTCAGCTACGAAATTCTTGCTTGCGCCTGTTTCCGATTCTACGAGAGATTTTACTAATTTCGGTCGAATTTTTTATTTCGAAGTTGGTAGTACCAAAAGTAGTTGGTGTTATGTCTGAAGACATCTCAGATGTCGCTGTTTGTGCTTAAGCGCTAATTTCTAATTAATAATTTAAAATTAATATTGCTTTCATGTACTTTTCATAATAAATAATTTATTACAAATAATTAAACAAATAACTCGCTGTAGCACTTAAATTATATTGATAACCTTTTTCAAAACCGGCAATAAATAAATAAAATAAAAGAGATATTGTGGTCCTATATTCTCATAATCATAAAATAGTACTTGAACAGTTTTGAACAGAACAGGAGAATTTTATTATAATGCAAACTTGCTGAAAATTAATCGTCTATTGTACATTAATTTACAGTTTAATGGAGTATTATGCGATATGTTAGTCTCGATATGTGTCTTATAATTAACATTCGTTATTCTTAAGAAAATTTGAGTTATTCTAGTGAATAAATCGAGAGTGACTGTCATCAACCCTTAAAATTATATAAATAAACAATATGTTTTGACAGTCATTTATTTATAAATTATATTTATTTACAGCTTAACATTTGTTTTCTCTTCTAACTTTTTTCTGTAGTTTGTTTATTTATTGTGTTATTAAAGTATATGCTACATAGTTTAATTTATGCGACAAATAGTTATTTTTCTTGAATAATATATATTATTATATTATGTATAGTTAGAAAAACCAACTGATGTTTATAAATACACTTAAATATTTTTGAATGTAAAGCGATGACAACGACATTTAAAATAGTATTCAACAAAGATAAATAATTCGTTTTTTACTTATATAGATTTTTAGGCTTCATTCAAATAGTAAGAAATTTTTTTCATTCATAGAAGGCAATATTATAAGTCATTTTACCAAAATTAGTTAATTATTTTTGGGCTGTGTTAATATTGTGTACTTAGAGCTTTGTAAGAATCACTTACAGAAATTATGAGTGTGTAGTTGAAAGTGAACAAATATTGAGCACAGCACATCTGATCTCAGGATATTTTGCTATTTTTAGTCGCTACTTGGGTACTAAAGAAAGTTACCGACAGTGATTCTTTTAAGTAAACAATCCATTAAGAACAACGTTAGATATTTTATTTGGTTTCTGCGCAAAAATTGATTAAAAGAAAACCTGCAACACTATGAACTCCGATGTTTCATTTGAGTCTATTCGCTTCGAGCGCAACTGGGCTAGCGCCCGAAGCGGCAACTTTTATAACTTCACACCTGACCAGTTACATGTAATTTTCTACAAGACGCGACCTCTGCTTAAGAAGTCGGGACTTCATGAGCGATCGCAGACGTACACTGACGCTAAATATACTCACAATTTTTGTGAGTGCATGAATGAGTTGAAGTCGGAGCGAATAAGGCGATTAATTTTGACTCTGTTGATTGCAATCTTGTTAAATCAAAAATGGGCAAGTTTTTTTTATACAAAACAATCCACATAATTAATTTTGATTACTTAAAGATACAACTTAATTCACCAAGAATTGGATTTTTTTTATGAATTTGCGGTATCTCTAGAATTACGTGTTACTTTTTACTAAAAAATAGTTTTTGGTTTCAGTTCTGGACTATATTAAAATGGCTGTTACTTCAAAACCGAAAGAGAACTCAGAAATTACTAAAGATGCCAAATGTTTGTTGAATTTAATAAATGACATTGACTGTCGATTACAACAAGCACGGAAAACTTATCAAATATTGTATGGTAATAATACATTCAGAGTGAAAATCATAATATAAAGTAGGTTTTTTTTAACGTTTCGTTTAGTTATCATTATTATAATTTGAAATATTTTGTTTTGGCATAGTTACATAAACAAAAATCCGAAGCGGAAAAGGGCCGGTGGAAATAAAAAATTACAAGACACAATGTATTTATTATTTCAAAAGTAATTACTTTTTCTCTTTTCTTAGCTTCTGAAAAGGACAATACCTTAAGGCGATAAAAGATAATAAATATGAGACCAAGTATTATGTATTTGTCTCTCTACCCACGATATCTGTCTCACAATACACTTATAAATATTCATGTGATGAAAATAAACTTCCTGATTAATAGATATACCTGGTGTTTATATTATTTTTCTATTCTTTCTAGGTATTATTGATATTTATCTTTACTTCAGCATCTCAAACAGTCTCTTGAAACTTTAATTAAGAGTTATAAGTCTACTTTCTCTATAATATTATTCAGTTTATTGTTCCGATGCGAGAAACAGCTCTTTCTCATCATTTCAAAGTGGCATACAGACATAGGTTTTATAAATGTAAGGCTAGATATTGAATTATGAATTCACACAGAAATACAATTAACAAAAATCGAAATTTTAACTGTTTCCATATCGAAATTAACTCTGATCAATCAAGTAAGTCGTATGCTTGTGAGAATCACTGTTTATAATTTTTTCTTTTGGTCTAGATTGTAACTGGAACGATAATGTTCCAAAATTACTAAAAACTCACGCTGTGTTCGGAGTAAAACTTTTCCCGTTGTAGCGTGTGAGTATTATCTATAGCATTCATTACTTTTCCGACTCGAACAGAAAGCGCCTAATGAGGTTACGGGTGTGCTGCCGTCGCACCCTCTGATAGATAGCACTACTTCTTAGCGCGTGGCGCGGATTAAAATATTCAAATGATTTATCTAAATGGATTCTGAAACGTAAAGTTTGAAATTATAGTTTTAGTTGAAATTGTCAGAAATTCTTAAGTTGATTATTCAATCTTTGTTCTTTGTTATTTATCATTATTACAACAACAAAAAAAAGGGATAGTTACGTTTATGACTAATACAAAAGGGTGTTGTAGTCGAGTCCTGGTAAATCATAAGGTGGTTGTGTGATTCCAGAAACACGTGGTGGCCACATGACATTTAGGACTTTTGATAAACATAAAAGACACGTGTGGGTTTAAGGGACCCTTGCTCTTAAAATAATAAATAAGATAACAATTCGCGCAACAAAAATAAGTTAGAATCATATTATTTTTATTGTTAATACTACATAAATTTATATTTTAATGCTTCAGTTTTAAGAATATTTAATAAAAATGTATTTATTTATAATTGAGAATATAACAATAATAATAAAAATGGTTTTTTTTTTACTTTTTGTTTCACAGCATAAAAGGAAACATATGCAATGCGAATTCTTGTATTTTCTCTTTATTTTATGAAACCAAATTTTTATATAATTGCACGAAAAAAAAATTTCTCGAGTTTATATTGTTTTACATAAACTATATAACTTATTTTTTAGAGAAAATTTGTTCTTTACAAAAAAAACTAATGAAATTCCGTAAAAAACAGTTTCACTGTATAATGTCGCGCCAACTACACATTAAACTATTGTTACAAATTACAAATAGTGATAAAATTATTTTTATTTCTGTGAAAACAAAAAATCAAAATAAATCTCTGATAATAATTATAATTATATAATATTATAATTATATAAAAATTATAACTATATAATATTTATATATAGAAATTATAATTATGGTAGAAGTGACGCGCAAAGTACTTTTTTTCCTAATTTTCTAGCAATTTTTTTTGTTTTTGTAAATTTTTACCTATTTTTTTGAAAACCATTCTATCTACGAAATACGATGTATTTAAACGAATCGATATATTTTTAGTTCAAATCAACGAGCCATTTTATTGAATCGATTATTTATTTCAAGTGCTACCATTTGAGTAATTGAAAGCAATATTTGGCATACTATGATTTCTTTTTTTTTTGTAATATATATTTTTTTTGTAATAATCAAAGATTTATTTTGATTTTTTGTTTTCAAAATGATAAAAATAATTTTAATATTACTGTTTGTAATTTGTAACAATAGTTTAACTTGTACTTGGTGCGACATTATACCATGAAACTGTTTTTTTGTGGATATATATATATACATATATGTGTGTGTCTGTATATATATATACATATATTTTTTTTACTTAAAAAGGCAATATCTGACTTAAAAAGACATTATCACAAAAACATCACTCCCTCACAAACTAAGGTGAAAATAACATATAATAAAAACACAAAAAAAATAGTTTGGATTAAAGAATCAGTTTTCACTTGTTTTATGTAAATTTCTAAATGTAACAATAAATATTTTCAGAGATACTCCGCCAATATAAGACAAAATTTCAACCACACTCGAATACACAGAGCCGTGTGTCTGGGGCCGACGTCCGATTGCCCTGTCAAGAACAACCTCACGGAGTCATTCAAGGAATGTATAGACAGAAGGATGTTTGAGGAATATGGACTGCGGGCAGATCTTATGCGCTTCGATTTCTGTCGCAGACCTGGTGAACAGCCTAAAACAGACAGGGTGGTCATAGCTTTCTACGTGTACCTAACTATTGTAGTCGTTCTCAATGTCATCGGGACTGTCTATGATTGTGTACTAAAGAATTCTAATGCCAAAGGTCAGTAAAAAAAGGATCTCTTTTACAACTTTTCCACTTCAAAAAAAAACGAGATTAAATTATATTTTTGTTCACATAATTCCGGCAAACGAATTAAAGGTTGCTAATTCCTAATTGATTCGATAAAGGCCAAATCGCTACTACGCTAGTCATTCGAAGTACTAGCGTCTCCTCTTTGCTAAATGTTCCTAGCAACCATTACGCTACCACTGCTTCCTAAACGGTCATTTTATACTTTTAAAACAAGCCTGTAAATGGTGAGTACCAGAAAAAATTACCGAATCGACCCCTCAGTATCTTAAAATATACTTATTCGACCTATGCATAATTTTCCTGAATTCATAACAAAATAATTTACGTACACGATTAATAGACGTACATTAAATCTTTTGAATCTGTACAGATGGGTACGATATCTAAGCTACCTTTGTTTCGTAAGCAATGAAATTACACTTGAGATACATGATTAATTAATTTTTTTAGACATTAACATCAACTTAACACTCGAGGGTTGCTCTTTTTTGCCCTTAGATACAAAATACTGAATGATTGATAAAATTAGCACAACACATAAAAATAACAGGGAAGTTATTTCAAACCTACGGTTTTTAAAGCTAACATGTACCGACACGTTATAATAGTTCTTATCACATTTATCTAGCGTAAAGTGCATATGTATTCATAAAATCGCAAATTTTAAATTTCAAATGCGGTCTTACTATAAAAGCGGACACATTGCCCCCTTCAATGATTTTTCAACTTTATTGAATCGGGTGTATGAACAGTGAACTCGTTCTTATGTGTGATGTTAATATTATGGATGTAGCTCATTTTTACAATGATCCCATATTTCTTTTAACATACATCAAATTGTTGTGTATGCCTTGTGTAGTTACAGTTAAAATATAATTTCTTTAATATTCGAGAGATGCCTTTGGTCTCAATCTATCAATGGTACAATGACCCGCTTTCGCAAAACAAAAATTGTGTTAATATCAGCTGCATGATCTCAAAATAAAACTCCCTAGATTAAGAGACTATAAAAGCAACAATAAGGATAAATGAAAGGATACAACGGCTATTTATTATTATTTGTATATTTTGCACGCTCACTCTGATTTCTTTGGATATGTATTTTAATCGATATGGACCACATATTTGTGTCGATGCGAAAAGTTCGAGAATGAACGTAATAAGTTAGTAACGCCTTGACGATAAATCTTTATCCATAAACATTAGAGTAAACAGCAGGAGACAGCCCAAAACGATACAAACGGGAGTGGACACAACTTTGAGTGCCAATCAAGTGTAATATTTAACAAAATGTTACCTGAAATAAAGTTTTTATCTACTAACAGATGAATGAATTATATGAGTAATCACTAGTTAAGTGGTACGGACCATGCATGCCGGTGAAGACTTGATACCCTTTTCTCGGGGTTACTTTTATTTTAAAATAGGGCATTGCACAAGCAATTTGTAATAGGTGATACCATAATTGTTGTTTTTTTTTTTCGTTTGCATAATAATACGTAATACGTATAAACATTACAAGTGTAAATAAAAAATAGAATGTCATTTTGATTTCAGGAAATCGTTGGCTCATGGCGTTCTCGTTGTGTGATAACTGGAATATACTCACTTCCACGTCCGAGGGCAAAGACCCACGATTTGAAAACTTGAGTTGCTTTTACGGAATAAAGTAAGTGTACTAGATAAGTCGACAACATCGTATGCCTAAATGGAGGTAATAAAAAACATAAACAAAAATAAATGACTCAAATATGATTATGGTTTTACTGGATATATAATGAAATTCTTCATCTCGTATATCAGCCGTTGCGCCATCAATTCAGATCTCGATAACGATCCTACTCCCAATGCCAGTTCTAGTTCCGCTGTCGAGTCTGATCCTGTTCTCAATGTCAGTTCTAGTTCCGCTGTCGAGTCTAATCCTGTTTTCAATATCATTTCTAGATCCGCTGTCAAGTCTGATCCTGTTCTTAATGTCAGTTCTAGTTCCGCTGTCGAGTCTAATCCTGTTTTCAATATCAATTCTAGTTCCGCTGTCGAGTCTGATCCTGTTCTCAATGTCAGCTCTAGTTCCGCTGTCGAGTCTAATCCTGTTTTCAATATAATTTCTAGATCCGCTGTCAAGTCTGATCCTGTTCTTAATGTCAGTTCTAGTTCCGCTGTCGAGTCTAATCCTGTTTTCAATATCATTTCTAGATCCGCTGTCAAGTCTGATCCTGTTCTTAATGTCAGTTCTAGTTCCGCTGTCGAGTCTAATCCTGTTTTCAATATCAATTCTAGTTCCGCTGTCGAGTCTGATCCTGTTCTCAATGTCAGCTCTAGTTTCGCTGTCGAATCTGATCCTAGTTCCATTCTCAATTCAAATACCAATCCCGATGCGTTGAGATCTTTTTCTAGGTATATAGTTAAAGTAGAAAAATTGCCATTTTTATTGGTATTTATACTTTTTAATAAAAGATGTACGATTTCTATTTGAGAACATACTCTACTTTTTTTTAATCTTCAATTTCAATCTGTCCAATCGTTAGCGCATCGACGAACGTCGAAACAAATTTTGAAACTTGTAATGTCTAACTCTTATAAAAAATTTTACGTGGTGTCCGGACAAATTTTGATAAGCAAAACAAGATAGGGAAACGAAATATTTTTTCTAGACGTTACTTTATTTAGCGCTGTTTCGTAAAATTTTGAGATTTTACGAAACTTTAAACTAAATTTTAAATTTTACCTTAAAGATTAATAATTACATCGTTAACTATGTTATTGGTTCTCAACAGCAAATGGCATCACATAATAAAATTACAGACGGCATTAAATAAATAAAATACATACGTAAATTTTGCATATCTATACATATAGTAAAACAGTAGAACCCGGTATGACATAACATTGAGTGTATGTATGAACAATAGAAAATGGATGATAAAATAAAGATAATAAAAGAGAAAATAAGTTTTTAAATTCTTGTCTGTCTATCTGTTCGCGCATTTATGTGAAGTTACTGAACGGATTTCAATACGGTTTTTACGGTCAGATGTAGCTTAAGTTAGAGCAGAATATAAGACTTTATTTCATTTCAATTCGTTATCATAAAAATAGTTATCATTGGTAAGGAGTTACATAAAGAAAGCTACACTGTCCTAGAGTAATATATTACTTATTAATAATAAATTCTACTATCAAAATAAAATGTAGGCTATACCCTACATTTTATGTTGATAGTAGAATTTAACCTGGCTTCATGTAAATTGGAACCGTGAACAGTTATTGTATTTTGAATTGGGATGGGGTACAAAGTCAAGAGATAAGAGCTGCACAATATGATACGATAATGAATCTATACTGAATGAATAAATCTATGTAAATGAGCTTGGGAAGAATTCGTTCTGAGGTGTTTTTGCATGTTTTAATACAATTGGAAATGACAATGTAACTTTAACTGAAAATGTGGATGATGACGAACACATTTATGATGGAAATAAACAATAAAACTTGCATGAAAGAAACTGTGGAAGCCATAATAGGTATGAAAGCTGTAAAAACTGCCATTATGATAGGATTGTCTTATAGATAGTAAGGGGCGACAAAGGTGTAATTCATGTTGTATCACTTCTATAATAAATTCTGGAAAAACCGTAGGGTGCTTAAATACAAAGTCTGAAGACAAATTTATATGAAATACCACGTCCTCAGCGTCGATGGAAAACTGTTCGCAAAAACTATTATTGAAAGGATTTTTATTGAGACCTAATTTAGATCTGCGTTGTACAAGCGGAGTTTCGTAAGTAAATGAAGTATTTTCTCCAAATTTTCCAAAAACTTTCGACTGAGAAAAGATTTCCTGTAATTAAATAAAAGATCTAGAAAAAGGTTATGATAGAGTGGTTAAGGTATTTATTATCTGAGGAAAATGCTATCCACGCACGCTCTGAGTAGTGGATTGAGAAGCACACTGTAACCGTTTTTATACCTGCTTCAGAATAAAAAACACACACTGCCTGGCTTACCATCCTTAGAGGTATCAGACAGGGATGTGTAAAGTCGACGTAACTATTCAACTTATTCATCAATGACTATTTGTCTGATTGGAAAGATATGAGTTTGGACTGAAAATGGATGAATTACGTGTTAAATCTCTTCTATACATGAAAGACCAAGTAATCCATGCGCCGTCATTGTACGAGTTGTAGGCAATGATTACCAAAGTGAATGTTGTATTAGGAAAAATGGTATAAAATTAAGTGTCAGTAAGAAAAAGTGTGGGATAATTATTCGGCCAATGTTCTGGTTGGGTATAATTTCTGTACCGTATACGTACGTATACGTAATTCATGTCAATAGTTGATTTAAATTCAAACAATAAGATTATGAGTTTGAAGGAAACGAAAGCATGATTGAATGAAATGTATACATAAGAAATGGGATAGCTGCTCCAATAGTTTGATTAATGAAGAAATAACTATAAACATGATAGTGATATTGAAAGGTATGAATGAATGAAAATTAACTAACGAAACAAATCTATACATCGGATGGGTGTATTGAAAGAGTGGGCAAGGGTTGCCCTAGAAAATGCTTATGCTGACCAAATTGATGATATAATAAACAAGGCCGAAATTTTAAGCACATGAAACCGACGAACTTATATAAATAAATTTGATGAATAGAGGTATTCAAAGGTTGGTACCGCTACCATGTGACCTGAGTTCTCTGCTTATCCTTTTGAACAATAGGCATGATTTTATAAAAAATATTAATGAAGTATGTTGACATCGCTCAATATAACAAACTTAATAGAGTGGAAAAACAAATAAAAACATTTGTACAAATTATTTCTACACGTTACTCCGAGATATGTCTGTGAATTGGATTGTAAGCCTTTGCATGACGTTTGCATGACGCCTTTGTATGAACGACTCACTCCGTGGGTACATTATAAAAGTTAACATTACGAAAATTGCCTTACTTGTAATAGATTGTGTTCTGCAAAATGCAAAAGATGAATTGAATGTCCAAGCACCACAAGAAGATCAAAACATCAACTAAATATCTTCATGATACACTTTACGCAGTGTTGTAAAAACCGGCTGCGGAGGGAGTAGCAATTAAAGAGCAGACAAACAAAAGTAGACAAGACAGTGCTCAACTATAGACGGTATTTTGCACAATCTTGTATTACGTTCTAAAATCTAACAGATGGTGCAATATTTTTGACAAAAAGTATGCAAATTTCTTCTCGAAATTTAAGTTAAAATTTCGTTTCTTGATCAATGACTTGTCTGCTTTTGTCCGCCAGCTCCAATTAATACCTGCGCTTTGCTAAAAAATGCTAGCGCTTTGAACGATATAAGACATCCCATACTGCTATGTTTAAAAATGGATTGTCAATTGTAAGTAAAATCTTTGTGAATATAAAATTCAGTTTCAGTAACTTCAAGCTTACTAAAGGTTGGTAATTGTAGATTAAATGTAAAAAATACGCAATACGAAGGCTATGAGACAGCAGGACCACAACATAAATAATATAACGACAAATATACCAATAACGTAAAATTTCCATTCAAAAGTAAATAACGTTGAATATACTAGATTTATTTCTAACTTCCTAGGCACACGTTATGACACTAAAAACACCCAAAGTCGTGCTTATAATAAAACGTTTGTATCACTCCACGACTGAGGCAGATTGAGAGACTGTCCTTCATACCGCGATAAATATATACCTATTAGCCTACTTCACACCGTCCACACTCGGCCAGGCTGATTTAGGGGATGTCGTCACCACCAATATATTTATAACGTCACAGACCGACGGCGTAATGTGCCTTCTGAAACTCATCACGAGTATTTTATTTGGCTTAAAAACCATTAACCAGTGCCCCTCAGCCATAATTCGATATTTTCCAATTTGAATGCAACACTTTTCACCGCTCGACTTTCTTCCTTCGCTTTCCTTCATAACACATATTCATATTTCGATGTTCATGGTGCACTTAGCGCACGTCCCGATGGTGATGTACGTGAGTTTCCCGTCAAACCCAAGATTCGTTGAACAGGTGAGAAGATCCATATTACAAACGCATTCCATATAAATAAAATTTGATGTCACGATACAATGTTACCATTTATGATATCGCACATTATAACAAGAAATTAAATTCCTTTGTGACCATCAGTCTAAGCATTTATCAATTACATCACAAAATGGCCACTATTGACAAATTGCAAAAAAAAAATTAAGTGTTTGTTTCTGTATGATGTAATTTATATATTTTTTTTTAATTTGCGCAAGCTGACAAAATTCTTGAACTGCGCCAATTTGTCTTTAAATTAAACGTTAACTAAACAGTAAAACGTTTTCTAAACAAATTTTACTCTGTGTGTAATCTACGGTTACGTAGGTAATATTTGTTTTATATTAAGTAAGCTCACCTCTCTTAATTAAACTTACGCGTTTTTATGCAGCATTTTTTAACATAATACCGTACAGTATTCTGCTCTATAGAAAAGCTGCTGGTATTTTAAAGATATTTGTCTTATGTAATAGAAAAAATCGTTATACTGATAAATGGATCTAAAATCAATCGGACTAAAATCAATAACAAATTTGTCCGACATTTCAAATTCCATTCATTCTAACACATTCATTCATCCATTCTAACACAATACATAAAAATAAATTTAGATAACACATTCTACTGTTTTCAGGCCATAAATTTCTTTACAGTACAACCATTGTTTCAAGTACAAAGAACCCTAATTTGAGATATCTACTTAAGTGACTTGTTTGTTCCAGACGATGCGCGGTCCCATTGGAAAATTTCTCTCGTACCACGGCAACGCGGTAATACAGACATTTGTCTATGTTGCAAACTTTCTTACCGCTTACAAATTTCTCGTATTCTCTGAAAAATACAAAATGAACTTTTCGCTGATGCCTAAACTGATTATCGACAGAATCATCAGGTTTGATAATTTTGATAAATTATAGAGTTAAATATTAACTTACTGCAAAAAAATAAATATTAGATACATCTACATTACATGACTTGATAGTCAGAAATAGTGCCATGTATTATATGCAGAAAAACAAAGAAAAACAAACCTCACCGGATGAGCCAGTTTATTGTCGTGCTGACCACAACGTGGGTCTACCACACTAATAGGTGTTTATGGAGTTAACATGCGCCACAATAAAAACAATAATAGGGACCACGAGAATCAAGCAGTTAGTTTTTCCTTGTTTAATCAATTTCGTGTCTTTTTAAAACCACTCCTACACGTATACTAGTTCACTTAAGAACAATTTGTTATTTACTAAAAATTATTTCACTGAAACAAGTCGTTGGAATTTTGTGTGATAAATAAGTGAAACTAATTGGTATTATAATCCACGTCACGTAGTTGTAATAGCGACATCCATGATCTTAACTGTAAACCAAATCGTACTATTACTATAAACAATGTTCATGTATAATTATGCTCTTAGCAACAAATTATGTATTTACCTAATCATTGCATATATGTATATAGTACAATATATTTATTAGTTCAATCAAAATAGGGTAAAAAATAATTTGGCTAGACATAATTCATAACCAGCTATGATTTATAACCAACATAATTCATAACTACCCTTATATGATACTGGCATTACCATAGAAGCCTTCCCCAAATTTATCTCAAGAAGCCTCATTGCAACATTGGTCAAATTTTCATATCGAAAAATGAAAAGTCATTGGTTCAATTACGGAAACGCGGTTCGTCAGCAATTACGTCACTTATGATCCAGGAAGGGTAAAATTCTGACAAAAAATTTAAGACTTCGGTGTTTTGAATGTATGTGTAAGAATATTCGACAAAACTTGATGTTTACGAGTTCGACAAAACATGATGTCTACGAGTCGATGAAAGACGACGACTCAATATCTTTTGATTGAATGAGACTAAAAATAAAGGCAATGGCAGAGCCATTTAACATCTATGAACTTTGGTATTTATTGGGTCTGGTGTTGGTCAGAACCTACAAGTATGGCGGGTGTTTGCTTTGTCCCATCAGACAAATTATTATCTGTGTGTAAACTCATGGCTCTTCGGCTCTGAGTTAAAATTGGATCAAAGCTGAATATACATTCAAAACGACCGAAAATAATCGTTTTGTGAAATAATTTGAAAGGCTGGGTGGTTTTATAGTGAGATGGAAGTTAAATGAATGCGAAGACAAAATAATAAATAAAATAGAGTGTAGTACGCATTATATTTGATCATAGAAGAATACACTCTTACACTTGGCAAAGAGAAGAAGACAAGAGTTAGGCTTTCTAATTGTGAATGATCATTCGAGAAGCAAAGATGTGATTACAGAGTATACCATAGCGTCAATGTAGGCACAGATAAATTCTTAGTGGTGTGCCAAATTAAAGTTTTATGCAGCGATTTATGACACCTTAGAAAATGATCACTACTGACTTAGAACGAATAAAAATTGATAAAAGCAGGATCAGATTGCGCAAATTGAATATCTATTACAGTTGAAGAAAAGTTTACATGAAATCAAATATTATGAATGTCTGCAGGTTGATGAATAATGAAACTTGGTGAAATATGTATTTGTCAACGAAGAAAAAAAGGAATGTGAGATGAATGACGGACTAAATTTTTGTAAGAAAGTTAATGAATGATGAAATTGTTAAGTGAAAAACGTTGTAAAGAACAAGGAGAAAAATGACCAGATGCAAAAAAAAAAACAGATTGAAACATAAACTAAAAGAGGCTAAGGGTGCATACAAATGAACTGAAGAATTTGTGAAAAAAAGAAAGAATGAAGTAATAGAAGATTATGAGAGGAGAATGTCTGATAATTTTCAGACAAACCATGAATATTTTGAAACGAGGTGAAAAAGGGTCAGAATAATTCCGAGAAATCGAATATGATGAGAATAATAAATGTGTACTAAATAAAAAAAATATTTGCTGACTAGAGCCCAGAATCATAAATTTTGATTTACCGGGGTTTAACGTGAAGCAGTTTTTAACGGGCTATTCAAATATTCTACATAAACCTTCATTTATCCTGTCTATTGCAGATTTCAGATTCTCTGGACTCGTGATTAGAACCGAACACAGTACTTCTTGTTAGAAGACAACGTATAGGCATCGTAACTAACCATTGAACTTCCACCGCTTCTTATACCAACTCTTTAATAAATGCTGGAAAATCATAAAACGCCTAATGACTAGTATAAATCCGTTTATTGTAACTCTTCATAAAGGGATAGGCTCATAGCAGGTTTACATAAATTGCCACTCTATTAGCCTCCTCGTTGTTCTTCAAAAACTACGTACGAAAATCATAATTGAAAGGGTTGTGAATGTGAAAGGGAAGTTTGAGTTTGAGTTTTTGGCCAAGGGCCAAAAGATTTTCTTTTCATTAAGAGATCTGGAAAAAGCAACCATTTTTATCCATTTTACGCCAGTCGATGAATCTTTTTGGAGAAAAGAGATGATTATATTTTGTTATCAATCGGTAGAGTAGTCTAAAAGGCATGTCAAAAAAGAGTTTTTGAGAAAACTTTATTTTTGAAATTCCTCAAAATCTGCCGGGAGGAATCAGTTCAAAGTTTCAATATGATTATACCTTTTGCACGAGATTTTGTAAAAATATTTTTATTTCATAAACTTCCTCGAATTTTAATGTTTAATTTTCAATTATTGTTACTGTATATGTTATTGTTTATGGAATGCTTGAATAAAATTGTTTATTCATTTTTCCGAGGTTGCGCCATATTTTGACTGAACTACATGTTTAATTAGAGCAAACTATTAACTAATGAAGGTATAGCAAATATTTGAGCATAATAATGAGTATACCTATCGACATCATACTTTATTTTCAAATAAATCAAATAAATCAGTTATAAATAACTTTCATGCACGGGTTTCATAGACATTCTGCTGAACGCTTGCAATCGAATACCACTCAAATAATCTGACTTTGTCAATCAGAAAAGTTTTACCATTATGCTTTTATATCAGTTAAGTACTATGTTGATGCACATCTTTGAACAGGCGTTGTATGCTATTCCGATGTATAAAGAAAATAAAGAAATTGCTGTCATTTTAGGATGCACCCAATGCACCTTACCACTGTTGGTATAATGGCGACCATTTTTGTCCACTTGAACGACGGTCCTCTTTGGTACAAATACGTAGGGTCGGAGGCGACGAAGTGCCGTGAGTTATGGTGGCACCATCTTTTCTTCGTGCACAACTCTTGTTACTGGGCAGATTGTGTACCTCAGTCCTGGTTAGTATAAACCAAGTATTGTTCATAATAGAACATCAGAACAAAAGGAGAGATTTATTGGTTATTATTTGAAATGAGAACACAGTAGTAAATTTGCGTATTTTTAAATACCGCTTAATAAATCTCAAAAAAGAGACACTTTGTGTATTTGTGAACAATAAACGCCTAATAAAATTCAGAAAAAATATCCTACAAATAATCTCGAAACTTGAATATTAGTACGACACCAATGAGCTATAAGATTATATTTTAAAAAATTTATTTAAAGCAAGAAACGATAAAATAAATAAATCATTATCATTTAGTGATTGAGGAATTGTGGGAATTCAAAAAAGTAAAAGTAATTGTGAACTGACCCTAACTATAAAGAAACCACTCAAAAAAAATTTAAATATATTTACAACACATTTTAAACGTGCCAAGCATGCCAGTAACAAAATAAAAAAAATCTTATGAAAACGATTGGGAATAATATATATATATCAATATCAACAAACATACATATATATATAAAATTGTACACTTGTCGCAATTAGACGACAATCCTTTTATACCTTTTCAGAGTCCTTTTCTTTCTTTCATAAGGTATCAATTGGCTGTTTAACATTTTTTTTTAGCATTGTTTTTGTTATTTGTCTTTTCCTTTTTATGTTTCTTTTTTTTTCTTTTTCTTATACTAGTACACTGTTTATTATATTTGTATCATTAAAATAGTATTTTATCTTAAATAAGAGGAATTCCTGCCTGGTCACTTGCAAACCTACTAGTCTCGTCATAGCTCGTACATGTGTACTGAGAATTAAGCTACAGTCGTTGCCGGACCTGGTTTTTTTCTTCGTAAATCAAGTGCTTGCTTTAAGGGAACCATTGTTTAAACTGTTTTTAAAATAAAGTGTTTGAAATTCCTCTTACGATCTTATTATCTCCTTTATTAATTTGTAACTAGTGATACTGATACTTTTGTAAAGCCCTAACTTCCCGTTTTCAGTCTGCACTACAGGTGTCTACCTCAGTTAGGGACTCGGTCAACGTGGCAGGAGCTCACAGTGAAACACAATCCCGGCATGGTTCCACGCACTTTCTCCATATCTCAGGGCCGGACCGTGAGTTAAGGGGGCCCTGGGCTAATACTACTTAGGGGCCCACCTATTTTTTTCGCGTATCATCTATTTTTGACTGACTTGACTTAGCCGGGGGCACCTTGAATCCACGGGGCCCTGGACGGAAGTCCAAAAAGCCATATGGTAGATCCGGCCCTGCCATATCTTCTTTTGAAATATTGGTCAAAATATGCCATAAATAAATTTATGGCAATCACTCGACAGTTCACGAATTTCGTACTAATAGCTCTCCATACTTTTTTATTATAGAGACGTCTTAAACTGTAATTTGAGAAAGCTCATACGAATAAAATAAAACAAAACCTTTAATCTTCAGGGAAATAGAGATTGTCTCAAAAGATTACGTGTATGAAATCCGCGGTAGTGACAATTCGATGTTATGAATGAGACATCGTAATATTAATTTTTGTGTATAAGCTAAAACATGATATGGTGTTTGTTTTTGTAACTCATACATCATTTAAAGTTGCGTTTATTTATGTTTTTAAATCAATTTATTAACAAACAATGTCAAAATCAACTAACTTATAACTTATTGGTATTTCAGGTTTTTGGCATTGGATATTCAGCTATATCTATTGTGCAGTATTATAATGCTGTGGATAATCAGCAGAGGGCTGGACCCGGAGTACGTCTTGAAGAGGCTGCTCGCGGCCTCGCTGCTCCTGTTGTTTGCAATTGTTTATTTATTTGAGTTGCGTCCACAATTATTAACTTCTAATCCAGAGTAAGTAAAGCTCACTTCTTTGATATTTAACGTGGAATTTAAGAAATACCATGAAACGATAGTTTTAATAACCGAATATCACATCGAAAGTTTTTATATTTATTCATTATCAATAAGGTTATTCAACAATCGAGACATGAAATCGGTTTTTAACTGCCCGTTAAAATTCATTTTGTCAGAGCTTATAGAATGACGATTGCAATTTGATTATCCCTAATTTTCACATACTTATGATGGATCCGAAAAAGTACTGAGTGTACGTGCCTGGTTAAAGTATTGGGAGATTTGAATTCATTAAGAAGAAAACCACTGATTATACACTTGTCACTTATATAACAAAAGGCCAACGTAGCGCAGTAGATGAAGTTACATAACGTGATGAAATATTGTACAGTATTTTCGGGAAGTGTTCACGAACTGTAAATACTAGCTCCATTTATACTACAATTAAGTAATAATCTCAAATTGTTCTCACTATTGTTCACGATAAACTTTTTTGAAAATAAAGACGGTGACGCACATCCCAGTTTTCTTATTAACTACATCCCTGTCTAACTTTTAGAAATATCCTAAGTCTATTCGCTGAAGACGCTTCACACGTGCACCTGTACATGTCGGCATGGGGCAATATGCCAACGGCCATTCTCGGCTTGCTGATCGCGTCCATATATTATAGGCTACAAAAGGAGAAAATCGATCTGACTGAAAACAAGGTGAGGTAAATTATTAAATCGACTTAAACACCATTCATAATGGTTTTTCAGATTAATAAGGTACATTTTTTTTATATAAAAGAAAGAAGAATTCATCCAATCATAGTTATTCGATCCCTTTCATGGTTTCAGGTATTCGTAACTATGTACCACTTGTCGCAGCTTCTGTTTTTATTATGGGGTGCCATAATATTTGTATTCATTAACATAGAATCTCGCCTCGCTGTCTCGTTGTATGCAACAATTGAAAAATGTGGATTCGCTGCCATACAATCGGTTATGTTTATCGGATGTTTTTATAAACTTAAAGGTAATCTATCCACCTATTGACTTACTGTATATGTGCTTTGCAAATTATCTAGTTATATTATTGTTACATATTTTTATTGCAAATAAAGTAAATATTCATTTACGCACTAATTAAAGAGATTTATGCCATATTTATTCAACTTTCATTGGTATATGTAATACGAAACGAACTTATGCTAATAAAAAGATCAAGATGGAATTAGGAGTCGCAATGCAGATCATAGTTTATAGATATCGACATCGACATCGTCTTTAATCTGTGGGCGGAATAAATGACGGGATCGGAAGCGATTTGAACCAAAGTGCTAGGTAATGAATGCACTTCACACCCTCGAGGGCGCGGCCGTAAACAGCTCTGAGGCAATAAATGTTGTGAAGACAAATGGATATCAAATCTTTTACCTCACAACATCCCTCATAAACTTCTGATTTGATAAAACATACAGTATGTCGAAAAGTAACATAAAATTATATTTTGCTAATATCTTTGCTTATTTTCGTTTGAAAAATGTGGCCCCGCCTAATTACGATTATTGGCAAGCATTTTTGTGTATCAATTTATTAATATGTATTTCATATTACATATTATTTTCTAATACCGTATTCGTTCAAATGGTCACCACAACTACAATGCACACGCAAATGTATACGCAAATGTACGCAAATATGTCCATATCGAAAATTAAGATCTGCTTATTTGAGGGAATTTGAAGCCGTGCGTAAAAAAATGGCATTTTGTAAAATATTTTTTACTACTAAGGAACTACATAAACAGAAAATCTATAGAGATTGCACTTAGATGTAATTGAAAATTTTATTGACTTTCACTAGATACTTGTAATATTATTATACCAGATGTCAGATTATTTAAATTATTTTGACAACTTAAAAATCTGCAATTAGTAAATTTTTTGTTTAAAATTCGCATATTTTAGCATATGAGTAAATAATTAAGTGTTAATTTAAGTTTGAAATTAGTAGCTTTAATTAATACGTTAGTTTTCCTTTTTAGAATTTAATATCTATAAGTGAGAAATAAAAAAATTACGCCAAGTGTGTAAAGCGCTCTTTTATACGATTCTATAACACTTTAGAGACAAGGATGTTTCCGTAATTCAGATAAGGAGATGTTTGCGTGCAACGTGAAGTAGTATACAATGCGCAACCCACCGCTGACCTTCAAATTTGCTTTCCCCTAGATATCCTACTCCAAAAAATAATAGTTATGATTCCAAGAATTGAGAGATATCGAACACCTAAGGCGGTGTTTGTTGATTCCAAGTTTCGAATTAAATTTGTCGGATTCTCAGGCGAGGAGTAGCAGCAAAGAGCAGACTCGAGGGTCCGTAATAGGTTGCATGCTCCAAGTAATATCTGATAAGGAATTGCCTTACTCGATTAAATACTAAATAATGAAATTTAATATGTCAACCGCCAGGTCCCGCGACGAGCATCCTGTGCTGGCCCGGCTGGCGGGTGCTCAGCCGGCTGTCTTTCAGCTCGTTGCTGATACACGTTATGGTCAACGAGTACATCGTTTTCTCCAGAATAAATAATTCCATTTCACTTACGCAAACGGTGATCGTTATTTTATTTATGCTATTTAATACTTTATGATTTTCATTAAATTGTTTTCATTGTGGTTATCCGTATCATAAAGTCCTACTTACTAAAAATATAAATTTCTAATAGTTTTTATATATACAAACGAAATATTCATTCCATATACTTATTTGTTGTAGAAGTTTTTGCCCGAACTTTCATATATAAAATGTATTTTGATATCTATTCAAATTTATGCTAGTTTTGCTTTAAATAAATTCATATATTTTTATAGTTTATAATATGCAAACGAGTACGCATGCCTTTGGAGAGTAGACGGTCATTCCGTTCATAGACATCTCAATCCCAAGAGAACCACTAGTGCGTTGACAGCCATTTAAATAAGAGCACGCTCTTTTCTTCAAGACCCCCTTGTCAAAGTTCATTGGGAATACCGCTGACTGTAAATCATCCTGAAGTTTGAAATGCACGTAGCAGGAAACTGTGCGCGTACACAAGGATAGAATACCGGTCATCATTATAGTCCAATGGTATTTCCAGCGAAAGGAACGATGACGGAGATCAGCGGTAAGAATGAAGTTGAATAGTTGTTTAGAGCACTCAGTTGCATAGTATATGCGATAAACATCCACGAAGATGCCACATCTATTCGCAAAGCTAACAGTCAAACTAGTCGGATTTTGCAGACTCTCCGATGATTCGAGCCGCTCGATCTTAGATACAGTCTAGAGGTACAGACTGATGTTAGAATATCTCAGTGTAGAGATTACAACAGTACTCTAGATGAAGTTGGAACTTCACCTTATTAAATAAGAGGTGAAGATGCAGCTCGCAGTACTGTCCTGGTTTATTACATACCCCAAGCTTTTTAGAAGCCGGTTTTGCTTTGTTCTCTAGATGATCGTGCAACTGAACGCTTTTCGATATGTCTACACTAAAGATCCTGACATTCGGTGTAGCGCTAAGAGAGATGTTTCCAAAGAGAGGAGACGAGACGAAATAGGATTTTTTTAGCAATAAACGCGCAGTATTTTGTTTTAGGAAGTTAAATTTAATGAGGTTGTATTTTCCCCATTCCAAGATGTGCTCTCGAGTTCAGACATAAGTTGATTTCCAAACTCATCAACACAGTCTCTAGAAATATCAGTATTGCCGTAGTGCAGTGTGTCCACACTACTATCATCCGCATAGCAACAAATGTTAGTGATTTTCAGAAAATCCTTACTGACTCCTCTGAGGTTACAGGTATCTATGGACGTTGGTGACCATCTATTTTGCAATAACCCGTATGCTCGTTTACAGCTTATAAATTCTATGAAAAAAATTACAATTACTCAGAATAACCAGAATATTGGTAATTATGCAGATTTAAGAGGTTTTAATGCATTCTGAATATTTTGAAGAATTCAAAACTTCTAAACGAGTTTTCTGATTAAATTCCGATATGGATCATTTAAAGCTACTCACTTTTTTCCTTTCTTTGAAATTTTAAATTCCGTCAATTGTCGAAATAATAAGTAACCTTGAAAAAAGTGTTTTTCAGCGTCGGCCTGCAGGATCAGTCATTTTCATAGTGCCGTGTTTGATTTACTCCTTATTTTATTGGATAAGAGTCGAAACACTAGTATTTCTATAAAAACAACAAATAATACGAGATATTCTATTGCGACCCTTCTACTTTTTTGTTTTACTATATAATCTTAAAAACTTTGAAATAATGGATACTAATGATTAAACCTGGAAAAACTGACCAACGGAGACCAGAATCGAGAATGTGACTGCAATTGGAATAGGAAGCAGGACCGAGATTGTAATCGAGAGCGATATCGGAATTAAGATGCAAATCGAAAACGAAATTGAGATCATAATCGAGAGTAATAGCGGTATTGAGGTCGTAATTGAAATAGTAGTGGGACCGGTGTTAGAATCAAAAGTGGAACCACGATCTTCATCAAGTGCAATATTGACATTAAAATCAAGTCCGAGACCGGGATTAGAATTGGTAGTGGGACTGAGATTGGAATAATGATTGATAGCATGACCGATTGATATAATAAATGAAGGAATACGAAATATGCCTGCACTGATGGAACCGCGGACAAAAACAAGTATTAAGGAACGTGAAGTAGACTTCCAAATAATTATCAGAATTAATACCATTCAATACAAGCATGGTGTTTTTACTATAATTAAAAAAGTTGATGGGATGTAAGAATAGTACTTTTACATATTAGATATTAATGGGCATATTCATTCTTATTCTGATTGCGGGCTTTTCAGTTCGCTGACGTAATTGCCGTGGGCGTCATCAGCTACTTGTTGGCGCTGCCGCTGGCGCTGCTGATCGAGTACCCGGCCGTGCAGCTGTATAAAGCAGCCGTCGAGTCCAGCTCGGGGAAGGAAACCGAAAAGGATACTAGTGTTAAAAGCAAACGATCTTAAAAGTTAATCACTAATGATGAATCAATACTCAAGCAAAATAAAAAAGTATAAAGTATATTAACATGTTTTGTTAAGCTAAATTTATTCTGTATATAGTGCGCGTACATTCTTTATGGAATATCAAAAAAAAATCGCAGCCAACCCTTACTAAACACTATTAAACCAAACCATTTAATACATCAACATTATTTTAACATGCAATATAAAAACCCGGCATACATTTAAACTTAGTACTATTTTTATTCCAAAATCTTTTTATACGATAAAAAAAAAAACAAACATAAAGTTTCATAAATAAAAATTATTGTTTCGGATTTGAGACTTACTAAAAAATGAAACAAACCATTGCACAAAATAAGGAACGATGTTTAAATTGTAACACTCCTTCACCCCAATATAAGTGTTGTGTGTGAAGTTGTCTATATTTTTAAGTTCTCAATTGTAACCATGACGTCGTCACTATCGAATCCTTGAAAACTCAAAACTGGCATGCCACCAGAGATCTCGATTAGGAGAAAATTAAGACGTGAGTTCGCTACCTAAAGCATATCCTAAAGGACCTTGAACGTCATGCGACATCCGAGGTCTCATTCTAGTTATGGAAAAGTATGACGTACGCAAGATATGAGTGTGTGTAACACAAAGGTGTTCCATGTAGAACCAATTTTCTCTAATATAGTGCTCATAGTACTTTTTTCCGGTTCAGGGTACGGGGTCCTAGTAAAATGGTGCACTGTAGCGCGATTACAACTTAATAATTGTTAATTCACACATGACCCAAGAACCCATTCAGCTATGGCCTTACCAACAAAAGCTGTACTGACTGAGTATTCCTGAGTTTATCTAAACCAACATGCAACATAATAAACTCGCTACATCAGAGTCGTCGGTTGAGTCAACCAGACACAAAATCATGGAACTAAACTGTAGGAACCCTTTGTGGGAAATATTAAACAAATTACAACTAGCTTTAATTTTATGTCATCCATATAGAGGCCATAACCTTAAGCTCGTCAAAAACAGTCAAAAATGTTGACAATGATATCAACATTTGAATATCATGGGAAACATTAAAGCGGTCGTCGTCAAAATTGAAAACTGCACAATTGATATTACGTCGGTATACTTTGGAGTCGAGTCTAGCGACCCCTACCTCGATCTCGTTCAGTTCGTTTTGTTCCAAACTCAGGACATACACAATAGTCCTGGGAGTATATCCATGCCTATAGTATTTGTTGAGGCAGCAAACGTTATAACACACAAAGGGTAGAGCGCTACAATTGTTTCCCAGCTGAAGAACTGCATATTCTTAACGAAGAAGATACTCCCACATTTTGGGTGTACAAGGAGAATATTGAGAATGATAGATCTATTCAAAAACGAATTTTATTGTGTCGGTAGTATTGATAACGGTCTAAAGATCGAAGGGTCGGATATACTAACGGACATTCAACAACGCAATATTACCAAGCCGCAAATCTATAACTACAGAACTAGGATACATGGCCCTGACCGGGTGGCAAGATGAAGTCAGCTCCGTATGCTCGGTCTTTTGGTGGAGCTTTTTTGGACAATCTCTAAACACAGACCTTTACGGCTATATAGACCAATGCAGTGAATGAACTAAAGTGTACACCGGCTGATTACTATATTCAACGACTCGAAGCCTCCACTGCAAGTTGCTACCGGCTCGAAAACTTAGCCCTCTTGTTCATGCAATCAGACGCAACTTCGGTCATGATCGAGACGGAGGGTAGGAATGTGCACATAATCATTAATACATGTACTAAGTTAAACTGAAAAAAGTGGACGCCTGAAATAAAAATATAATTTGCTATTAGACAATATATTAAAACACATAATCCAAGAACCCAACAAAGACGACTTGTAATCTCACCGCATTCGCACTCCAAGAGCTAGAATAAAAGCAATTTATGTAGAATAAATAAGATAGGTATAGCAAACAAGAACGGTAAACCGGAACATAATGCAAAAAAAAAATTATGTATATACAAAAGTTATAATATTAGAATCAAGTTATACAAAAACGGTGGAAAGAATTGTAATATCTGATAAATAAATGTAAACGTATCAAAAATAAATAATATTAAAAGTTATATTATGTAACTATGTGTGAAAAATTGTGAGAAATTTGTGTGAAGACGTAAAATGGTTGATGCTAATATGGTACAAAAATTTTCCTACGTAATAAATACCTTAAACCATTTCGTTTAATTGAACATATATTTTAAAACCATAAAAAATTTCCACTATAAATTCAAATCACACGCATGTTATTTTCTTCCAATCACACATTCTCTCCACTCAAAACCTATCAATCAAATCATGTCATATTTATAACAAATTGTTATTTAAGTTCCAATTCCTTTTTGCATAATATAATCAAATCATTAGCTGTAGTAAAGCTATCAGAAAAAATTTAATACTATATGTTCTGCTTAAGTCTTTTTCCGCGTAAAGACAGCTTGTGTAAGAATAACAATTCGAAATTCCTTCGATGCAAATGCTCCAGCAACATGAACACGAATACTTTTGTATGACCCAATACCTCGCAGTAAAGCACTGCTCGCCTTTAAAAATGAACACGCTCGCTCTCAATGTTAAAAATTTTAGAGCGGTTACGATCACGGGCCATCACCACGAATGTTTTTCACCTAATGTTTGTATGAGAATATGATACAATTTGTATAGAGGTGAAAAGCGTTCGTAAGAAACCTGTGATTCAAAGAATATTCTTTCTCGAGTCTTCTTCCCTTTCCTCCCACAACTCTACTCCCACAAAGTTCCTACTCTACTCCCTCGCTAAAAGGTTGATTAAGTTGAAGAAAGAGTCAAAACGACTTGTGACTTCGACTTTCGCTGACAAGAAACAAACGATACTGAACACAACTTTCCCTGTTCCGCAGTTTAACATTTGTAGTTCGAGAATTGCTGGGTCAACAGCCAGATTGCCACAAACGAGTTCTCACAACAACAAAAAAAGAGACAATAATTCACATGAGCACGTGTGTTCCAGAAATCGAAAGTTCTGGTGTTATACCAAAATACACATGAAATGGTTATTCACAAAAGCTGAAAGCAGCATCTAACGTTCATAAAATCGATATTTTGTTGACAGTTTTTAAGTGATGCGCTCCCTTTTATAAAAAACTAGCTTTTCGCCTGCAGCTTTGCATGCGTGAACAAAGAATGTCTTCATTCCCCTTTCGTATTGAAAAGATTTTGCTATCAGCTCCTATTTTATTCCCGTTTCAATTCTGGTTCTGATGCTGTTCTTGATTTAAAGCCTATATTCTATTCCAAGCCAAGCTTTATTCATCCACGAAAACCGTATTAAAATCCGTTTAGTAATTTCAAAGATGTATGTAGACAAACAAACAAAGGATTTTCTTATATATATCTATATTAGCCTATCGAGAAAGTCGATGTATCCTTTACATGTATACAAAATTTCATTTTGATCGAATGTATTGGTTAATAGTTATAACGTAACTACCAAAAAAAACATCTGTACATTTATATATTACTATAGATGGCAACACATTTAACACGCGAGTATCGTTTAGATTTTGAACTGAATTCGTTTAAAAATCTCACAAACGCGTCGGTCAAAACGTACCAAACTTTTAATGAAGCTGGCCAAAAATGAAATTAGCATTTTCAATTAAAAAAACTAATGCATGCAATGCATAAAACGATGACGTATATAACAAATAAAACACCCTTTGCGAATCCGTAAAACGTTTCATAACATTGCACAAATTGGCTAATATTGTCGTGCATTATTGTTGCAAACTATTCCAATAAAATATATATCTCCAGTTGTTTACATCAAATAGCGAGCAAAATTTATATTCAAAATCTCAATATTTTGCTTGCCTAGATTGTTTCAATAATTTTAATCCTAACATTATAAATTCAAAAGTGAGTTTGTCTGTTTGTTAAGTACCCTATCATGCCTGAACTATTAACCGATCATCATCAAATTTTGCGTTCACGTTGTCAGGGATAAATAAATCTCTATTTGTTTTTCATCCTCGTTTTCTTTTTTCAACCTGACTAACATTACAAACGCTAAAATGAGTAGATTGATATAAAACTTGCTTTGCTAGCTAAACAACATCGGAATTATAGATAACAGCGTGATCGGTCGATATAAAAAATGAAAGAAATCACGTCATCGCGAGCGGCGCCGCGAGCAATAGCGCCCGCGGTTCTACCCGCGGTTTTTCTCGCGGTTCTGCCCTTGCCCGCGGCTCTGCCCGCGGTTTTGCCCGCGTGCGCTATTGTGCCTTCTTTTAGTTTCCAATTCTGATCCCGGCACTCTTCCTAATTTCGATCCCGATCACGTTATTGATTCTAATCCCGGGTCTACATTCGGTTTCGAGCCTGGTCCCATTATCAATTTCGGCCCCGACTCGGCCCTTAATTCCGCTACCGACACCGCTTTCAATCGTTATGCTGCTACGAGTCACGGTTCCGATTTGTATGATGCCGGGACATATTATTCATTTTCTATTAAAAATTAATCTTAACTACCTACAATTAAACATGTATTTATAACTTTTTGCAAGTATGTATAATAATAAGAAAAGCGTTAGAAATTTTTAATATAGTATACCCACCGAAATAAGAAAATATTTTATACCTTCTAGTTTTTAATGTTTAAACTGCTTCTATTTTAATCCTCAAAACCAGACTGAAATAGCACGTAATATCATATTATTGAATAACCATATCGATATGGGCTTGCGTCCAGAGAGGAGGTTCACGTCGAACATAGGACGTCCAATTTCTACGACAGTAAATAATCGCTTTAACCAAGCAAATCGCGAATTTGAAATTACCGAAACCGGCCGCGAAAACACGATCACGAGTCGCGTACACACGATCCGCGACAAATACAATTCGCGTCATACGAACCGCACGACAAACGTACGCCGTCGATTCGTTTAGATAGAAGCACCGCGCTGCTTGTGCGTAGTTTGTTCAACAAACGGAACGCCTGCCCGCCACTATTTATTAATTATTCAGGTGCGGACGTCGGGCGCCGAGTGTGCAACACGACAGGCGGTGCGGCGGGCGGCCGTGTCTATGCCTCGGACCCCGTCCGAGGTCTATGCTCGTCTGCTTTATCGCGCGCGTTTCGTGTCGCCGATAAGATATCTCGAGTCATATGGGCCGTCTAACGATACGTGCGTCGCGAGACATTTTTAATTGTCGATCGACCGCCCGACCCCCTGTTCATAGACGGCCCCCGGTCGTACGCCACGAGCCGGGATTGCCCTCGGGAATGCGGTTGTTGCGCGCGCGAGTGTCCGTCCGTGCGGCGTGGTAAGGAATGCGCTAGTGCCGTGGAGTGAGATGCGATTCAGATCCGACATGCACCCCATGAGACCGTTCGAGGTGGCGATGGAGGCGCATCGGCAGCGCTCGTCGACCTGGACCTCGAGGTTCAGGGACGCTCCGCAGTTCAGGCCCGAACCGAGGCTGTCGCTTCAGTACGAGGTTGATATCG
The DNA here is from genome assembly GCA_005406025.1 of Eumeta japonica. Taxonomy (NCBI): domain Eukaryota; kingdom Metazoa; phylum Arthropoda; class Insecta; order Lepidoptera; family Psychidae; genus Eumeta; species Eumeta japonica. The sequence goes on along the minus strand of BGZK01000994.1, from coordinate 183,878 downwards.
TATGCTACATCTAAAAATTATACATTGTTTAATTCAATGCTAATATCGACTATTAGTATCGATTTCTCAGTCTCACGGTCACGGTGACAGCGTCGTGATATACCTATTTAAGTTGTTTACGTATACTTGTTTACAATAATATATATAAAATTATAAACAAACTACGCATACAAAATAGCAAACTTTGTCTTCTTTAACGTATGACTGTATTACCTAATTAAGACTTTTTGAAAATGTAAAAAATTTGCTCAATTTTATAATATGCATAACTTACTAGACATTATGTCATTCATTAATAAATTTATTTGTCTAATATCGAATTTATCAAATGCACTAACTTACTATCAATCACCCTTTTTAACAAACTTGTCAGCATTTTTTTTTTTGAAACTGTATTTTTGTTGACCGACCCATTTATAAATAATAAAATAAGTAAACAACTGGAGTATTATTATTATTTTGGGTCAGTACAAGTATAGATAGTTTAAAAGAGCAATAACGACAGTACTTTTTCGTCGATAAAAAGAAAAACTAATAACGCTTTTTAAAAGAGACAACATTAGTCTTCTACAATTTATTAAATTAAATCTTAATTTTGTACAAAATTTTAATGACATCTCATTCTTCGACGGTCGAAAATTTTTCTGTTTGCACTTACGTCACTTCATTGCGAGTGGATTTACTAAAGGGGGGAGCGCCCCGCGACCAATAGCGAGCCGCGCCTTCAATTCTCTAAAACATTTTTTTAACTCCCACCTAAATACGCGTACAAAAACAAATTCATCCGATGCGAGATGACCTAAAAATTTAAATAAGTGTAATACTTTATCATGTATTCAAATCGCTGACAATTTAATTACGCCAGTTTCACACGTATCACGCATGATTCATGCACTCGGATACGCGCTCCTACGACGCGATACAATAATGAGACTATATAAGTACTATAAATTAGCACCGGGGGCGTTCACATGACAGCGCGTGCACCGCGGCCGTGCCTGACGTTATAATGTACAATGTAGTCTATGGTTATGATTATCGTCGCGCGTACAAGGTCACGTCTAGTTAAATGTCCATTAGACGCGTATCCAATATATACGTATATACAGATAAGTAAAATATGCTTATCGTCTCAAGAAATTAAGCACGTGTGATATTGGAATCATAACTCAGGCATTTCAATTCATATATGAAAATTCATTATATTTAAAAAAAGAATTAAAAATGTTTAAGAGAAATAGTGATCGACACAAAGTCAGTATCAGAAATAAATATAAACTGTGCTTACAAGTCACGAGTTCGTTTATAGGGCTGTGGGTGCGCATGTTCTATGAAGTCCCTGTGGATACACAAAATTTGACTCTGCTTAAATTTAAGAGCGTTATTAAACAAATTTCATAATAAAAATATGTTATATTATCAATGTTTATAAGAGAAATATCCATAGGCACACTAATTCGTCTTCTCACCGGGTTTTTTTTATCCAGTAATAATTTGATTTATTTTTATAGGATAAAATTAAAAAAGAGCTACCCTTTGCTGTTCTTTCTAGTTAAGAGAAAACTTGCTTCCCAACGAATTGATGATGTGTAAATTCGCAAAATATTATGAATTATTTTTCAAGTGTTATTCTATAACTTATGCAACAAAAACATTTTAATTTTTGAAATTATTTTAGTACTTTAAGCCTTACCCACGTGTGCCAGGATCCGCCACTATCAATCTACTTTCAATCATTTTCCGTGAAAAATGACTACACACTACTCTCGTTTGGTACTCATTAAGTAATTAGTCACGTTTTAATAACTGAAAACATATTTAGTTACAACGAAAATTTCATCCAAATTATTACAGATCAATTTTTGATCTTAATTAGCTAAGGTCTGTGTAAAATAAGAACAATTTCCGAAAATGTATTATAGTCATTTTTATAAGATTGAATCTCAACATTTTTAGTAAAATTACTAAGTAATTAAACGATTATAGCATCCTATAATATAATCCAAAAGAACATACCTGTAGATATCAAAAAAAATTGCCCTAATTGATTTTTTAAGAACATAAAAAATTCGATTTAGTCGAATTTACCCAATATACGCAAATCGTAAAAAATGAATAACAAAATGACAAATAGAAATAAAATTCCATTAATGATATTTAAATGTGAGATTTTTGTAGAATCAGGTATTTTATTAATCTTTTAAATCAAATCGACCCCTTTGGCACATAGATAACACCATACCGATACTAAGCTTTGTGTGCAAACTATTGAAAAATGGTTGCAAAAACTCGTACCGACTTAGCACAAGATACACGTGATGAGATAGACTAAAACATACCATAGTTCGCAATGAAATTGTATCACAATTAAATTGTGATACAATAATGCGTGTTTTATATTTATTTTTATTCGCACATAAGTACAGAATACAATGAACTTTAATTCATTATTACTAGTAAAACGGAATATTGCTGTGATCGCCAAATTTTATTTTATACATATTCGAAAACATTAAACTCGCCTTTCCATGCTTATAACCGAGATTTATTTAAAGTTTATATACGCTAACAAACCCTGTATTTTACACGTTTTCTACTCTAACTTCGAACCAGAAAATACTATTTAGCTCGCGCCGAACAATGACCTCACGAGTCCTCATCAACGCATCTACTTTATAAATGATAGTGACGCTCAGTAGGTGGTTTTCTTATTTGCCAAATTTTGATTGTAGATACAAATAATCTACACAACTGGCCTCGAATTCGTTTGCTCCGCGAAACACTTACCCGTCTTCTTCACGTTATACGAAACAGAAAGGGAAAAATAATATTGAATGATATTACAATATAAAAATGAATGATAAAATAAGTACGTTATCGTGCTGTCCGTTGTGCTAATCTCTCTTGTGGTTTTACATTAATCATCAACTTATAGGGCTGTAGTAAAACATACCTTTTCTAACCTAATGTTATTTCGTGCCTAATGAGTTCATTTGCATATTGGAGTTTCCTGTCATAAAAGAAATTCTGTTACTTTATGAAATTTTAAGTGTTCACGTTTAAAATACACATTATACCATAACGGCTTAAGGCCTCGACAGAAGTAAAAGTTGAGTCTTTTTTGGCTATGATGTACATTAATATTATATTTTACGGCCATAAAATCTTTACAAAAAACGTATTTGACATATCATAATCCGATATTTAATCCGAAACTAAACAAATTCTATATGATGACGTTTAAGAAACCCAGAAAATGCTCACGGTTTCGAAAAAAATATGCCTTTTCGGACAAATGTAAATTTGGCAAACAGTAGAAAATATAGAATTGTGGTAGGGTTTGGTTAATAATAAAAGCATCTAATTCAAAGTACGTTTAAACATAATACAATACATATTTCATTTACATACTGCAATTAAATATTTCTTTAAGGTAATATATTTACATATGTGAAATATTACCAACTACTCTTTTGAAATCCGCAATAATTTTCTTTCTACGAAATGTCAAAACGGAATTACAAGATTTCTGCCAATTTATCTGCAGACCAATACTGTAAACGTAAAACGACTTTGTGAATATTATTATGACGTCAAAATTACGCCAAGTTAAGAAGAAATGCCGTCGCGTGCCATATCATAACTATATTGATTGAATCGTTTTAAGTTTTCAGAATTTGTCTGCTGTTCAGGCAACAGCGGCACTGTCATCTTCAGGCACTGATATATCATTCATATTGCATCGTTAATTCTCTATTTGTTTACTTGAACCAAAAGTTGGTTGCATTGTAAGAAGACTCTCACAAAGGTCCCCATAACTCTGTAACCCCTAAACCTATACTAAACCCTTGTCTGCAACATGCATTAACATGCAGCTTGCAACCCACCGCTGACCCTCATATCTGTTCTTCCACTACGAATCCCCTATTCAACGAATTAAATATTGATTCGAGACCATTGATAGAAATCGAACTCCTAAGCAAGTGTTAATTATTTATTTATCTTAGTCCGCTAATCGTGATATTGTTAATTTTACATATGTTTCATGCCAACTAAGCATATCCTCAGGAAAATGTAGAGTCACATCTACCAGGGCGTAAGGAGTGTTGAAAACAACCGACAAATGTGAACCCAATATCCTACTGTGATAAGCAATCATGTAATACGTCAAAGAATGATGAAAGCACCTCTAAAAGTAGTCACAGACCATCACATACCTGCCAATTGTCACAGACCAACCACCACCAACCATTACCCTAATAATTACAGGCAAGCGTCCAACAATGGCGATTAATAAATATTAATTTAGTCATTGAGCATATTATTATTATGTTTATGTTTTTAAATTTCAAAAGATTTTAAAACGTTTAAACGTAACCCCTTCTCACATACATATAAATATCGAACTTGTAATCGTTATAGAGCTTATGGCATTTATAAATTAGCTATTACAATAAATGTTATAACAATGAAATATATAGCATCAAAAATATCAAATAAAAACAAAACGTTAGAAAACGAAAACCCTGTGGATTAATCATCTATAAGTATAAAAGAACTGGATTAGATATACTTTAGAGGTAATAATTATTTAATTATAAAGCTGTATGTTGTGTTCAGCTTTAATATTTAATTAAGAAATAATACCTAAATATAAGTGCCTAATGCCTTATAAACGAACACCATATTTTAAGTCATTCTCTCCTAAATCTAGCTTGTTTATATATAAATATTTGCTGCTTATTCCATAATTGACTATGGTTTTTTTAACTTTTGTTTTATTAGAGTTTAACTTCCATAAGCGAAAGCTAACGTAATGTTAATCAATATTTTCAAAAAAAACTAGAATTTCAAATTCTTAAAATCAATCATCTATATTTGAATGCACATAAGTGATTTGATAAAATGATGAAGCATAACAAAAAAAGATGCGCAACTGTTCCGTGATTATAAATAGTTCAGGTCTTGCAATTATACCGCTGTCTATTATAAAACATCTTATTCTTAAAAGTATTGAGTATTTTCATTTTCGTCACCTTATATATTATATATTCGAGTTCATTTTATCTCAGAAGAGCAGTCATGATAATCATACTTAATGTTATAACCTAGTTAATTTGCTAACCAGTTGTATGTTTCTTTTATGAGGACATCCTATGCATTAAATTATTACAAAAATCACATGAATGAATGTGCCAAAGTTTATAAAATCACTTACCCTTGATTAAAAATTTTTGCATTATACTATTTCGTATTTACAAGCAAAGTAATACTAAAATAAATAATTACAGCTTGGTACTTTCTATTTAGATGCGTAACCTTTCTGTTTTAGAAATAAAATCGAAAAGAGATATTCTACGTCATATAGCAAATAATTACTTAATCAATGCTATAATTGGATATACCTTCGAAGAATTTTATAATTACTTAAAGTATTTTTTTGTACTTTTATATTTTAGTGTGATTTCTCTACATTCAATTTCAATTTCTAATCTTATATATATATGTATGTGTTTGTGTCTCTCTCTCTCTCTATGTGTGTTTGTGAGAGCGCGCGCCTTTGCGTGTGTGCATGTGTGTGGGTGTGTGCATGAGTGTGGGTGTGTGTGTGTATGTATGTATATATATAATATAAAGAATATATATGTAAAACAAAACAAAATTAAAACCGGAAAACAGTTAACCCTGTAATAACCGGCTATTTTCGAGCGTAGAATGCTTGAAAATTTACTAGATTTTTTTTTTGTGTCAGCACAATAAATCCAAAAATTTAATATTCTATACGTTTTAGAATTCTTGGTGTTCAATAAAAAAGTAATAACATAAATGCGTCAGAATTTGTTAAGTGAGTTTTTTTGTAAAGCCTCTATTAAACCGTTTATTAGTCTCCAAAATCGTTCACTTTGCATGTCCATATCAATTATACCTTTTAAAATTAAACTTTCTAAACACTATTTAGTATTTGTACGGCAGTGTGATCATTTCCATTTCTTTTTGTGGGCAACACAATAAAGCAGAGTATATAAGCTATGAACTTAATTTTTGAAATAATGTTCCTTATCGGCTAGTTATTTGTATTATTTTTCACTGATTAAGTAATGTGCTTAGTACTTATAGAATAAATGTTTAAGAAAACACTAAATAACTTCAAATGGAACGATATTTTATTACAAAATTAGTTTATTTGAATTACTATTCAAAAATGCACTAAAACCCTTTTGCGACCATCTAAGAACATTGATATTAAGATACTGAACAGTATCCAATAGCATCCAAATCCAGAACCTAATAAATCACAAGTTTCGTTTAAAAAATTAAAAGACGATTCAGATTCAATCAATTGGATAGATGGTGTTGGTAGTAATTGTCGGACCAAATAAGTAATAGTTTATGTACATATATATTGTTTTAATGCATTCATCAACACAAATTTCATTTTTAAATTTAAGTTCTCATTTTGTTAAAATTATATTAATTCGTTTATTTCTTTTTAAGTTTACATTGTCAGTTTTCATTTTTTCTTTAATTATTTTAGTTTTTTTAGTTTTCTTATTTAATTTCTACATTCAGACTGCGTGTTTTAGACACTCTATTTTTCTAATAGTCAACATTAATTTCTTACTCTCCTTTCCAAGCGTCATCTATCGAACCTAGTTCCATTTCCTAAACTATTTTTTCATAAACTGACATACATAAGCTGTCATAAAATTCGTTTTCGTACTTTGTCAATATATTTGGAATATAGTCAAAAATTTGCTATGACTTCTAGCCTCAATCCGACTATAAATGACATATATTATTTTGTTGCCAGTTTTTAACAGATTGATTATTGACAGTGTGACATGACGTATATTGTCACATAACTGTCAAGACATTGTCAAGGGTAACTTACAGAAATTAAGTTCTTTTTTGTGTGTTTGTTTAGTTTCATATTATAATTATTAACGCTGTCAATTTATCTTAAAAGACTTATTATCTAGTTAAAGTTTTATGTGTATTTGATGTTTCATTAACAACGAAAATTCGGTGAATTGTGAGAAAACACGAAACGTGTCAGTGCAACTGTTGTTTCATCCGATGATCTATAAAAGAGAATTACATTTTATTGTTAATCTTGTAAACTAGTTTATTTCACATGGGTGATGGCTTGGCAGTCGGATACTCGTGTAAGTTCTTAGCATTTTGTGCATTATGAAATACTTTCTTATAAAGTATATCGTATTTTGACATGCCGTAAACATTTGGAATAGTGATAAATATCATATAATGACGTATTTTCGTGGAATCTATGTTTTCACCAGTAAAAATAATCGCTAATGGTATAATAATTGATCAATATTGTGCTCTCGGTGTGTGGGCAACTTGAGCTCTTTAGGTTAAGCTCATAATGGGATTTATTTTTTAGCTTCTGAATTCGTTGATGTACACTAAGTATGTTACGTGAATTTAGTCAATCAAACATAAGTGATTTTTATTAGCTTTGCCATTTTAATGTTCAAAATCACAAATGGTTTTTTAATATCAAATTTCATTGTTATGTATAAGAAAAACATTGAACAACAGTGTAAAACTAGAATTCTTACTATACTTGAGTTAACAACAGTATGTTTAACACATACTGTTGTTAACTCAAAATTATTCCTTTGTTTGTATTTTTTGTTTATCTTATAGAGATTGAAGATTCTCAACATAAATTAACATTTAAAATGTGTAACTTTATGAAGTTCTCTGTTTATTCTATAAGTAAAGAGTTATATTACTGCTGTTGAACATTGAATTTCCTTTCTTAGAATATTGGAAACTGTAGACTGTGCAAAGCAAGGTTTATTTTTATATATGTTTTTCTAATTTATGTAGGCTGTATCTATTATAAATATAAAAAATGCAAACAACAATTAACTCAAAATTCAATAGAATATTGTCGGAATTTGAAATAAAGAAATTTTTACCTTATGAACCAATAAATAACTGTTTCAAGTTTATTTATTAGGATTATTATCCATGGCGAAAACCAGCAAAATAAATTAGAAGCATTTCGAATTGTACAAAAATCAACTTCCAAGGTTGTACAAGTTACCTGCAAATTAAATTAAAAGTTCGATAGACTCAAAGAAATGGTGAAAGGGTATTATTAACAGTTCATATACACACTCCTAAAATATGAGCATTTTCTTTTGTAATAAAGTATATAAATGAAAAGACTTCCATTTTTAAGATAACACGATATGATACTATTGAAAAGATTAATACCATTGGAAAGACCTATCAGTAGTTTGTGATAATGATATCTTTTAATGTATTCATTTTCAGACTGATGAAAACAGCTGTCTCCCTCGACTCAAGATTATAGGAGCGTATTCACTAGCAAAAAAGGACATTTTCGGAGCCAGGTATTTATTAACAGCAATAATATCTTCTATTAAGAAGTGATTCTATTAAATACTAAATAAGTATTTAGGTGTATTTATATGCATCATGAAATTTGTATAATAAGATCGCAGAGTTGTATCAGTTGTTTAATTCAATGAGATGATGTCATCTCACCTTTAACAAAAATAATTATGGCATACAACAGTTTAATTTTTGTTATTATAAATATTTTGTGACACATGCATTAATAAATAGTTTTGGAATTAAAGGATCTCTGTTGTTGTGAACTATGAATTAGAACATGTTGACATGAAACAAAAATGTTTTGATTTTATTGTTTTCTAAGTAATTTGCATGTTTCTATTATTTTCATCTTTCAAAGTGCCCATAACTTGGTAAATTATATATAGAAACCGCAATTGTTCATGAGGATTAATATATTTTAGTAGTTATGCTTTCTTTTTTTTATTGGGTAACCTAATATAGTGCCAATGAAAAATAAGATATTTCATAATAATTTCACTCATACCGTGTCATGCATCTTCAAATGGTCTCATAGAATGATTCAAATCCATTATGCATTAGTCTTTATTATATTCTATCATCATACAAAGGTTTTCAGTTTTATATCCAGATATTCTGTTTTTCTATATTAATATAATATCTAGCTTTTCATATATTTATTCTCAAAAAAAAATGATTTTTAAAAAGGTGATAATTATTATATATATGTATATATTATCAGCATTTTAAAGGTATTTAAAAAAGAATATGATGACATTTTTATTTTTTCAATGACTACAATAATAACCCGAATATATCATTTTAAATAGCCAATCATTCAAAAGAGTACTATGAATTTTTCATGAGATTTGTATTACAACCATATAAAATACAATGTTAAACTCTATTTTACAAAAAAACAGATTTGAAAAAATTTTTGAGGATTTACTTTTTTTTACTCATTATTTTACCATTATATAACCAATATCAAGACTAAATTAGTTTTTTCATCATATATGTTCATCTTACATATTTCACACATCAAATAAAATAATTGCAATGTAGACGGCTAACCCATTGTGAATAACATTTGGACGGATTTTGATAAATTGCCAATGAGACTGACATGAAAATTGTCCTGTTTAGCAGTTTTAATGTATTATTTAATGATCAATGGATTTCTATTGTCCGTTTTGGCTTCTGCTTCAAGTGTACTTCATACTTTTGCTTTTTATTTGTCTATCTTACACTACTTTGAATGTTATAAATCTTAAAAAAAAATTTTTTCATATCTGTGACTCATTAATGAATGATAAATAGACATCCTATTGTCATCTGTCTATATAACAATGTCAACATCTGTTATTGGACAAGCTTTTTTATGCTGATAAATTAAATTTAACTGTTAAAGTATTGTTTTATTTTAGTGCGAGAACTAGACACGCGTTTATGACATTTGACCATATTTAGTGTAGATTGATAGCTCAAAAAAAGACATTAGAAATTAATGGTAATAGAATAGAATAGAGATAGAACCATCGAGTGAAAAAGGTTATATTGTGTCATTAACCACCATGATGGTTTATGGCAATTAAATATAGTTAAGTTTTTGGTTATATAAAAGAAATAGTTTTGAATTTGTTACCACTAGAATATAATATAGACATCTTTGAAAGATATGCCATGTATCTGATGAGGAAAAGAAGATATTATTTTGTATTGATTTGACATTTAAGTGCAAACTTATAAGATTATGTAATTACTGATATTAAATAATCCAATTTTTATTTTAATTTTTGTCTAAAAAAACAAATAAACATTAAAGTATGTATAATGGTGTCATATTTCGGGGAAAATAAATTTATAGTCTTGAAATAATTCTGCTTTGAGATATTACTTAGCAAACATAAAATCATGTGTTGTGCATTTATTTATATCTGTTTAACGATTTCCTTGTGTTACAAAAAACTACCTAACACTTAAAAAATTGGTTATATAATGACTCATGTTTCTCTTGCACATTTCGTAATGTGTTTTGTGAAAATCATATTAGATACATGAATTACTTATTTGATGTTATCATTTCGTAAACTTCTTTAAATTTCATAAAGATCTTATAAAAAGACCTTTGTTATTATAATTTAAATGCATTTCTTATAATTCAATAACAATATGATGTTGGTCTATGTCGATGTAAAAATAAAGATATAGCACTGAGTTATATTATGGAAGTCAATACAAAATAATTGAAATGACTAAAATAAAACAGTATCACTTAGTCCTTTTTCCATATTAAGATCTTTGTTAATGCTTGGTTACAAAATTTGCTAGACACAGAATATGGGAGATACAGTTTAGCTTTTTCATATAAACTTGTAAAATTCTGCTCATATTGGAAAATATTTGAGAAAATACATATGTAAGTAAAGTTTTATTACAAATTATATATAAAAAAAGAAAACGTTTCACCAAGTATTGTACCTTGGATTAGGTTATTGTACAGTACGCCAATAATAGACAATCTACAAAACGAACAAGTCTTACTATAAAATTCTATATTCTGGTCTTTTTGTAGCTGTACAATATAAAGTTCAACAATTGCAACAGTAATATTTATATGGTGGATAAAAAGACTAAACTACACTATTAACAAAAAATTGTAATTGACATTTATTTAATAAAAGTTGTGTCGTCTTTGTATATTGTGAAATATTATTAGAAATTTGAAATGAAATAATATCTTCATTGTACAATACAAAAAACATGATTTTTACTATTGTTCTTTAAATACAGATTTTCCTTTAACTTTTATTAAGATATGCAAATACTTAGCCCAGAATTAAACATCTTTTTCACTTTTTCCATTCATTGTGCAACATCATTTTACAAATTTTGATGTTACTTTAAATAAAAAAACTCCATTCTGGTATTTTAGATTGATTGAAACTATATTTGATGGGTTGTCAATATTATCCACAATAAGAATTTAACATCGAAATGATCTTTTTTGTCATTTGTTCCAGTGACCCATATGTGCGCATCGAGTTGCAAACTGTCGAAGGAGATGTCACCATTGAAACTTTTCTTACGAAAACAAAAAAAAAGGTAACATCAATTTACATGAAAATTCTATCACATTGAATCCAGTTTTATTTTGCCTTTGCAAAAAAAAAACCTGGGTTTACATATGTTAATCTATGCTTTTTATTAAATCTAAATGTTAACACTACTGTTTTTAAAGTATTTGGAGTCTTAACTTACTCGTTTAAATTATATCTGTGTAAATACATAATTTAATTGTTCTACCGATTTTATAAAACACAAATTATTAGAAAATCTGCCAAAAATTTAATTGATTATTACAATATTACATAATATTTAACAATGATATTAATTTTTACGTGACAACTTTTCCTTTCCAGACATTAAATCCAGTATGGAATCAGGAGTTTGTATTCAGGGTAAGTTTCTAGTTCTGATTTTGATTATGCTTACTATAAAAATAAGTTTGTTCAACAGCAATCTAACCTATAAGTATTTTATAACATGATTGTAAATATGAACATTAATGATATGTGTGACTGTATTTATTGTGTGAATAATATTATGAAATGTACCTATGCTTTCTGATTTTAAAATTGTTTTAATATATCTAATACGCTGCCTCCTAAAAATTAAATTACTCAGCTTCATTTTCTAAATACATATAAATTTATTTAGAAATGCTGATACATAAGTTTATTTATAGAATGAAGAGCATGCAATTATTGTCTTTTACAAATATTGACTACAGCTTAAATAGTCTAGCTAAAATCTATTTATTTAAATCTGTAGAAGTATTGGTATCAGTATAGAAGTCAAGTCACATATATACACATATAATTCATTCAGTAAATGTCATTCATAAGACCCTATTGTGAGTCCGTATAATTTTGTTTGTTTATAAAGCATTTCGGGGTGAACTCTTAATTAATGACGGAATATTTTTATTTTATTTTTGAAGCATTAGAGATCATGAAGACAATCTAATCGAAACTGAACATAAATTAAATCATTTCCATTTCTATTTTATTTCTATTATTTGACTTGTGTCACATACATATATTTTTTGTGATATATACACCTAGTGATGTGATTCACCTTTTCTTTCTTCTTTTTTTTTTCTCTTTGCCTTATCCCTCTATTTGGAGTCAGCCCTTCTCGTTTTACGACGCCAAGACAACCGGTCTTGGTTTGTTTATCCATCCACCTGATCCCACTCCAAACCTTAGTAATGATTGTCCACTACATGACTTACAGTCGTCCTCTATGTCTCCTCTTGTCTGGTATAGCTAGGACTTTTTTTTCTACTTTTCTTCAGTTTCTCAATGTAATCTTTGTCCTGTCTCATTTCATGTCCATACCATCGCATACGACTTTCCACCATCTTATCTACAATAGGCGCTACTTTAAAGGAGCCTCTGATATACTTGTTACATATTTTATCAAGTCTTGTAACTACTGCTGCCCATCATAGAATTCTCATCTCATTTGTGGGCATCTTTTGTCTATATTGTTTGATGTGAGACCAATAATAATAATAATTCTTAATTTTTTTCACAATAATTTATGAACACGTAATTACCTCAATGAAACTAACAATAGGGATTATTGTGGGGGGATTGAAACCATAGCTTAGTTGAACTTGTGTCATAGGTTTCCAGGCACCCACCCATGATCACCTCAATATCATTAGATAACAAATTTTTCACAAATTTACTCAAATATACATTGTTAGTAACTATGTAACCAATGCAACAATATAATTACTGTGAATGCCTAGTTCAGTAGTGTTAATAGGTACCCCAAGTTAACATTATTTCATCTGTATGTGTTAGACATTAGTCATGTTTTCTGCCTTTGGTCTAGTATTATAATTTCAAAATTTAGTGATGGAAATTAGGGGAAAAAAAGTAATGAATTTACTAAAATGAAAAGTCTTGTGATAATATTTAAAGAAATCTTGTGGATTTACCATTTAAAAAATATTACAACAAATGCCATCCACCTGCGTTGGTTGATTTATGATTGATTTCATGGTAAAAAAACTGTGTGCTTTAGGCCACACTATAGAAGTGAAAATCATCAAGGGGAGATCAATAACACAAAATGCACTATATATTTTTTTGTTCTATATTCATAAATTAATAACATTTACAATATAATATATATATATATATATATATATATATATATATAAATAATTGTGTATAAATTGTTCTGGTAAATTTTGCTCTGGCTGATATCATTTGCATCATACTTTAAAAATGAAATAGATTTGTGGTGACTAAAATAGGAAGTGAATACTTTTAATTGAAAGTTCATTTCATTTCTAAAAAAAACTCTGTGATATCTTATTCTATATTTTGTATTGCTTTCATTTGGATTATTTGACATATTCAAATCTAAAGTTGATTTCAAAATATCCTCTTATGACTTTGATATGCCTTTTGTGAAATTGACATTGAAATCCCACTTCAAATCATTGGCAATCTAGGTTACCTATAGAAAACCTTTTGAAGGTTTTATTTAAGAAGAGCAGATCCTGCTTTGTTATAGATTAGTAAATTTTTAAAGTTGGAAGAAAGAATAAATGAGTAACAGATAAGAATTGATAGATGCCAAATACTGGAATGTGAGCTGATCAAACTTTAAAGTTCAATTGCTTCTTACGTTGAGTAGACATATAATTTCTTACTTGAAAGACAAATCACATATACTAATTAGTTTCTAAGGTATCCATATAATTTAAGAAATGATTATTTGAGTTTGAAATATTTTTGTTATTAATAAGACACAGCAGGTGTCTGCCTCATGATATCAAAGAATGTCTCATATATACATAAAATTTTTTGTCACATTTACATTAGGGTGTTCATTTTAAATTAATATTTTTCTTTTCTCTGAGACATGAAAATTTTGTTTTTTATGTCAAAAAAACTGTTTGACATGTGATGAAGAGGAGAGAAAAAATATTCTGCAAGTCGTTCATAACCACAGAAAAATTGCCCAAACTGTAAAAGAAGTGAACTAGTCAGTCAATGTAAAACTTCAATATAAATTATTTGTAATCTGATTATCCAAATTATAATTTGATATTAGTTACACATTAAATGTTTGAATACCTGGAGTCTTTGATTTAAAATTTATTACTTTTCACTGTGTACAATGATTACTTTAATGATGTTAACTGGGTAAAGAATTTGCATTTTTTTTCATGTTTCTTTTCTTAGATTTAAATAAAAAAAATTAATATGTAGTCATTAAATCAAATTTAAGACACTTAAATTTCAATAAAACTAATTTTTTCTTTATTTTTGCATATTGAATTACATATATCTCTTAAACAATGCTCTTTAGAGTTAGGAATGTAAGGAAATTATTTGTCAAAAAATAAATTTCCTACAACTTTTTCTTAAAATTTTTTTAAACCAGCCATTCGGTCGATTTTTACAGAAATATGTGAAAACAAGCGAAAAAATTACTTTTGGAGCTACTACAATCAATGCAAATTAACTTAAAACAAAATTGGTGTGGGGCCTTATCAGAATCGCGAATACTTCGTAAGAAATTATGGTGATAAATACCAAAACTCAAAACCTGGCCAAGATATAGAAACTTAAAGAAAAAGTGATTAGAAATACATGCCTTTTAAATGGGAAAATTTCAAAATTAAAAAGGAAGTATTTGGAATTAAAATTAAGGGCTCAAATTTTCAGGGAATTTTTTTTTCGACATAACAAACAAAATTTTCATGTGTCAACAAAAAAAATAATAATTTTAAATGAAGTACCCTGGTTTACATATATTCACATGCAATTTATATTAAATAATATAATTGCACAGCACATACCATATGTATGTTGATACCGAATGTGACTAATGCTTCATGCTCTCTCATGTAACGCTTACTGAGGAAGTATAGCAGTGTCGTGTTGAATATATCTCTCGCTTTTTTAGTAGACTCAAACCGACTTCACTCCCAACTAGCGTTACATACCGACCGTGACGGCTCAAACTCATTCAATACCCATAAAATAAAGTGTTCAGTGCTCCTAAAGTACTTTTTACTTCAAAAATCTTGATGAATATATAAAGAATAGTTCACAGTCTTGACATGTATGCAATTTTCAATGTCACTTTATAAAAAATAATGCTAATTTAGTTACAATCTAATAATTCATCTTCATTAAATTCAGGTGAAGCCCACAGAGCACAAGCTGCTTATTCAGGTGTTCGATGAGAACCGACTCACCAGGGACGATTTCTTGGGCATGGTCGAGATACCATTGTCGAATGTTAGCGTCGAGTCGGCCGCTCAACGATCTCAAATCGTCAAGTATCCATTGCGTCCGCGCAGGTCTGTGTAAGTAGCATGCGGCGGCACGGCACGTGTGGTTTGAATGTATTTTTATTTTATTTTATTTATTTGTCGCTTGGTATTTAATGGACGCAGATATAAAAGTTTATATTAGATTTTATTTTTAATTTCTCTCCTTCAGATCTACAAGTTACCTGTTCCTATCCCGGTCCTGATCCTGATTGCATATCCGTTCCCTACTAGTTTAGGTTTTCTTTATGAATAGGCCACCATCTTGAATTCCATCCTGGTTTAATGCCAGTACTAAAAATTGTTTAAGTACTAAAGCCTCCGATATCTAACAGCCACAAATGCTATAAGTTTTATATCATGGTGTAAATATTAAATGAAACTTCCTGATTGTAGAATGTTATTTACTCTGTCAGGCAAATGAGAGATAAAATCTTGTTTGTGATTTGCTTCTGAATCATATTTTATACATTACTTTTAATAGTTTCTGAAGCAATAAAATTATTATCTTCAAAAAAGATTATTTTTTTAGTAAAAGGTATGATGAACTCTGTAAGATCTTATATATTATTTTACTAGTTCCCTACAGATTTTTAATATAAAATTAACTCTTTCACGAGAAGTAATTGTGACATCCAATTCTTTTGATAAAAATACTTCTTTAATTTAAATCAGAATTAAATAAATGTAAAAAAATTGTTTAATTTTATAGTTAAAATTCAAGCTACCTATAAGAAAATATCAATTTAATTGTATCATTCTGTAATTTGATTACATTCTCAGATTTTAGTTTAGGATTAAGACCTAAATATTGTTACTCTATGGTAAGAAGGTTATCACAAAAGATAACTAAAGTAGTTCGGCCTTATAATGTTGTTTTAGGTATGAGTTAAGTTTTTCATGTCTACGTCATATTTATAATTTTTGTTTTCTTGCCTTATAACTATGTGTTTCCCATAGATGTTTATAGTTCGTCTATTCATTGTTTGCTAAATAATCATCCCTTTAATTTGGATTTTAAGGTTTCATGCATGAAAGTATTCCGTTTGATGTTATGTGGTAAAATTGAGTATACCATTGCTTAGACTTTTTAACAATGCTTGTCGGCCGTATATCTATAATTATAATTATTATAGTTATGATGGTAAACTAAATATTATTTATAAAAATCTAAATGATTTTCTAAACAGACTGATTATTGGGATATCATTGTTATTTTGTGTATGCATATTAAAATATTTATAATCACTAGACAAACATTTATAGGCTGATGAAAAAATAAGAAAAAAAATTTCAGGAAATATGAAAAAAGTAATATTTTTCTTTTATTAATGTTAAAGGCTCAATTTTTTGCTTTGATCATTTACTAAATTTTGCACAGGTTATTAAAGGACATCTAGTATTTCAACTTGAAAAAAAATAAAGATTTCAGAGAAATTTTTAAGAAACATAAATAATTGACTTTGTAATAAATTAAGATATTTAATTATTTTTCAACATTTTTTCATTATGTCAGATGCAGAATAGATATTCCTAACCCAGAAAATAAATTTCTGGGACTGTATTGATTTTTTTTAACTTATGATTATGAATTCATTGATTGTGAAAAACATGCATGATAAATACTAATGTAGGGGAAATTGAAAGAGGCATGTATGGATCGTATTAAGTAGATAACTGATTGCAACTCCTTGAAAATAAGTATGAACTTACATTTATACATTTGATTTATAACATTAACAATAAATATCGTGGAATTCATTAAATGGAAGTCACAAAATCTTTCATCAAAATTGATGGGATAAGCTGTGTCATGTGTAAGGTATAAGGGTGTTTTGATGTGCTTATTCTCATTGTAAACGTCATGATGAATATTTCCGTCCTTTATTTCTCATTGTTTATCGTATCTTATATTTATATTTCATAATGTGATCGGCAAATAATTACCAGTTAATAATATAGTATGATTAAAAAAAAAAAATTTATATTCACTATGGATTCACTGGTCTTTAACAGATTGTTTATTTTTTAACAAAAAGTGATACTAGAATTCTTAAAAAGTTGCACTTTTATTGTAGCAAAACACATATATTAATTGCAGCTTCCCTTTCCCCATCCACACATACATACAAAATGAATATTCCGAAGGGCCTACTTAGTTGATACTTTGTGTTACCTAATGACATATGGATATTCAATGTACCACTTAAATGTTGCCAACAACAACAATAACTAAAATAGACAAAGTAATTTTTATAGTACTAACTTTTCAGACACGTTTGTTTAATTGACACTTAAGTCATGTCAAAAGCTATCCAATTTTCGATGTATCTGAATCTAATAAACCTAAATTAAGAAGTATATGCCTTACCGATTCCAGTGCCCGTTCACGAGTTCGAGGCTACATAGAAGTGTACCACGGGCTGGTGGGTCGAATGGGCGAGCAAACTTCAGAAGCCGCCAACGAGAACAGCGTCTCCGGCGACGACTGGGAGCTGGTCGACCCGCCCAATAATCAGGGAGATGTCCAGCCGGTAACTATAAACTTGTCCCCATAGAAAAAGAAAACGGAATTGACCCTGTATAAACATATTCATTGTAATAACTATGCATATTGATGCCATACGAAAAAATAATTGTCATACGCTTATCTAGAGACTTGTTAGACATTCATTTATTTACACATTGGATACTTGCATATTTGTGTATGTTCTTGTTACTGTTGTGATTATTTTTTAATGCTCCTTTGAGTAATAAATGTGATAAAAATTAATGCAAACATAACAAAATTCTAAGAAGCTTACATAAAAGCAGTACACATACAAATAACACATTGATAACTTCACAATCTTGACGGGGTGTAGTTAATGTACTTTGCCATTTTCTCACATGATACACAGCATGCGCCGAACTTACACAAGTCACGTCACAGTGTAAAATGTCTATGTCTGAGAAGGTTTTCTGTGACTGTGGCTGTGCTTTAAACTCGTTGGTGACTTCAATCAATGCTTATAAATTTTGACTCTTGCTTAACCTCACATCAAGCAACCATGAAACTCTATCGATTGCAACGTTTTCGAAAAGGAATTTTAAGAAAAGTGCTTGTTTGATATGTCTTTTCTTTTACTCTCTCGCTCTGCAAGTGGAGCATCTGGCTGCAGATAAACGTTACGTTTACCTGTGCACTTAACACCTATGCAGGTAAAAATATTAACTTTTCAAATCATATTTAAGAAGTCTTTTTTTTTTCATTTACTTTTATGAAATATTTGAAGTTTCAATTTATCGTTGCCAGACGTTTTCATTATTGAATAGTATGTCATGCTCTACTTTTAATTTAAAATAATGATAATTATTAAAGTACTTTAGTATCGCTGGAATTTTAATATCATGTTATTTCAAAATATTAAGAAATATAAAATTTATTTGCCAGACATTAAAGGAATCGTTAAAGCAATAGCTATACGGATTGAATGTTGTAGAATATTGTTTCAGTATGCATGTCATTAAGCTTCCAAATACATTGGGAACAAGGCAAAAAAAAAACATTATATGAGTATTAAAATTAATATTTTTTATTTTTAATATGTTGATTATTATAATAATCAAAATATTATAATATCCGAATAAAGAACTTTAGAAACGAGACAGAAAGATATTAAATTATTTAAATATTAAAATTTAGATTCCATATTTTAATAATTACAAGCAAATTCTAATTGAACTAGCTTATAAATTCGTTCATCTTGTATATCACTCCATAATGAAATAATGCATCTGCTCGCTATCCCATTCTCAACTCTAATTCTGGTCCTGCTCTCGATGTCAGTTTCTTTCAATCTGGATTCTGATCACAACCCGCTATTAATTCCAACTCCGGTCTTGATGAAAGGAAGTTCTGATTGAATTCTCGATCCTGATTCCGCTTCAAATTTCGATGTCACTACTGCTTCTTAAAATCTATAATAGTTAAAAGTAAGTGTAAAATAAAAGCAAAGTCTTCTTATATTAATTTGAAAAGCTTTCATGTATAAGTGTTCTGCACACTGGTAAACGCGTTGTGTACCAGCAGCCACCATGCCGGCCAAGAGAGGGGAAGAAAAGACACGTCAAATAACCAGCTTTCTTAAAAAGTTTTATTCTGCCGATGTTGCTATCTCTCACACTAAAATATATTTTATGATCTTGAGGCACTTCCTTTAAAATGCAGTTAACCTCAAAATGTTTTTTAACATCATTTTTCCAATTCACATGAAAGACTCAGTTGTTGAATATCTCACTAATGCCAAAATATTTTATAAATATTTTCTTAGCAAAATTACTAGCATAAGTCGTTTGAGTCGTACACACTGTATTGATTCCATTGAATTAATGCAAATAATTTGATATAGTACAAAAATACAGTTTCAAAATTTTTTTCACGCTCAAATGGTGGCTGGTATTCATGTGTACTTATAAATATGTAATGATGACATGTGTTGTAAATAATCATAATTAGTATAGAATATGTGATCATTTGAAAGTCTCTTCTTAATGTACTTCATTTTATGTGAAGTTTTTCTATTTTTCCATCATCCCCCTGTTTATGTTAATGCATCATATATGTGTATGTTGATGTATTGTTATTATAACATTACTTGTAGTTTATTTTTTATATAACATTGTTGAGTTTTTATATTTTATATTTTCTGGAGTAATTTAAAATTGATGCACTACCATTTTCAAACACATCGAGTATATTAAATCAATTCCGGTGAACAATTTTACATAAAATTATTCAAAAGTATCTAAATCCATTTGATGTAAAAATCTTTTAAATGAACACATTGTATTTGGTATGTACAAATTGCTTCGACCATCTAAATTGCGTTCTGATCTTTTCACGGTGACTATGGAACTCTGGCTTTTAGCACATTCCGACACATTCTTTACCAGGAGTAAAATTATTTTCTTCACAAAATATAACAAGTAATGAATGAACTTAGGTGGTGATAGAAGATCCGGTGGTGGAGGAAGGCACTGAATTTTCTCACACCGGCGGCGGAGACTGGTCCCTGTACGGGAGGTCGCAAAACCCCTTTGTAGGTTTAGCAACGTATTTCCATGTTATGGGGGATTGGTATTACTTTTAACCTAATCCAGCCTGAACTAACTGTACATATATGTAACTGCCATGTGGTTTGTTCGACCATTCGATAACCATTAATATCAAATATTGCTACTTTGCATACTAACATACATTATTATGGTACAAATATATCGAGTTCCATAGTCAAATAAAACTCATTTTTTTAATTTAATATGGTGGGATAGTAAAAGGAAGATGATAATCTAAGTATCACATCTATACCATGGTTGTCTATTAGTCTGTTGCCATTGAAGTAGGAAAGTACACCGCCGTCGCCGTATCATGCCAGTAGTATTTACTAGAACTATCATATTTAGTATCGTGTGGCATAATAGACTTCACACGCCATATTATTTTGTCGACAATAAGGATGCTAGGACATTGCTTGCAGTATGTCACTTATGCAACTGTGTGACTGTGACGGTACTAATAAACAATTTCACATTATTACTTATTTAAAAAAACAATACTGTGCACTTCCTTCATTGAAGTCATTCTAAAATAATGTAAAACACAACTAGGCATGTTGAATTTTTTATACAATCAACAATTGTATAATAAATAGCAAATTGCTTTTAACAGGAACATTACTAATCACTCAAGTGGTTCCTAAGAAGGCCTTTACATAATTTTGTAATTAGACTGTGATTATAGCTGCATTTGCTAATCTCAATTTCAGCCAAAAAAAAAATTTGGTGTGTCTTTTTCATCTAAAATCACAAGAATTAAGATTTTGGGGAAACTTTATGTACAGCAATTAATATTTCACAAACGAAAGGAGGGAAAGATAGAAGGACTTTGAAAATATATGAGATGTTGAAGTTCTCATTCCTTTTACTGTGTGACTCAGACGGCCATTTTTAAACAAATCTATAAATTTAGTTAATTGTATTTTTAGAGAACAATTATTATATGTAATGATTACACAATAGTGAATTTCATCACTTTGAAAACTATTAAAAAATATTTATTAGAAATATAAAAATTACATATTTATTCTAATAAATATTTTTTTAAACTGTAATAAAGGAAATATATGTTATTTTCATTTAATATTAAAGACTATGGAGCTCTAATTGTATTTGTGTGAGGAAAATGCTTTTGGCTAATTTTTAATTTATCACTTGTTCATTTTTTCTATAACAATAAACAAATGGTCGTCAAAAATGTGATCAAGTCTTTAAAAACTAATATCAAATTATGCAGTATGAATGCCATCATATTGCATTAGATCAGCCATATTATGAAATTGCTTGTTGTAATATTAATTTTTACAATTTATACAAATTGTTAGTGTGATGAGAAATGAGTGAACCTATATCCATTTTTCTGTAAAATCATCTGACCAACTCGATGATATCATATTATCAAATCTCTTATAGCAAAGTTAAAATTTTCTAAATCGCAATTTGATAGGATGATCAGTTGTGGGTGAACCTATAACCATCTCCGTTGTGCATCATCAGACTGACTCGACAGTATCACATTATCAATTTGCTTGCAACATTATGTTAGCTCATAAAACATCAAATTGATGTAACAGAATGGGGAGTATACATTTTTTCGAATTAAGGCGTCAAAATTTATATTTTTTTTTATAAAATTTTATAATATTAGTCATTCATGCATATATCAGTTCTTAATATGTCTGCAACAGTTTTGATTATACAGACCTCCACAAATTAGTAAAAACAGAATTAAAGAGTTCCATTATATTTGTTTATTTGTGTTATATGTCAAGCTAATAAAAACATACAAAAAAAAAGAAAACTTTCAGAGACATATAGTTAATCAAGGGCTCTAAATGAAACCCTATTATTGTGACAACTTTATTCGTCCATCTGTCTTTCTGAATCTTG
Organism: Eumeta japonica; assembly: GCA_005406025.1. NCBI lineage: Eukaryota > Metazoa > Arthropoda > Insecta > Lepidoptera > Psychidae > Eumeta > Eumeta japonica. The sequence continues at coordinate 161,149 of BGZK01000994.1, read as the reverse complement.
TAACTATTAAAGTAAATAAGATATAGGAACTTCTTGAATTACATATGCTATGAAATTCATCATCCCAAAAACGAGTCTTACACAAAAATCTAAAAGTTCTTATTTAAGCATGCGCTCGTACTATCAAATGGAGGAATGCCAATTTTTATCATCATATTAGCATGTGATATACAGTTAAAAAATGATCTTTATGATTTTTGGCTATCTTGTTTATCATTTTGGGTGACCTTGGAAGAGGTTGTTTTTGGATATATTTCATTGTGGATCCATGACGAAAATAATGTCATTTTTATCATTTGTCATTATTGATGTCATGATAAAGGAATTCATTAAAAAAAGTCTCAAATATAAAAATTAATTTAGAAATATTTCAAAGTAGGAATTAATACATGAGCTACAAATTCAACTCTTCTATTACAAATACTATATACATAAAATTGTTTTCCTTTTTTCACTAGTATTTTCAAAACTGTGCGCTTTGTTTTGTTCCCTGCTACAAAACTCTAGATGCAGGTATTCAAATACTAACTACAATTTTTTTGGTTATTCATGATTTGTATATATTTGAAAATTATTGAGATTTTTGCACTTCATTTTGATTTACATTCATAAAATATTTAAACATAGTATATAAAAATACTATTTTAAATGTTTTTTTGTGAATATTTCATAAATATGTACAAACTGCTTATATTTTGTTAATTTCAGGAATAGCAAACATTTTTATATACCTGTATCAACACTCAAATCAATGTCAATTCTTATCAGAGTTCCATAGTCACTGGATCAAAACCTTGTCCTATTCTGTTCTATCCAACTATTATATTGTCTGTCTATTCATTACAATTATTATTGTATTAATTTTGTTTATTAAAATTAATTTTGTTTCGAAAACAGAAATTGTTGAGTGAAAAATAGAAATCAATTAATTACTGAAAACAACTTGATAGCAGATAATACAATTATTTTCTAGTAAAATGTAATTATTAGTTAAAAAATTATCTAGTTTATCAAATGATGTAGTAAAATCCAATAGAAATACAAGTACATTGAAGAGCTTCCACTTTTAATTTTCAAATTATGAGAAATTGATTTTCTGCTCTACATCACCTGTTTTACTTTTTAAATAAGTTAGCAAAAATTGTTAATAAAATAGCTTTCAACTTTGTAAATACCATACTTGTGAATCCAAATCATAAAAAATTATAACAGTAAATACTCATTTTTTGACAACATTAGTTGTAAAAAGAGGTGTAAAAAATATATTCTAAAATTATTGTTCAAAGTTGTACAATATATTTGAAAAATTATAAGTTGTATAAATTGGTACATAATTTTAAAGATGAATCATTGCAAGGTGATATAGTTCCATTTTTCATAAACCAGTTAGTGAAAACTATTTAAGTGAAGAAAAGCAATACAAGCACTGCATAAACATATTGCAATGGATACTGAAGTGATACTGAAAAATATGTATAACATGGCTTTACACTACATCCAGTTTCTAACCTCATTTGCCATATGTAATAAATGTTCAATTAATGAGGTACAGTATGCTCGGAAGATCTTGACTGAGCTGAAGTTGAACCGAGTACGATTTCGCGCCCGTACACTTAAAAAAACCATTTTTGATTTCATGTTAATTATAATTAATAAAGAAAAGGCAAACGCGGGCTGCAGGGGGCGATGGCAAGCGCTTACCCTGTCGCCTCATGCCGCAAACTTTCCGCTGAGACCCAATCGTGGTTATTGCGACTCATCTCGCATCTAAATTCATCCCGGTCAAGATGATTCGAGCTTACTGTATTTAGGCCTCCAAGAAATATCTTATTTACTTTATACAATATGTTGAAGTAATCATCGAATAGGTTATGATTTCTATAAATATAACTTACATATGTCGAAATGATGACTTTGACTTGTCTTTCAAGCTAAGTAAGTTGTATTTATAAAAAGCATCAGATGCGGGTATAGCACGGCGCTCTAGAGAAGTGTTTCTCTATGAGGCTGTCTTCCTCGTGCAAGGTAGTGAATGAATGAAAGTTATAATCCCATAGAGAGACTCTTGTTTAGGACTTCATGCTAGACTTGCTGATTATTAAATAACAGCAATAAACTGTATACAGTAAATACGAGTAAGAAGTTTGTTGGAAATCTAAATACCTCTAATAATTTTTGGGGTAAAATAAATTTTATCTTTTGGCTACTTTCATTCATTATTCTCATAGGTTGGGTTATAATATGCCCTCATAAAAAAAGGATAAGTTATCATTGTATTATTAGAAATTATAAATTGTATTATATGAATAGTTTTCACTCTTCAAAAAAAAGTGATTTGTAAAAGAAAGCTACAAATATATTGTTAAATAATATTCAGGCGTTATGAAAAGTACGTTTGATGGAGTGACGTGATGGAGTGGAGTGGAGCGTTTGGCGCGAACTTAAAATGTCAAATTTTGACTTGCGTTAGACAAATTATGTATGCATGTATTTTTTGTGTTTTTTAACTATAAATAAGTTGCATCTTTATATATCATTTTTATCAGTCACTAAAAATAATAAAATTGTTTATATTTCCCATTTACGTCTGTTGTGTTGTAGATGGCCATGATAATGAATTATAACAATATATAATATTTATATTATATAATTTGTAATATATTATACTATATAATAGATGTATAATATATTACAAATGTATGTATGATATATTAAATACGTCTGCTCTATTTGTTGTCTGAAAACTTTATAAACTCTGATTGAACTTCCATCCAAATCTCATCATTATTTACTGCCTTCATGTAATTAAACGTTATTTTTTTTAATAATCATCTGAAGTTATGGTTGAAAATTATTTTTATTATAAGAAATTGTTTTCCAATTTACAAACATCATTATGAATTACTGGAATGCAAACTCGGGGACGATCAGCTAGTCACTGGCGACTACTACAGCCTTAAACTTAATTGAACTCTGATGATTTTTTATAAAACACATCTTAAAAATTCCCAATGTCATTTGGATTTTGTATAACCAACTCCTAAAATTCGTGGTTTCTTTAATCCAAAAAAGTAGTTGGATTCACAAATAGCTCTCTGATTTTTATTGAAAAGAGTATGAATGTGCATAAAGAATAGGTGAGCTAACTGTCATAGGCCTTCTGAACGCTGATGACCAAGTAATCATTGCAATTTAAGTGCGCAAGTTGCGGGCGATAGTAACTAAAATAAATGATTCTGTTAAAAAAAAAAGAGATAAACGTTAGCAAGACTAAGATCACAGTGTTTAAAAAAACAGAAAGATAATGCAATATATGATAGGAGATGAGATAATTTAACAAACGAAAGAGTTGTATTGTACACTTCAATAGTTTGCTTACACATATTGAAATATGGTTGTGATGGAAGAAATATGAAAGTAGAATCAGTATGTTGGAGATGCAATCTCTCCATTGCCACGCAGAGATCGCAATCTCTAGTACATTAATTATATGTGTTGAATACCTTTTAAAAATAAATATGAGAATAATGTTGTAGAACAGTGTTTTTGAAAAAAATGTAGACCAAAAAACATTTTATGTTTTTGTAATAGTTTGTTTTTGTGTTTCTCCATAGCCCGCGCCACCTGGAGATCATCTACTTATGGGCTGGGAAGAGCGACAAGACGCCAACGGGCGGACGTACTATGTCAACCACATAGCTCGAACCACGCAGTGGGAGAGACCTACCTTCGCGTTTGTATTCCTTTCAAGCTATTCTCTACATAATTTATCCAGCCTTTATACATGTGAATTAGCTAAATATGTAAATACTGTTATTGTGAAATTAATAGGACGATTGGTCTTGTTAAAGCAATGCCATGTACAAAGATGGTGTGCTGTCAATATAATACGTATATATATAAAAGACTACACTGACTGTCACGTCGATGCGCAGCCCAAACTACTGGGTCTAGAGACTTGAAATTTTGTACTGACTTCCCTGTTATAAATTAGGTGAGTACTAAGGAACAATTTTTTAGAAATTCAACCCCTAAAAGGGTGAAATACTGTCCTATGGAAAATCGAAACTATTGAAACTACACATGTTAAACTTAACATTTAGTTACTTACAGAAATAAAAAATAAATAAACTGTTTTTTGCAAGTTAATGCTGAATGTGTAAAATAGATGATAAAGTGTTGCATCGAAAATCGAAACCGTTGAAGCTATTTATGTCAAAATTTATATTTTAGCTAATCATTACTAATAAAAAATAATGACATTGACCTAAAAGGGATGAAATATAGGCTTAAAGTTTTGTATTAAAAAACAAAACTATTAAAACTATTGACAACAAAATTTATATTTTAGCTGCTCATTACAAATAAAAAATAAAGTCATCTATCATTATGAGAAAAGTAGTTCTAAGAGAGTGGAAAAAAAGATGAAATGTTTTATGGAATATTGCTACATGTACTTTGTCCTCTTTTTTGTTAGCTTATACCATTTATTTGTTCATTATGAAAAGTGCTGTTTAATGTACACGCAAATGAGAAATAAAAAAAAATATCTTGGGTTCACTTTCATATTTTTGCCACAGAAGATTCTAAATAATTTTTCACACGTGAAAGTTACATAGTCTCTGAATAATATAGTCCAAATTTTATCTCTTTCCAAATCAGAACCATGACCGGTAGGAGAATTAAAATTACATACATAATGAAAAACATATTTGAAAGTCGAAAGCAGGGTTCGAAATTGAGAATGAGACCAAGGGTCAAAATGAAGTATGAAATTAAAATTGGAATCCAGAACAGGACCGGAATCAAGAATTAAATCGGAATCTCTTTACATCAAAACCAGAATCAAAAGGAACTACGATTAAAATCGAGAATTAAAGAAATTGATATCAAGAGCAGGACTGAAGAATGGGATAGTGGGATTTTGATTTTGTGATGAGGCGATATATAAGATGAAATAATTCATTTTTTGTGTTTGCGGGTGGAGCCACAGGCAAAAGTTAGTACATATATATGGAATGTGGTGTAGCCATGCTGTAATCAATTTAGCAGTAGTACGAAACTAGGCTAGATTGAATGATGAGATACCACAGTCACAGAATATAGATGTGGAGTAACAGTTTCCACTTTTGCGTATGCGTCCAGTGAGAGTTCCATTGGCCCATTCCCTCTCCATCATATATCCTATTCTTACCCAGGAGGCCGACAGCGCACTGGTAATTTCTCTAGGATTGCGAGTGTCCATGGACGGCGACGACCACCTACACTGGTCCGCAAGTTCGTTTACCCATCGAAATTGCATAGAAAATAGTTTTAAGTTACATTCATCAATTTTCATTAGTGTTAAACTTGCAAAATCACACTGCTGCAACAGGAGAAACGTGAGCGAGGAATCGCAGCAGGAGCGCATGGAGACGGCGGTGGCGGAATTCCAGCGACGGTTCCACATATCGGCGGACACGCAGGACAGCAGCCATGACGCGCACTCCAGCCCCCCAACAAACAATTCGCAGGTATACGAACTAAATACTCCTTGTGATAATTACATTTTTGGTACTACAATTCTTTATTTTGCATGTGGTAGGATGTAGCTGTCGAACCGAGCATGTATTTCAATTTATCTATGTAACAATGAGACATTATTTGGCCTATAGCCGAATAATAACTTTAATAGCTCACGTTGGCAACCTCGTAGAGGGTTTCGTTTTAATTTGTGCTTAACAACTTTTTGTCTACGAGAAAGGTCTTCAAGGGAAGCTTGTACGAGCTCTGCGGTGTTGCCGATTGGAACCTACGAAGCTTGTAACTGATGATTAGCTGTGGTTATAATAATTGATCCAAGCAATCAAATATGAAACTCTAAACAAAAAGGCAATGTCAGCATTTCCAAATGACTTCAATATGGATGTCTGCAATGATTATGACTCAAATGGTCATTAAAAAATGACCATGACATACTGCTAATTATTAAGAAATTAAAATACAAAATTATTGCATATAGATGGTTTGATATCATATCTACAACAATATTCAATATACATAATTACGATAATTTTAATATTGTCGAAGCTCATATCCTTATGACAGAGTACTTTATTTTATATTTAGAAGATATAAATTTTCATTCAGTGGATCATTGAAATCTTATTATAAATTTATGGCCATCTAGAAACATAGTTGCAATCCTCGCATGAGTAGTCAATCTACACCTCACTTTCATTCTGTCATATTTCATGATTATTTATTGGGTAATGTTAAAGAAAATAAGAATGCATAATAAACATATATTATGTTTTGTTATAACACAGGAGCAATGTTTTCATAAGGAAATTTCATAATCGCACAATAAATAGCCTCCAATAAGAGTCTATTTTGAAAACACATAAGAAATAAACTCAGGTATTATACATTTACATTTTAGACTCTACAACTTGTAAACAAATCAAAAATATAATCAGGAATGGGGATTTCTTTTTTTTTTTGGAAATTTTTATTACTAATATTTTGTTTTTTGTGCCTTTATTATATATGTTTATTTAAAAAGACATATATACCCTGTGTACCCAGGTTTATATCAAGCAATTCATAATAAGAGCTTGGTATATTACTGATCTGAAGTTAACTGCAAATAATAATTTCATTCTTATAACTATATTTGTTACTAATAAAGCAACCGGTTTTAAACATTTTTTTAAAACAAATGTATTTAATATTTTTTTTAGTTAGACCAATGTTAGTAAACAAAAAGGCATAATGCAGTTTATAAAAACATAATGATAACTATATTAAAATTTTGTTTGTGAATATCAACTACTTTATTTGTGTTCATACTGCAATATGCTAGTGTGATGGTATAATAAAATGTGATATATGTGGAATGCTTGTCAATAAAAAGATCTCATAATTTTATATTTCAAATAATTGCAAATTGTTTAGTATTTTCAAATTGCATGAATATTCCTGTATGTCAAATTATTAGATACAAATAAACATTAAATTTTTGCTTAATGATTTTATTTTCAAAAAAAAAAGTAAGTGATTGGTGCTCATTTGATTTTACTTATTATTTTATATGTCTTTTGTGCAAAATGAAAAATTGTAAGCATGGCCGCATCAAATTAACGCAATGTCGGTGTCCTCATACATACATACATCACAACATATGGTCATAATATTAACTGCACAATAACTATCACTGGGACTACAAGTAAAATTTTAACAATTACTAACAGAGAATTCACAATTGCGAAACAAAAGCATTGGACATATATGTGTTTGAATCACATTTGGGTCAAAGCCGTCTCCGGTACACATCGCGCGGCAGTCACGCCAAGCACGGTGGCAGTCTCGACGCGAAGGCGCACGCGCACCTTGCGAATCCTTGGTTGTAAATTAAGTAAGCTGATTTGAATGTGACAGGAGGAACATAGCATTAGGGGCGGTGAGGCAAATTCGACGGACGATACTCCGTTCTCGACGCCCGTCCGCTCGCCCAAAACACGGAGGAGGGACGCCGACGGGCCGGACGACGCTAGTCTAAGTGATAACGAAAACGACTGTGATATTAGTTTAAGAAATGACACTAACAGCACCGACGACGACGTAGTCTGCGCCCCCCAGCATCGGGCTACTCCCGCTGGAGCGTCCCAGGAGGACAAGGACGAGGCCGTAGTCGATATCGTGGCTCAAAATTGTGATACTAATGCTGTAAGCCGAGAGGATGACGAGGATATTCAAAATGCGGAGAGGGGCGATGAACGAGTCCAGGAAGACATCGATAACGATGATGTTGATCAGAATGCTTCAGGCAACCGAGTCGAAATAGACGAAGGCGGTTCCAGTACTTCTGAATTGAACGAAGTGAGAAACGACAACATTGGACTGCACAGCATTTCGATTGACAACACTGAGGCATCTCACGATGTTGAAGCTCAGGCTTCATCCCAAAATACTGAACAAACAGAAAACAATGAAGCAGTCGCAACGACAGACGGACAGACAGACGAAGTGATAGTCCAAGGTAGCGGCACCGAAACTTCTAGAACGGTCGAAGGTCAAGCGGAAGAAGAGCCAGAGGAGTCCCTGACCTTCGACGAGAACCACTTCAGCACGCCGACCGGTGGCGCCACTCCTGAGAACACGCCCGTAACCCGGCGTCGACGCACCGTCACCAGTTCAGATTCAGAGGTAAGAGTGAAGCGCCATTGGGGGATTTCATACGAGAACGGAGTCGCTATCTTGTGACGTCACGCGGCTACACTAACATCACGCTAACTCGAACTAATAATATTCATTAATCACTTGTATGTATTCACCTGTACGCTGTATATGCTGAGAAATCACAGTTTATTTCAATTAGAATTTAAACATGAAAACTATTTATTAATACATAAATCAATTTCTTGTACTATGTAAATTTGTATTTTATTATATTCCTATAAAATTCAGACATGTAGCTGCATAGGTAACAAGTTCGTTTTTGATGCTGTAATTTGCAGTTCTGCAATGATTGAAGCTGACTGATTGATAATAACAATTTAATAAACTTCCCTATCATACCGCGAGGTATTTAACTTTAATTTTTTTACTCACAAGATTATTATTTGTAACCTATGTGTGCAAACTTGTTAAAATGCCTTTGATTCAGAACTAAATTTTATAAGCTTACATAGTTATTTGCATGATTCTAAAACTCAAAATACATTTTACAAGACTTTGTCTGTCCGTCTCTTTATTTATCCGTGCTGATTTTGCAAACAAACCATTTTAATAGCACTTCCATTGGCAGGTCAAAAACTTTTCAGAAAGTAATTTGAATTTTTTCCATCTCAGAAATGTGTAGGATTGTTGGATAATAATAGAAAAACTGTTCATATTGAGCTATTACGTACTTCTAGCCGATGATGTATTTAAAATTTTACATATGCATTTTCTTTCTATAAAAGTATAATATTGTAATGACTGTATAATGGATTAATGGGGTTGAAGACTGCATTGAAATCAGAATCAAAAGTGGAATCAAAAAAAAGAATCAAAAGCAGACCATAATTCAAATGGTCAACTTTATTATGGAAATTGTAGGAATTCATTTGCAAGCGGAGCCATAGGCAAAAGCTAGTTTTTATATAGGAGAATAAAATAATGACTTGTTATTTTCTTATTTTGATTTCATTTTTCTCAGCAAATATGGCGTTAAGCTTAGCTTTACATGTCGCTTTTAATTGTGCTATATGTTGGTGCTTGTCTCATATATCAATGTTTGTAATATATACATAAGACATTAAGAGATTGCAAATTAAAAAATATATATATCAGTTATAAGGAATTTGAATAAATAAACAGAAAATTTTGTTCCAAAAGTATGTGTATTTGTCATATGTATATCGTTTTAAGTTTTATATTAACATTAAATATGTATATTTGTAATGCCATAAGCATATGTATATGTAGTTCACGCTATGGATATTTTTTTGTTTCTGTATTGTCTCACAAATTTATGTATTTTTAATGCAATGAATATAATTGCTCTAAAAATTATTTGAAATTTGTCAATGTACATATTTATTTTTTACTATATCTATGGACTGATAGTACTTAATGTAATAAATACTGTAAAATCAATCATCTATATATATTGTCATTATGTCACTGTAATTGTAAACACTTCTTAGCATCATATGAATTATTTTCATTACAAAAAAGTCAAGGGGTATTTATTAAATATAGAATAAGTAATGATGACATTAGAAATAGAAAATATTTGTAGTATTATTACGAAAAACAAAACAGGCCTCAGAAACATTGTAAATATTGTATGCTAAATTTTATTCTTGGTTGTTATGAAAACAAAAATCTCTTTCTTTATTTTTTTTTCTTGTTTCTGCATTATGTAGTGCATACAGTTTTAGTCATTTTAGTTTGAAACTAAAAACTTGTATTATGCTGTGCTATTAAAATTAAAATGAAGTGTGTTCAATTAGATGTTTTTTTGATCTGGACAATGTGGTATTTAATTTATTCACTCCATTATTGCAGGAAGAGACTGACAGTCATTCCTCTCAGAGCTCACATACCAGTTCTACTAGCACATCGTCACAAAATCAAAATATGCCAAGCAGTGAAGGTATGACTTCTTACTCAATATATACATTTGTGTGTGTGCGTGTGTGTGTGTATATATTACTCCATATTACATCCCACTGTAGGGCAAAAATTTTTGGATTCTTGAAATTTAGGATACCAAAAATTCAGAGAAAAAAATATTAAACTGCAGACCTCATACTACGTTAAGATGGGTTAGGGATTTCACATGTATTCACAGATGTTCATTAACCTCCGACATGAAAGTGTCATCACTATATTTGCATTGATATTAAAACAGGTAATATTTTTTATGGCATTTAAAAAACTAAACAAGCATGTCAGCCACCAGAGATTAGAGGATCATTGCCGCTCATCGACATTTGCAACCCAGAGGAATCACTAGTGTGTTGTCTAGGAAGTTGTTTAGGAAAGAATAATATAGCCGCTGTAGGGGGAAGGAATAGCTCACAGGAACTTTTAAAAAGGAATAGAATATTTGCTGGAGGAGGAAGTGGACCACCGAAACTCTCATTCGCTGCACGAAATGCACCAGCGGAAGTTGCTACTTTAAGCCTGTATTTTCTGAGAGTGTGATATCTCACTGTTTGAGCTGGGGCCATTTTCATGTTGTATATGATAGATGATATTTTAATCTGAACATTATATATAGGAAAACTTTCGATGGTGCAGAGTTAGAATCGAAATTATGTTTATTGTGTCATAGGCGAAGGTGTTCATCATTAGGTTATCACTATTACATCAATCTCAAAATCTTTTAATTATATTAAAAATACTAAAATCTATCTTTTTATCGATATCTTTATCCTTTGTGGTAGAATGTTAAAAATTTCATTAATGGCTTGAATGCATTTTTGGAATACTATTGTAGTATGAATCTAAGATAATTGACCTCTAAGAAATTAATTTTTATAAGTTGCTGAGATAAGCATCATAGAAATTAAAAACATGAATAATCTTTTAAGATAATTATTATTTTAAAAGTATTGGTTTAATCTCATTATATCCATTTAAAGCACATTAAATCCATAATTATTTAAAGTTTTAATTTATTCTGAAATAAACTCATTGAAAAAATCATAGCTGTTCATATGTATATTTCTTTTACAAAAATAAAAATAATTAGCTTAATTTTATAGAAAAATTAGACAACTTATCACTCAAACTTAGTAATAGTGTTTATATGACCTTATTATTTCATAGTTACACGAAAGGTAAAGAACCTGAAAATAAATTGCAGGCCTACCGCCCGGTTGGAGCATGCAGCGAGCGCCCAATGGAAGGATATTCTTCATCGATCATAATGAGAAAACCACCACTTGGATAGATCCTAGAACAGGTACAATCATCACATTACAGAAGATTTAGGGGAAACTGTAATTAATTTTGTGTAAGGTTGGATTCATTTTGTTTTAAATTTTGTATCCTTATATTATGTAAGGAGGAATACTATTTCTCTTTACCAACATCCCTAGCGGCATCTTTATGCTTATGAAGACTACTAAGCGAATTTTGGTAAAGTTTTTACTAAGAAGCGAGGAGGGTGATGTATATTAATTTATAGATATTTCATGCAAATTGGATGAGCTGTGATGTTTATCGATCAAATTTCATGAAGCACACCTCTTCTCTTGAAAGCTTTGCTGGCATAGATCACTTATGTGGTTTAATTCTTGTGGAAGTGACGTATGAAGGATCATTTCTTTCAATAAGGAATTGAAGATTCATAATAAAAACCTCCAGTTAAAATATAAATTTTAATTAAGAAAAATATAATTGTAATTCTCAGCATTTCAACAATGTAATATATTAGCAGTAACATAGTGTAACCAAATTCATGAAGGATGAAGTTTTGAAATATGTAGACCCGTTTTTTCCCAGTTGTTTCCTTGTACTTTTTATTTGCTAGTAAGTCAGTCAAGACGATTTTTATAATATTTAAACAGATTTCATACTGAATCATTGAATATCAATAGTATAGTTTTTTTATATTAGGTTGGGGAAAAAGTTCATATTTTATATACCACTTCAAGATAATTTAAATAATAATTAACAAATTTGTGATACTTAGAATAAAAAAAAAATTATTTCCCTTAATATAAATGATGTATAGATTAAATGGCTTTGTTTTGCAGTTCCAAATGAAAAATATAGCCTTCCTCTTTTAGGTTGCGCTTCTAGTCTGCCCAGTGCGAGCCCACCAACCGCCGTCGACGCCGACAAACTAGGCCCCTTACCTGAAGGATGGGAGGAGAGATTACACACCGATGGGCGAATATTTTTCATAGATCATAGTAAGTTGTATTGTCATACATCATATGTAGTTCGTAAATAGGTATAGTACTCTTTAACTTGTAAAATATAGTGAAAACATTATTTTCATATTTACAATATTAACGAATATCGATAGTTGTGGTAATAAAACACTAATTTTATTGTTACCACTATCGATATTTGTGAATTAAAAGAAGTAAACACTAAGAAAAACATAAGGAATATATTCAACTATACTGTACCATGAAAATTCACTCCGGATCTACCAGTGCACTTATTGATGGCATTTAAAATTCACTATTGATCTCATTTCGCTTGTTATATCACTAATCGCTACAGATGTACTTGCGCACGACTGGTCTATAATACACCTTAAGTATCTAAAGGGTCATAAATAATTCATCTTCATTTATTAAAAAAGTTGTGAACCTGTCATTTTTAAGATGAACAATAAATATTTGGTATTTGCTAAACTATTTTTACTAATCGAAATTCATAGACAATGTAAACAACCATACCTATGCTTTGAAAGGGAGACAACCAGAGTCCTATTCTGTCATTTATTTGGTAGGATGGTTATTCTGCTATTTTATTATTTTATATGCGTAGTTCACAACACTACTATCAAAACTTTATTATACACAGGGCTTTTTGCAATGTTGCCGAATCTAGCATGTTGCTTCTAACATGTTAAAAGGAGATACCAATTGAATGTATATATCATGTAACATATGATATATCTCTACACATGCCCACAATAAATGAACGATGTTAATATGTATATATAGTAAATTACGAGTCAGTATCACATTAACATACGGCCTTCTGAAATCACACGCGTTGTGTATGCTTATCTGGAGCATTTAGAATTTGTGAACCAAACAAAAACCATGTTTTTTATATGGTGTTTATACATGAAATATTCAATTGACAGTAATGTTTTCAAAACAATTATTGACTACTCTCGTCTCGTATTCACTTTGTGGCTATTGCTTCTTGCGCCGAGAAGACATAAGCTATGCGGGGAAAATATGATGTCAGTTAATCCCAAAACAAAAATATTTTCATCTAATTTGATTACAAAGAAGTATAAATGCTTGCCTACAACATGCATTAACATGTGCAGTATGCAACTCACCGCTGACTTTCGAATCTGCCCCTCCACTACGAATCTCTATTCAAAGAATTTAATATTGATTCGAGAGGATTGACAGATATCAAACACCTAAGCGAATGTAATTTTTTTAATTATCCGTACCGTGACTGGTAAGGATGCTTCCGTCATCCTTTGACAATTGCGTGACAGCATTTCTATCAAGATTGTGTCCGCATTTGTCGCTTGTTTTTACACTCCCTTATATCCTGGTGGATGTGACTGTCTACATTTTCTTGAGGATGTGCCTGGTTGGCATGAAACGTATGTAGAAATAAACATTATAACAATTAGCGGACAAAGATAATTATACAATTAACACTTGCTTATATTAATAATATAGCCTTTATTTCTGAAATATTTACAATATTTTGCGGGTTTTCTCTTTAATGCATATTTGCATAGTTAATAATTATATGGTTTTGCTTAAATTTATAGTATATCCCTAATTTTGGTATGCCTTACGACGTCCTCTAAAACTTTCCATTGTTTTCAGCTCATCCTCCCATTTTCTTGCTTTTCAGCCCTAACTTCTAGTGCCATCCCTTGGGTATCAAACTGTTATCTGTGTGCTCCACTTTCTCTTTTGACAGTGGAACATGTCCAGTCCATCTCCATTTAACTTGATCTATAATATGTCTAATCTATAATATGCCGTAATATTATAATATGTCTGTTAATCATTTTTTTTTGCCTGATATCTATACTTCTAACTTTGTCTTTTAGTTTTAAACCTAGCATACTTCTTTCCATGGTTCTCTGACATCTTGTTAATTTGTCCCTATGGAATTTCATTAAAACCCAGATTTCACAGTCATATACAATGCAGGGTAGAATTCATGTAACAAAAGTCTTTTTCTTGATCTTCAATCCCAGTTCTTTACTTTTCATAATTTCTTTCAAAGCCCAATTTTTTTTCCAGCCAGTTGCAGTTCTTTTGTTTATTTCTTTTGCAAATTGGTCCTTTGGCGATATTATTTGATCGAGATACACATATTCGAGTTTCTGTCCATTGATGTTTATGTCTATGGGTAATGAGTTGGTCATGGTTGGTTTTTCTTATATTTATTTCTAGGCCTACTTCTTTACTTCTGCCCATTAAAGCTTGTGTCATGGACTCCAATATGTGTGGGTCTTCTTCCAATATAACTAAGTCGTCTGCAAATCTTAGATTACTTAACCATGCTTCGTTTATGTTGAGCCCCAATTGTCCCCATTTCAATTTTCTGAACATTTGTTGAAGTACTGCTGTGAACAGCTTTGGTGAGAGTGGGTCACCTTGCTTGACACCCCTGTCGATTGGAAAAACTTTTCCCATAGATTCTAGCTTTACTTTATAAATATTTTTGATGATATTAACATAAACGTTATGAATCCCTTGCTCCTCCAGACTTTGCCATTCGGATTCGTGTTTAAGACTATGGAAAGCCTTGAAATAGTTTATAAAATCCAGGTAAATAGTTTTGTTGTATTCATTGTATTTTTGTATAAGCTATTTGACTGTATATATATATATATGATCAATTGTGCTGAAGTCTTTCCGAAACTCTACTTGTTCCACAGGTTGGTTTTCGTCGAGTGTAGTTGATTCAGAACTACTTTAGCGAAAACTTTGTACACACTTTGTAAAACTTTGTCTTAGGTCTTTCTTGTGTAGGAGAATTATGTATGATTTTTCCCATTGACTTGGAATGCGGCCGGTGTATAAAAGTTTGTTGAAGATTTTTGTTAATATTGGGCTTAGTTTATTTATGTTCCCTGTCATAAATTCATTTGTAATTCTGTCTGGACTAGGAGATTTTTCCAACTTTTTACTTTTAATAGATTTCTCTACTTCCAATGCTAATATTTCAGGTATAACTTCTGCATCTTCGATCATATAGTTTTTTGTGTTATGTTCTTTAGCAGGCAGTTGTACTTTTGGCTGACTTGGTTCTTTGTAAAATAGACAAAAATAGTTGCTGTATCTTGGATTTTGCAACGAAACGTTGTATGGTTTTTGTCTTTTAACTTTGGCATCCATTCTTTACCCTGTTCTCATAGTTCCTTGAATGCTTTTTTCGTGCCTCCTGTCCTGCTAATGTGATTTTCTAGTGTTTTCATTCTTCTGGTTTTCCTTTTTCTCCTCATATTTTCGCGAATCTGCTTGCTAAGGTTAGAGATTTCTTTTCGATTTTCTTGCTTATGCATTTTCATTATTAGGTTTCTTCATTCTTCTATTTTTTTTAAAGTTTTTTCACTTAGATAGGATTCTTAAGTTTTAATTATTTGTGTTCTTTCCTGTTTTTTAAGCTTGTTTTCTATATTTTTATATTTTTCGTTTAGGTCCATATCTGATGTAACTAATTCCATTAAATTTTCGTTAATTTTTTGTAAGTATTTCAATGAAAATACCTTTGGTTTAGGTTTCTTTTTACCTCTTTCATTGAAACGGCTGCGCACCATGCGATGGTTAGTATTGAAGTTTAGATGTTACACTACTTCTGTATCACTAAATTCCCTAGTTTTATTAGTTATTATAAAGTCTATTTCATTTCTGGTCTTTCCGTCAGGAGACATCCAAGTCCATTTATTTTTGGGTCGCTTGCGGAACATTGAATCAAAAAGCATCAAGTTTTTGTCAAGCCAGATTTCTACTAATTTTTCTCCATTCTTTTTATTTTTTCCATTTCCGTATTTCCCTATAATATGCCCTTCCCCAAGTAATCAAGCACCGACTTGAGCATTGTAGTCACCCACAAGTACTGTATTGTTTTCCATATATTTTTCAGTGATTTCGCTTAGTTTGTCATAAAAGTTGTCTATATCGAATTTTATTGCTTGTTCTATTGGCGAGGAGACTTGGATGCCTGTCCATTTTTTCGAGAAATTGGTAGGTTTGTATGAATCTGCTATTTTCTATTTGATATCCCTTCAAACCCAATAATTTAGTTTTTAAATTTTAGCTTTACCAAAAATCTTACTCCTTTCTGTCCAGGTTATAATGATCGCTCAATTTGTTTGTGAGGGATTTACACTTATATACAGTTATTACACTTAAAATTTTTGCTTAAACACTAATCTAGTTTGATTGACCGATATCGAGAGGATTGACAGATATCGAAAACATAAGCAAGGCTTAATTTTATAATTATCTTAGTCTACTAATCGTTATAATGTTCATTTTTACGTACGTTTCATGCCAACCAGGCACATCCTCAGGAAAATACAGAGAGTGACATTCACCAGGGAGTAAGGAGTGTTAAAAACAACTAACAAATGCGGACACAACCTTAATAGAAAGACTGTCATACAATGGACAAAGGATGATGAAAGCATCCTTACTAGTCATGGTACGAATAATTATAAAATTAACACTTGCTTAAGTGTTTGATATCTGTCAATCCTCTCGAATCAATATTAAATTCTTTGGATAGATATTCGAGGGCCAGCGTTGGATTGCATGCTGCATGTTAATGCATGTTGAAGGCAAGCGTCTATTATGGATTCCCGCGAATTAACACCTCACATAATAGAATACAAAGAAATATGTTTTAGTAACATTTTCAACATGGAAATACATTTTAATTTTTTCAGATACGAGAACGACTCAGTGGGAGGATCCGCGCCTCTCCAACCCGCAGATCGCCGGGCCCGCAGTGCCCTACTCGCGCGACTACAAGCGCAAGTACGAGTACCTCAAGAGCCAACTGCGGAAACCGGTCAGTCGAACGATAGTTATGCGAGAGACTAGACAAATGGCTTTGTAAGCCACTTACTAGAGTTCGCACAGAACGCTATTTTAGTACACTATTATTATATCAAATTATCTTTATGCCTTTGTTAGTTAGCTTGTTCAGTATTTAAAATTGAATAATGTGTTTTTCGCATCACAGAGTCAACTTTCTATATGACGAGTAATTAGAAATTTTGTATTTAAAATATTAAATTATATCTACTACATCTTTGATATTTGTTTATGGCAGAGTAATGTTCCTAATAAATTCGAGATCAAAGTGCGACGCAACTCAATATTAGAGGATTCGTACCGCATCATCAGCTCGGTGAGCCGGCTGGATCTGCTCAAAACTAAACTCTGGGTCGAGTTTGAATCGGAAGTAGGACTTGGTGAGCATATATTATGTTACATTATTGTTTATTTCATAATACAAAATTCACACATACAAGTTGATTGATGAAGCATTAATACCACAAAGCTCTGTATTATACCTTTCATATCATTTAATGGAATAATAATATCAAATCTTTGTATACTAAGAGATTTAAATATAATGAAGAACAATTTAAAGTAGATTGACTATAAAATGTGTAAATCATATGTGTGTAAAGAAAAACTCAGCAAAATATTCTTAAAAATCTATCTATTTAATTAAATGGCATATCAAAATAGGTTTAAATTTTAAGCACCTAAACCTAACAAGCTTAGATTGAAGTATCTATAAATGTTGATAAATCAAAAGAAATTAATAAGCAAAAAGCACACCAAATTAGAGATAGATCTAGCCTAGATCTATCACTCTGGAAAACAAGCATGAGTTTTTTATGCGTGTTACTTAGGTTACTACATATAAATAGGTAGACAAACTTACTAATTATTCAACGTAAGTTCTGTTTTCATTAATATTCGTTTTACATTTCAGATTATGGCGGCCTAGCTCGGGAGTGGTTTTTCCTTCTGTCGAAAGAAATGTTTAACCCCTACTATGGCCTCTTTGAATATTCGGCCATGGATAATTATACTTTACAAATAAACCCCAACAGCGGAGTTTGTAACGAAGAGCATCTGAACTACTTCAAGTTCATAGGCCGTGTGGCTGGCATGGCCATATACCACGGGAAACTGCTTGATGGTAAGTGATTGTTGGGCTTGTTAAGATTCTGTAGACAGGACTATTTAATTAATTAAAGTATTTTTCTTATTTCAATATTGTAAGTAATATTTATATTACATGTTTAATGATTTTCCCAATTACCACAATTCTTTAAAGTGATCCTAATAGATTGGAGATCTCAAATACAAAAATAATTTTGTCTATTGCGTGTGCGCAATGTAATAATTATTTTATATGCGGTGCGATTTTCTAAAATACACATGTATTTTGAGAACTTGCACTCTTGCATTTGAGAGTTTGCACGCATTGTGCGTTGTTATTTAAGTCATATATTTTTCAAGTATAAAAGTGTCCGAGTTAACAACAAATCATTGGTGCTTTTTTAAAGTTCCAAGAAGATGACAAGGAACTCTATTACTAAACTTATCCTGTCTGACCATTCTACTCTACATTTACTTAAAAAAGCATTTCTATATTTTAATTAAATCGTCAAAATGTGGCAGGTTGAATTTTTTACAAAATGTACCTTATTATTGTGATATTGTAACAAATAAAGAATTTAAAGGCGATGTCTGTAAACATTATTTTTTTTTACGTTTTTTGCTTTCGCTCTGTCAAAATAACGGTAATGAAAAAAAGCGTCAAACTTAGTGTGATTAGTGTGAGTACTTAGCCGGTCTTCATTTTTCATAATGTTCTGAAGGATAGACAATATGTTTTTATGAGACATATTTTACATGTGCATATTTTCTGATTGTATTAATTTTTTAATTTATTTATATATTTCATAGATTTAGTGCTCTTAAAACATTACTTAAAGGGGATCACTAAGTTTGATAGACGAAAAATTAATCATTTTCTTATTTATTTTCTTAATGGTGCATATTTGCATTTTTAGTGTGCTATGTACAAAAGCGAATATTATTTTAACTTAAAATATCGATTTTTAAATAATATCACAGTGCACACTCCACTTCACACTTGTATTTGGTACTAATCTCACATTTTAACTACATTTATTATTCAATTTCATTTTCAGCTTTCTTCATCCGTCCATTTTATAAGATGATGCTCGGCAAGCAGATAGAATTGCAGGACATGGAGTCTGTCGACTTGGAGTACTACAACTCCCTGATGTGGATTAAGGTATACGTCAAGTAGATAATCATGAAATTAGCCATGTTCTGAACGCCATTAACATACTAATCTTAATATAATTTAAAATTTTGATTCATTTAATCTTTTGATTTACAGAATAATTTTAAGATAAAAACAAAATGTTTTATTGAAGGGGGTTTATTTAAAAAAAAAAAGGAATGTCATTGAAATTAGAATATAAGGAATTTGTGTCTGATTCAAAACGGAATTTAAATGTGATACCTTCATTATGAACTCTCGAACTATTTACATATTCCTTCAGCTTAATATGCTCTCTTACGCATAGGTTCAGTAGTTTAATTTGCCTTGAGCTGTATAAAATCGTCGTTCAATTCGCCCGCCATATGCATCGAATCCGGTAGCTTCTAGTTTTACGTCGACGCTTTTAATCACAAAGCACTAGTATTGGGTACACCGATTTCAAAAGGATTATCTAGTTCATAGCTCTAAAAATGAGATTTCCGTGTTCTATCTTCCGAATTCTGTCTCCTTTATATGTTGAAATACAAGCTTCGCTGCTTAAATTCTCTGGAATTTCAACATTTTTTTCTTTACAGGAGAATGATCCGTCCGAATTGGAATTAACGTTCTCAGTCGACGAAGAACAACTCGGTAAAACTATACAGAGGGATTTGAAACCGGGCGGCGCCAACGTGCAGGTTGTTAGCGAGAACAAAGACGAATATATAAAGTAAGTTTTATAGGTTCTATATTGCTTATTTTATTATATATTTCTTTGTAATACTATAAAGAAATACGTCTAATTTAGTAGTAAATTTTTTGATATTATTTTTTATATCTATTTGATGTATAATTGATATTTATTATTTTATATATTTAACAATAATGTATGGAACTCGTAAGCCAGCGTCGGTATGAATTTTCATTCATCTTCGAAATCACAGATGAAAAAAAAAACAAAGATAAAAGAAAAGGTAAAATGAAAAAAGATCTACTTATTCAGCTCGCGATTGTAGATATCTCTATTTCTAGTGTCAAAGACATTCAATAACGTTTTTATTTATTTTTCAGGTTAGTAATAGAGTGGCGCTTCGTGTCACGAGTCAGGGAGCAGATGTGCGCCTTCCTCGAGGGACTGAACGGATTAGTGCCTTTGCCGCTCCTCAAGATATTCGACGAGAACGAATTGGAACTTTTGCTGTGCGGTATACAACATGTAGACGTGAGAGATTGGCGGGCGAACACCCTATACAAGGGGGACTATCACGCCAACCACGTCGTAGTACAATGGTTTTGGAGGGTATTGTGTATATTTTTTCTGAATATTTTTATATGTATACTTGATAACTGTTATGTAAAATATTGGTAAACAATTTTAATCTGTTAGAACGGTACTGTGATCAACTTTGCTGTAGCACGAAAATGAGTCAGCTCGACCGGTGAGATAACACACTCTCATAAAATACCGGCGTGAAGTAGCTGCTTTCACTGCTGTATTTCGTCCAGTGAGAGAGTTCCGTTATCTCACTACCCCCTTCCATCAGATATTCTAGTCCTTGTCAAAAAGCCGGCAACGCACTAGTTGGGGTTGAGTGTTCGCGGGCGGCGAGGACAACTTACTCCGGTGATTCGCATGCTTGTTTGCCCCTTAGAAATGTTAGAAAACAAAAAAGTACAATAGATAATCATGCAATCAATCACCTATAGAGGTGATTAGGTTGAGCTAAACCATAGGGTTTAGCTTATGAGACATTTAATTTGTTGTAGTTATGGATTCGATTCAGACTTGTGTTATATTTTAAAATATTGTGGTGATTTCTTTTGGTTTACCCAATGAAGTATCCGATCCTCAATAGCTTTTATAATTCCTGATATATGACCCAGGAAAATATTAGTCTGAATACTGTATGTTCGATTACCTTAATACTTTATTATATAGTTGCATTAATAATGAAGAGTTTTTCAAAACTACAAAACAAAAATTAATTTTATGTAATTTTTACATCTCTACGTTATTCACATTTGGTGATATTCTTATAATGAGCTGTTTCTTTTTTAAGTATAATTTTTATTTTATCGGTTTGTATGTTACAAAATAAATCAAAAATTTACTTTTTAGTAGATCTTTACTATAAACCATATTATGAAATATTTAAATTCTGAGAATTATTTTCAATATTCTTTAAAAACATTCCAATCAATCGAAGTAACATATTAAAATTATTATGTAATAATTACTGTTTAGAAGGAAGCGATAAAGAACTTCCTTCCAAAATTGAATAAGTACGCAGGTTCCAAAAGGATGTGAAAATTGGGGTATTTGAAGTATATTGCAATGAAGTATAATGCAATAGTTTTTAGTCTATATTTCTATGTTTAGATATATTAAACTATTTTACCTCTAGTATTTATTTTGAAGTGTTACATGAATGTATTACGCATTTCAAATGAGCTTATCTCGTTGAATGATCATATCTCGATTGTTTTCATTCGATCATTCCATTCATAATTAATTACTATGATGATCCCACCACAGGTGGTGCTCTCCTTCAGCAACGAAATGCGTTCGCGGCTGCTCCAGTTCGTGACCGGCACGTCTCGAGTGCCGATGAATGGGTTCAAAGAATTGTACGGCTCCAACGGGCCCCAGTTATTCACCATAGAGAAGTGGGGCAGCCCAGAGAATTACCCGAGAGCCCATACTTGGTAAGTTTCTTTACCTACTCTATGGTCAAAGTGTGTGTATATTTAGTAATAAAAAAATCAATGCTCTAGTTCTTTCTCTGTGCTCTAGAGGAGTCTCACCAGTCACAATAGATTTTATATACCAACCGAGATCAGCTAAAATTCTTACATTTCCCACTTACAATATTTGTGTGTCGTTTAGTACTCTTAATATATACTTTTTGTCATTATAGTTTTCTTTTTTTATAGCTAGCACATGTGGAATTAATTTGTTCGTCTACACACATTATTTGTTTATTTAGTTTTTATTAATTTCTGCAGAATCCACATATTTAAATTTCAGGAATGTTTATGAAGTTTATAAATATTTTTAAAAAAACAAAATAAAGACTACTTCTAAAAACTTCTTTAGACTAGTTAAATATTTATTATAGTTATCAATTCACATGTATTATTTTTTAGTTTTTTTTTTCTATAACATTATACTCTAAAATAGTGCAAACAATATTTTTAATGAAATATATAAAAAAAACATCTTTAATAATGAAGGAAACAAAGATTATACGGTTTATTTGAATATTTATTTTAATTAGTTGCTCTTAGTATTATCAATGGAAATTCTAAAGTTAGGAGTAGATATTATAATTTGTTAATTTATATTGTTTTATCGAAATACTTTTTAAAGATCTTGCTGAAATGAGAAAGGATAAAGGAATCAAACATATTGAGTAAAATAGGAAAATTATCATAATTAATGTTTTAAAAGAGACTGATCAGAAAAATGCTCATAGACTTGCAGGCGGGTGCTACACATAATGAAACACTAAAAATTTTCCTTATTATCTCAGATTAATAGATGAATATTTATTAAACTAAACCGAATATTATCATTCTATCTACGCGAGTGAGATTGCGGAGTGCTGCTCTTCATAAATGCGCTCTGTGATTCTGCTATTGCGTGTAATAATCTATTCATTGACCAAATTCCGATGTGTCATTAATTTTCATTAACTGAACTCATCTTCTTTTACTCAATCATTAGTTTAAAACCGAGTCCGTTATGTACAATGTTGATATACAAGCACATTGATGTACTAGAATGTTGGTGGCCGAATCGTTAAGAGCACTTTTCCTTCAACATAGAGGTGAATTGACTGAGTTTTCAACTGAAGTCAAATTAGAGGCAATCGCTCCATGTCTCAAAGTGACGTTAAGCTGTCAACACCGGACATTGTCACCACGTGGTGGTGACAGTTACTGCAGCCCCTAACTCGCACTAGAGGCTGGATAATTTGAAGTCTAACTGCCACACTTTGAAATTCAAAAAAAACTAGGAGATATGACTCTACAGTGGAGGATAAAGATTTCATACAAACAATGTGTTTGATTGAACTGTTTTTGATGTGGCCTATTACGTATATTTCGTTTTTTATGTATCATTTCCTAAGATCATTTAAACCTGAAAAACGTTACTAGATGCTGAACCGTTGCTGGATGTTACCAATCACAGCAATGAAAAAGTCTATGAATTCTGTATTGTCATGATTATATAATTAAGAGAAGAAATATTTTGATTCTAACATATTTTTATGGTAATGTATCAAATGTAACTGTAATACAAGAGGTATTATAGTTACATTTGGTATCATCGGAAAGGACTTAATTTGAATTTGTACCTTTTCGTGGTTTCATACGTTTTTCGGCAATAGTTAAATATACAGTTTAATCCTCGACGGCCACATAGAGCCTGGTCGTAGCTACTCGCAATTAAACGCCGCACCCTCCCGTTTCCAGTTTCAACCGTCTCGATCTACCGCCGTACGACAGCTACCAGCAGCTGCGCGAGAAGCTGATCAAAGCGATAGAGGGCTCGCAGGGCTTCGCCGGCGTCGACTGAGCACCGCTCGCTGCCTTGCGGCTGCGGCTGCGCTACGTGCGCGATGTCATAACTACGCTCACCAAGAGGAGCATGTCCATTGCTCACACTCAGGACGTGTAGGCGGTTTGAAAACGCGATCACGGGGATGAACATTAATATCTTTTGTTATTATCATATTTTGTGTTATATAAAGGAAGATCAATAAATAAGATATGTGATCGACCATGTACATTAAATTTTGATGTGGAAAATATTTTCAATCATATTAGCCGTAATTTATATGCCTTTATCTGGTAACGACTATACTACAAAAATGAACAATGTTCATACATAGAAATTAGAAAATTAATCCATTTTAATGGCTTACTTTTTTATATAAAATTAAATAGGTAGAGTTTTATTTCTTTAATAATTAAACATTCATAGGTTTCAATATCGCTAGATTTACTTGAAGCCTGTGGCTTGTTGGCGCATGGGTGGACGTTGCTAGTTTGTATAGGACATAATAACTGCTACGATACGCATCTAGTGGAATAGTTTTTGTACATACAATTTGTATTGGGAAGATACATTATACTTGTACATTACATCGGCCAGAAGAAAGAAAAAACTCAATTTCGGAATCTTAAGACGCTATTTCTATAGCGCTCCGTTTGCAATGAGCCACGTCTATTGCGGGTTATTCCTAATTTGATGCATAGTAGAGCATTTATTTTATTCATGAAGTAAAATTTTATTCAAAACATACTTTTAGACTGTCAGCCCTCTAACTGCGTCCTGAAGCGCTTTCGTGATTATCACAGGTTTTTTTTTTATATAATCCGCGTTACTTAAATACATATAGTCCATAATTATCTTTTATGATTCTGCAAAGCTATAACTATAGTCGTTTATAATATTAGTTTAAAAACTATGTCTGCATTTTGTAAGGAAATCAAATGTTATGGCACGTAATTTGACATCCAAGGCACCTAAATCATTTTCCTTTATATGTAAACAATATCGAAAATTCTATGTTTCAACAAAAAATTTTTCATAATACCTTATACTTAATTATTGATCGTTTTACCTTTCGCATGGCCACAGCCTTGTTCATAGTTCTCATCACCATTTCACAATACCAGCTGCGGGACCGAGGTACCTCTATATGTTTCTGATGATAGCCATTCAATCGTTGGTTTCTTGTACTCCTATCTGGTGTGCTGTAACCATTTTCCGGAGCTGTGAATACCTGAAATAGAGTGTCGCACTGCATGAGTATTAATAAAAAGTATCCTTCACTTTTTTTTCATTTTTTTGTTAAATAATTATAGATTTTAATAATGAATGCAATAAACATTCTCTTCGTGTATTCTGCTATTTGAAAGTAACTTTTAGCCATATCTTGGGAATTAAAATAAATAGGATTAAATACCATAAATTCATTATATCTGGATAATTTATTTTTGTAAATAAACAATAAGCATTAATTAATCGTCATGGCCATCATAAAAATAATGAATCATATGGTTTGTCTAACAAACTATACTGGAAAATTATTAGATACAAATAAATATAATCAATTTAAAATGTGATTCTTTAAAAATAAAAACATTCCAATAGTTTTGAAAAGCACAGATACAGTGTACGTTACAACGAAGATTGCAGTCAATTACTTTTGCGTCCATTTGTACTTACGAGTGTGTGTGTGATCAAAATTGGCAATGGAACTTTCTTTTATTCCATCTTGAATACAATTTCAGGAATATTAAAAGTTATGTGCATCCCATTCACTACTTTTTTCACTATTTTAAAATTTATTAATTTTCCACTTACAAAATAAATATTTTTTTAACTATCAAATTTCACATTTTGTCAATTTTCTAAATGGACATTCCCACATTTTCTAGAAGAATGAATAACAGAAAGGCATATATGAAAGTTCTGTTACCGCTAATTACAAATTATTATTTTACTGTTAATTGAAATTGAGTAAATGGGGCCATCTATAAATTACGTCACACGTTGAGGGTCGGGGCGGTCCATGAAATGTGACAATGCGTGACAAGGAGCAAGCAGGTCAAAAGCTTCGTAGCGTCAAACTCGAAATACGAAAACGAAAAAAGGTTTATGTTTTTTGTTTTGTCCAATATTGAAAGTATTTTGAACAAAAAAAAAATGTAAAAACTGCTGTTTTCATTCTTGTGACAAGGAGGGGCGGGGGAGGAAGGTCAAAAACCTTATAATTTATGGATGGCTCTATAATTTACTCATAAAAAAAGCATTAATCAATCAAATGTCGCAACGAGTTTTTTTTATGTACGATACGCTGCGCCGTATCGCTGGACGAGCGCTGTCAATACTTTTACTATTGTATTATAATATTATAAAGTAGCCACAATGTTTTAATCTTTACAATCATATTTTGTAATCCACAGACCACAACTCTTTCAGTTTGCTACGATTGATACCCTTATAAAATATCAAATAGTAACAGTAAAATAAGGCCACATCTTTGGTTACAACACACATTGTAGTTTTTTGGCGAACAAACCATTATATTCCAAGCGTCATACCAGTTTTCGGGCTGGTGAAAAGATTGTACATTAATGTCTCTTTTAATATGTAAGTACATTATGCTTCAACGGCCTCATAACTGCGATACTATAAAGATACAATAAACATTAGTTTTGCATTGAGATAATAGAAAAAGTAAATCCTAGCAACATTTCCATAGGGAAAACCAAACTGCATTAAAATTCCATAAACAAATAATTTCATTATAGTTTCGCTGTAGCCTTCAATAATGATTACTGCAAAATGAGATTGACTGATATGAATCATATTTTTTGTATTGAAATACTAAACATTTATACATTACGTCTGCGGCACCAGAAGCACTCTAACATAAATGAGTAATAGTCATGTGCATCCCACGCTCGATCAAGAATTAAGTTATGAATGTATTCCTTTACTTAATTCTTCTTTCCCTTAGCGCCACTACGCCTACAATTCGTATACCAAGAAATAGCGTACAGAAATAGATATAGATCTCAACTATGTAATATATTATTTCTTTCTCAATCCATTAATAAATTGTAGATTCGAAACGTGGTTTGTGGTAGAGAAGCGCGGCGCTTACATATTTTTCGTGAGTCATATGAACTCGTTGATATATAAGCGACAATATTTTAGCCGCTCTCATGTCGTTGTATCGCGACGTATACGTGAATGTAGAGTATTCGCCGATATCTGAATGTAATTCGACATTCATAACTTTGAATAGAATGTGTAATAGATTATCGATATTTACTTATATTAATCAACACTGCAGTGCCTATTTTAGCTAATTTTATGCTTCGTGTGATTGATGATGTTATTGATTTTAATATGATAAATAAAATAAAAATAAATGAATGTAATTAGCGGTGTCAAATTGAGCACATGCGCGACGCCAAACTGTAATTTCGTTCGTGTAGTTTTAAGTGTTGAACTGTGAAAACAAGTCTCTAACAGCTTTTGGATTTGTTAGTCAGGATTTCATTATTTTGAATGGCCTGAAATAGCGTAAAAGACGCGGAAAAAATTTTAATTGTTAAGAAAAAAAAAAGCTGTGAACTAAAATTTAAAGGAAAATGCCTTGACACGAAATGTAAATGTTTGTACTATACATTCACATTAAACTATAATGTTTTTTATAGACTGATCCAAGTAACATCTTAAAAATATCGTCGCTAGATTAGTTGAGTACTTATCCGTGTTCTGTTTGATTTGGTGCTCGTCTGGCGTGGCGGTCAAAAATGCATACTCATTAGGGTTTCAATTATAAGCTACCAAAATTAAACATTTTCAATCTGTTTTATGAATCGTCCCCTTAAGCTTACTGTAATAACGAGACGAACGAGTTGAACGCTATTTCAAACTGGCACACATTAAATCAGCAATATTATGATTATTTAAAAAATGGATCAGTCCTCATATTGCTGTGCAAAGGGTTTTTTTTTAGAATCAATCCATTGGAGTCAAGAGTCCACACCAGAAATAAATTTCATCATGTAATTAATTTAAATATAAAAATGGCTGTATAACAAAAGGTGGCAAAGGTACTAAAAGATAAATCGCTTACAAAAATCATACAAGCGACGACACTTTTGTCTATTATCAAATAAAGCTGTTTGTTAAACGGAAACTGACTCATTTAAACGTCAATATATTTGAAATTTAGGTTTTTTTATCGCTTATAAGTAATCTATACAATTAATTATACTTTTAAAAATCGGACATTATATTACGACACCGAGAATTTTAAAAATATTATATTTGCTTTTTTATTAATATGCTATAATAATTCCGCCATTTTAGGTTATACACTAGCGACTTCAATCGATGTTGATGTTCAACTAAAGAACGATTGTCGCAATATTTTTTTGTTCGTAACATTAATGTACTGCTCTATTTATCTACAATGTATTTACTTTTAATTTTATTAACATTGGTTTCTCAAATTATGAATTGTTGTTTTAGTATATCAAAACTGTATAATATATTAATAGGAGTTACTAACATCTATAGTTATTTATGTTGTCAAAACTATAGCTACTTAATTTTCTATCTAGATTAATGGGAACTACAAAGGATTTCATACGGAAATAAATTCTAATTAATCAAATATGCTGCCATGTTTGCTGATTCGGTCATATCCAGCTAAATTAAAAATTGCGGTATTTTGCTTGGTTTTCCTTTCACGGAGCATGGAGTTATTTTTTTTAATTGTTTCGTGTGAATTTCTTTGTATACATTTAAGAAAATATTATTATATAAATATATATAGCGATTAAGAAGCTAGAGTGTATTTCAGATTTCGGTTGCCATAGCAACGGTCATGTGATCAACAAGTTTTGATGTTGCATCGTGGATATTTTTATCAAGGAATATTGTGTGTATATATTTTATTCATATTGAGAATTCATTCAAATAAACCTATTACACTAAACAGTTGTTTTATTTGCATTAGGCCATTGTGCTTCATTTGTAAGATTAGGACAAACATCTTGGAAAGTGTGAAGGAACAGATGAACATATCCACATATATACATATAGACACTGTTAAAATCCTAACTCTCCTTTGGCTTTTCTGTAATCAGGTAAGAACTGAAATTTAGGCTACTAGCTTTTATCCACGGTTCCACCCACGTGGACATATAATTGATTTCTCATTTTCTATATCTAGTAATCTTTTTAATATTGACACCAATCCCACTTCTGTTTCCGATTAAAGCTCAGATTTCACAGTTATGTTTGAATGTATTCTGTTTTGATTCTTCATCCCTCTCTTTTCTGATCACGCTATCTCTCTCGATTCTAATATCATTCCTAGTTTCTTGTAAGCTATTGCACAGTAAAGCATCAGTGAAACATATAAAATATGTGTATAAAACAAAATATTCTGTGGGCTTAATTCATCTAAATCCATCGAACCAATGTATATTTGAGTTACACACGACCAAACAATATCATACTTATGATATAAAAATAACAAAATATAGTACTGACAAAAGACGTGTAAAACCCCCCATCGTTCGCTCTAATTTATTTACCATGGTTTTTTTTTTTATTATTAAACCATATACAATCGATTGCTGACACTAACTAGCTTTCGCTCTGCATCACCCTCTCTTCTCGTACGTTTTTCTTACGTACGTACGAAGCAAACAATAAGCAAAATAAACGTAATGACGTTTAACTCATCTAGTTTAAAGCAGTCATTCAGATAAACATTAAAAAAATCGACAGTATCCTATATTTTATTTAGTTTTTCTAATTGCATCAAAATTGGTTATGTCATTATCGAATTATAAGTAGGCGTACAGATAGATAGTAGCTTATATATTACAAAATGGTGTGTTATATTAGTAAACTGAAATACACTGAAATCATTAACTATTTTTGAATTATGAAAAAAATACAGAAACGAACAGACAGACAATGAGCAGGCCATCTGTTCCCTAGTGTCGAGCTGTCAACGCGCTAAATTTCATCAAAATCAGTACAGCTGTTTAGGCGTGAAAACGTCACAAACCGAAAGTCTCGCATTTATAATATTAATATGGATATTAGTCGGAGATTACCCGAAAATTTTTTCACTCATATAAATCTATACTTATTTACATGAGAGAAAGAATTTTTAGTATCGACACTGTAGTTCTGTGCGATAATGCAATTGCACGTGTGAAGTCGGGGGACAAATATTAGTAAGTCTCATAAAAATTTTCACCATTAAAAAACACTTAGATCTGCCGAGGTTGGCGATGATCGGTTAAATTATATTAGAGTTTAGCGATGTCGTATACACAAATAATCATTTATATATATATAGTAATGTTTCAAATCTTTCTATGAAGTATATAAAATTGTTATTTATGAATTTTCGTAGAGAACCAAACATTATGGTGATGATCAACAGTCCTTTTAGAGTTACATACGTCCGAATGAAAATAAAAACGGAACCCTTATAGAATGACTTTGTCTGTGTCTCTGTGAAAGCCATTTCGCTCCGAATCTAATGAAGTAATTAAATAGAAAAGTTGGTACTCGTATGGTTTTCTGGGGCCTAAACACCGACGTGTAACGTTAATAAATGGATTTTGAATATGGGATTCACTTTTGAGTACAATTAAGAAAATAAACTAAGGATGCTGCATGAAATATCAAATGAAGGGACTTGTGACGGTCTCAAATATATTACTTTCGTACTTTTCTAAAACTATAACCTCTATTTTCTTAAATAACCGCAATGATTTATTAGAGTAAATCGTTGTGGTTATTTAATAAAATAGACTAAAATAGCCCATTCCCATTTATCTTTGAAACTAGCGAGCTTAAACTTTTGAAAAATATACTTATAACAAAAGAGAGCAGTTGGTTTGGTGACAGTAGGTAATAAATGCTGCCGAAGAAATAGAAAAAAATTCCCAATTTTCAACTGTTATTTAATATGAAAATTTATAAGTAAATATTTGTGTAAATAAAATATTTTTTCTAATCAAATGCGAAAAATAATTTTAACTATTAGGTGCGGATGTAATTATACAGATTCCCAATACTTTGACAGTGATTCAAAATAGATGGTAGTTTGTATTCATTTTACATTAAAAAATATTGGTATATATTTCAAGTAAAAATAATATCTCCTGAATTTTTTGATACGTAGAGTTCATGCATAAATATATCAAATATTCCCAAAATCAAATAAAATCTAACGCCACTTTATATATTGAAATCCAGTGAATTATTAAGATTACAGAGGTTGCCAAAACGACTAATATACATTCATTCATATATACATGTATTCCAAAAAGAATGCCCTCGCTTCGGAGCAGTTGGGTAAAAAAGCATCTACGTCTAAAGATGCAATCGTCTCATAGCAAACGTGTTCCAAAGTCGTCCCCGTATTGCATACGCGTCGCCCGAGTGCACCCACCGCACCCTTCTCTTGTCTCTTGATACAATACGATAATTGATAATACGATATCGCAGTGGATGTCTCATTGCGCGGCGTGCATCTAATTGAGTACCCGGGGACAAAAACGACTCAACGATCTCTGTCGACCGGCGATTAAAGTTAGTCCACTTTGAAATCGAGCTTACTTCCCTAAAGACGTTTTTCTGATGCTTTGCGCACGCTTATAGCTAACGGAATAATTTGGGGATGGCCCATAGGGTTAACCGTTTATCAGATCTTTTCATACTGGCCCACAAAGTATCAAGTTACATGATCTGTTGTTGGTCGCGTGGTGCTTAAAATATGTATACTTTTAATATTGGCAAGATTCAAATGAGGGATTTGATCACTTGCTGTCTGTGCCGTTGAAAAGCTCAAGGACTAAAATGTGGAACGAAAACATTTTGAACAGAACCACAATAACCAATACAACCCGCGGTTAGTTAATTGCAATGAGCAGACCACATAGCTTATAGAATCAATATTCTCTGAGAAAGACAGGTCCCCGAGTGGCGACCACGAACTGGACGTCGCAGCGGGGATGATCTCCCACTGGGTGGTCTGCCGAAATAGTCAAGGTCGTGGACCACGTTCTCGGCTTTTGGGGTATATGGAAAGAGGTCATGTCCGGCAGTGGAAGTCAAACTTCAAGAGTTTGACCTCTTGAATATATTTGGTTAATTAAGTTGATTATCTAAGGTTTCAGTTACCCCACTGCTGAGGTGTACCCCGCGACGATTTTTTTCATTTCAGATCAAGATGCTCGCACCGTCTGTTCTCCGAGCTGAACCAGATGCAATGGTATCTGCTTATGACCGGTATCAGTGTTGCGGTGGCAAAGTCCGAAACCGAAGGCTTAAGTTACATTAAAATCTTACTGCTCAACTCGCTGTAGTTGGGGTTGATATTGCGTAGGTTTCGATTCAAAACCAATAGGTTGACCACTCAACCATCATACTTACATCTAATACATAATAAGTATATTATATCGAAATATAATAAGTAAATCGGTTATGTCGTTGGTCAAACGATGACCTACTCTTGCCCTAAAAATGATTCTTCCAGCATCGGCAGATTGGCAGCGAGCAAGCCTTCCCGACATCCGGACAAGAAAGAAAGCGTATTAATAATAATATTCGTACGGAACCCCGAAGCGTTCGCCGCCGTCGCGCCCGGCCGTCGCTATTTTCGGGTCTGTTGTTTGGTAACGTCAGTTAATATTGGGATTGAGCAGGTGGCACAAGCGTTGACCAACAAACAGAACGAGATGTCCGAAAGACATAAAGGCGTCGGCCTTAACCCGCGCTTAATTACGACACACCGCTCGGGCCGAGCACGGGCAGCGAGAGACGGGCACTCGCGCGCCGGACCCCGGTCACACACACACGAACGAAGAACCTTAGAGTCGGATTATTAAAATACGTGAATCGAGAAAAAATATACAATCGACTGTATGGACGTTATCAAATTAACTATTAACACTTCGAGTGTACATTTTTAACATTTTATCAATTGAATCATTAAATAATTATTAACATATTTCAAAAATAAGGTCATTTTTTATGTAATCATTTTATATGCGGACAATAGAAATAAAGAGTTGAAATTAAAACTTTTTTTTGTGCGCGATTGCTAATTCAGCACTCGAACTGGTGTGTTCTGTCAAAAGAGAAAGAAAATGATGCGTGAACTTGTGATAATTGTTTCATTTTTTGTGTCATTTAATTCAGCAAGTATAATTGAAATAAATGGTAAGAAGTTTACATATGTTTATATAATAAAATATTTATTTATGTATGTATTTAAATAGAAATAAGTGATAAGATTTCAACATTTTTCAAGTTTTAGCGGTTTCGTAAGAAATGTTACCAGCTTACAAGAGTTTATTTTGTATATTATTTTTTTATATTAATACAATATTTTGCACTTTTCTTAGTCAATAATCAATCAAACATATCTTATTTCAATTAATGCGAATGCGTTCTTATGATTGGGCAGTAAAAGTAATAATTTTCGTATAAAATACATGTCTTTTGTTTTCTAATCAATCTCAACGTCAACTTCTTCTTTCTATTCGATATTATATTTACTTAAATACTAAAATTGGTAATGTAACATTAATAAGGTGGAGGTCTGCCATTGTAAAAGTCTGCAAGTAACTTCAAATGCTGGAATCTATCTTATACATTTTTATTCAACATTGAGTTCTTCTATTTAAAGTAAAAATGTATTATTTATAATATATTTTTCAAAGTGGAATATAGGCATGTTAAGTTTATACGATTAGTAGCTTTCAGATGTTGTTTAATAGCTGTCGGTAAAAAACGAACGAAATGAAGTTCAAAATCACACTTAATATTAACTAAGTAGATCAAAAATCCTGTACTCGTTTCGAAAGAAAAGGTAACTGTTACTTAAATAAATAGGTATTTGTTAATTTCGCCTTTTTGGACCCCTCATCACTTCATCACAATACGTCACATTTTCTCCGACCCCACTTTGATTATTACATAATGAAAGATAGAGCCCCGTAGGTGATACGGGATTATATATTATTAATAGCAATGATTAACAATATGTAAATTTCGAAATATTAAAATATTAATTATTTTCAATAAGAAACCTTAATACAGAACAAATTATTCATTTTGTTACTTATCAGAAGTCCAACGATTCCTTAAATGTTCAGTAATACCTATAATCAGCACTGCAGTATCTTCTTCCTATTTTTCTTGGAAACTACCATTTGCTTCATCCGCCCACTTGCATCTCCAAACTTCTCCATGTTCTGTGGTCTTGAGACAGAAATTTTCATTAACAAAAATCCATCGAATGGATTGCACATAACAGACGGACGGACTCGTAATAGATTTCGTAATTTTTTTTATTACATAGATGGGTTATTATGACGGAAATATACAGTTAAAAATACTTGTATATTTAAAAATATGAGTTTCTACGAATGACTTTCTATCGTTATAGAAAAATAAAATAGAATAATATCTAGATAGAGAAAATTTAAAGTAAAATTGTTTGATGAACTGCAAACTTCACATTTTTTAATATTCATTTTTTATTTTATTTTTTGTCCACCAAAATAAGTGAATTTAATCTAGAAATTTGATACATTTTAAAGTTTTATTACAAAAAAATGA
The DNA here is from genome assembly GCA_005406025.1 of Eumeta japonica. Lineage (NCBI taxonomy): Eukaryota > Metazoa > Arthropoda > Insecta > Lepidoptera > Psychidae > Eumeta > Eumeta japonica. The sequence continues at coordinate 126,471 of BGZK01000994.1, read as the reverse complement.
ATAAATCGGCACAAGCCGCAAAAAAAAGTTATGACGTTTACGGACCTAATGCAGTGTCGGTAAAAATAGCACAAAACTGGTTCAAGCATTTTCAGTCCGGTAATTTTGATGTCAAAGAAGAACCTCGCTCTGGTCGACCTGCTACGGATAAAGTCGATGCCATTTTGAAAAAAGTATAGCAAGATCGACATATTAGTTTTTACGACATACCTGAAGAGCTGTGAATTAACCACAAAACAGTTTTGGCTAACTTGAAAAAAGCTGGATATACAAAAAAGCTCGATACTTGAGTCCCACACGAGCTCACTGAAACAAATCTAATGAATCGTGTACTTAATTGCGATTTTTTATTGAAACCGTTTTTGAAAAGACTAATCACTGATGATGAAAAATGGATTACCTACGACGTGAACATGCAAAAAAGATCATGGTCAAAAGGCAAGCAAGCTCCATAGACTATTGTGAAACCTGGATTAATTCACAATAAGTTTATGCTATCTGTATGATGGGATTGAAAGGGTATTATTCATTAAGAGCTTTTACCACCATACAATCCATCAATTCGAATTTCTTCTACCAACAGCTCAAATAAGAAGTAGACATAAACACCCGGAATCGAGCAACAGAAAGGGTTATAATAACGCCACACCACACGCTTTCTTAGCCACTAAGAAAGTATTGAGAGTTTAGTTGGGAAATGTCTTGGGAAATTCAAATGTATGCCTTTAACTTATTTTTAAATGTTCTCAGTTCTAAATGAAGAAGCCATTCGGATAAAGGACACTCGTAAAGTTATATTCAGAAAATTTATACCTTACAAAGGGCATTATTTCTCTACAAACACAATAACATTGACTATTTGACGTTGACGATTAATCTTTAAAAAAATGTTTATTAAAGTAATTTATTTTATTTAAAAAATGGAATACGACGAACTTTGACCGACAAAATAACTGTTTTTTTTTTCTATAAAAAGAATATGTCATGTAGCTTTTTATAATGGGATATCCTAAATACTTTTAGGGTCTGTTGCACCACCGTCAAATGAAATCTCAAGAAGCTACTGCTCACTCACAGTTTATTTCTCTCGACATATAAAGTACCGAGTAAACTATAGGGTGAAACTGTGAAGCTCTAACGAGCAAAATACATAAAATAAAAATAAATAGAAAATAAAATGCCTCCCCTCGTATGGTCACTTGAGCGGCCTGTCGTGTCATATTGTATTTGAGTTGTATTGTCCGATTTGATGTGAATTCGAGATAGCAAAATATAACAGATTATTCCTTGATCGTAACGAGATAGGTACATAAATACTTCTCGTTTTCAATTACAGCACCTGGTCTGCTTTTTTAAAATATACACTTATAAATATTCACAACAAATTAATTATCACATATAATTATTTTTAAGTGCAAGCAACACACTGTCGGGTAAATTTGCACATCACTATAGTATACTATACTAGTATATAGTGATTTTATAAAAAAAATACAATCTCAGAGCTTGCGGAAGTATTTAACGAAAAAAGTTATGTTTCCCGTTTTTATAATTTCTCAATGAGAAATTTCAGGCTCGATGGAGGACCTCTTAAAATTAAAATTACGAACTCCCGTTTGGACAGGACTTTTGTTTCGACATTTTTTACGATATTTTGAACGGAAAGTGAAAAAATAATCCGATTTTTTGGCACACCCTACTATATACCAAATAAAGTTACTTGTGGATCTTGGTGGAATAGATATGAAGTTATTCGCAGTTATACTTGACAAATAACAAATAACTGATCCGTAGGTACTTGACACTACTGGTTAATTGTGAAACGAGCCCTAACCTTTGTTTTTATGCTGACTCATAGGTTTTTATTCACAGTAATGAATAAAAATAGGATGTTAGTTGTAATATTATATTATGCGAAAATATTTTCTGTTTTCAATGTACGTTATTTTATTGTATAAAAGCGCTTCTCTCTCTCTCTCTCTCTCTCTCTCATTGCATTGCATACAATACTAACTGACCCTTTTCCGTATCTTGAGCATAAATTAATATGATTTTGACCGAGGATGCGCCCGAGGGCGTTGGCGGGACGCGCCTTCTATTCTTCAAAATATTTCTTGATCCACCTAAATTTAAAACATGATTCAGACTGTATCATGAAATTAGTAATCTAAATTAGACGTCATACCAATTGTGGATTAGTGTACGAAGCTTTTCGGCATCAAAGGGCCGGAAGGTCATGCATCGACCTTCGGTAGCATGAAACAAAACAAAATTTACAAATAACCACTTCCATATCAATACAAAGGTCTTTAATTTATAAGCATCATACATCTATTATTGATAAATTACGTTGCGTGTTTCGACGAGGTCGCAATGCGCCTGCGCGCGTACGCGTCAAGCCTCAATCGCCTTACTGCTGAGGTATTTGCCTTCTCGCAAACTTTTGACGTGACAACGTCTTAAATTAGGTTGCGGCTGGGAGTCACTTATGAAAAAGTGTAACGCTCGGTAACGTAACGATGAGTCACCGAACGAGAGAGAGGCCCGCCGAATGCCTTGCGTCTCTCTCCCACTCAACTATGATCGGTCTGCCGCGCGCGCAGCACTAGAGAATTAGTGCATAGCTTGCAAATGTATTGCAAGTTATTGTATGTATATTTGTATATAAATACGTATGTATGTGTAAAGGTAAAAATAAAATTTTGTTAATATGAAATTCAGTGCGAGATTCTTTGTATAAATTAATGTTTTAAATATAATTCTTTGTATAAATAAATGTTTTTTTATGTCCGATTGAGAATCTTGGATTTTCGATTTTCCTCGACCTTGACCTTATGCCTTTCGGAGACTGCTAGCCGACGGCTTCACGTGCCCTCGGAGACACGGAGCGAGCATTTTCATTCTGCTTGACTCGTGGACTCATCGATCAATTCGTTCGTGGCCAGTATCGTACCGGGTAGCGTTTTGCTTCAAATTCGATTCTTTTAACCACTGAGCGATTTCATTTCTTAACCACTCACCACTTTTAACGACAGCGTATTGTATACAGACATGATGTGATGAACGGAATGCAAGCGGAGTGCGATTATTGAGTACGTGAGACTTCCTCAATAGTAAATAAATATGCTCCGGTAATTCCCAGTGAAAAAAAACATCGGTCACTGCTTATTGCTTAATTGACGAAATTAACCATTCTTTTTTTCCTTGTGTACAACTTTTTAAAATTAATTTATATAATTCTTCTAGTGATATTTGGTTAATTTATAAAAAGCTCTTTCTATACTGATTTTAATGACAGCGTTCGTTCATCGTTACACTTGTTTCTTTTTGTCTGCACACACATCCTATATACGACCTTTTCGGAACGGGATTTTTCTCAATATTCTTTATCAGCATATTTCAATTGTCACCAAGTTGGCTATACGGGTAGCTCTTCTTTTATACAAAAGCTGTCTTTTCAACTATAATACATAATATTATAATATCACGATGTCTGTCTTTTTGTTTGTTTGTCACTCGAGAAAAGCTAGTCCGATTTATTTCTTTTTTTTTATTTTAATTCATGCAATTAATTCATAACCGTAACATATAATATGTAGGGAATAGCAGAATGCCGCATACCCAATTGCCTATGTAAAATCAAATTAAACCAGCACTAACCTTTAACTACGGTTTCGCCTATAGAAAAACTTTCATGTTTAACATCGATTTCGTCGCGTCTGTCGGCGTAGGCTCGTACTCAGTCCTCATTGCACGATCATATTCTCGATGTGGATTCCAATAGCTACTTTTGATTTTTACGCAAAATATTAATTTTAATACTCGTCTCTAAACGCCGTCAAACAACACTAATCTAAAAATGAAGACCATAATATATAAAACAGCGACCCACTCCGCATCGTACGGATATATAAACTTTTAATTTACGGTGATCAATGTCTTGACTATGTTGTAGGGTAGAAGTTGCCCTGATTTTATTCCCAATCTATTATAAGATCTTCTGATCCTTACCCTATTCCTGAAATACGTTTATTTATTTCAAAGAAAGGATCCAAAAATCAATCTCCGTGAGTCTAACTTCAAAAGTAATTATACCGCAATATAAATATTAACCCCTCCCATTTCACCTTTCTAGATCCAGCGATTTGGTCTAGACGTTGATGAATCAGCCAGTCAGACAGAAAAGGCGCCTATAACAATAAAAATAGGGTTCATAATAAATTCTAGATATGCTTAGTTGTCACGTACAGTTTATCACACTACCATTGGTGTAAAGTACGTATTAATTGTGTTTTTACATTGTAGATCACTATATTAAGATTAATTTTTACTAGTCAACATTAGAAATTGTTAAGCTGTTAAAACAAACCTAAAGAATATTTTATATGAGCGAACAATCTAGTAATTGTTAACATTGGTTGGTAAAGTTCGGTTTTAATCTACGAAGCGCTGCCTATAAAACGGAATGAATTTGACCGCAAACAACGACAGATTGCGGACAAGTAGGGAGCCAGAGTAGCCCATGCAAATCATAACGTGTGCTATGCTTCAATTTCGTATTCACAATTTTTATAAGTGCTTTCAAAACCAAAAACACTGGGTTTAAATTCAACAGCGGACTTTAGCGGACGTTTCAATGATGATTGCACACATCATCAGTAACAATAATTATCGTTTAATAATCCCGGGAGACGTACAGAAGGTCGCTGCAGAGCGTGACCAGAAGCGGTGTTATAAGGTCAAGTGTTAAGTTTTATTTCCGTGAATCTCTGTTTAGTTTTCGTACACTGAAAATACGTACGCGCATCGGAGAAGCAACTCCGTTTTCGATACCTATTATATTCTAGTCGCGTTCTAAACATGTATTTTCATTTATTAAATATGCGTTTATTTCATTAGTTGTTCGTTGGCGTTGAAAATTGGGTGACCATATTTTTTATATTCCCGATCTATGGTCCTTTGGAGCTGTAATAAAGTTACAGCTTAAATAAAATTAAAAAAAAAGGCCATTTTTATCTCACATTTTAACACATACAAATAAATCAAAAGCTATAGGATACTTCCCGTAGACCTAGAATTATGAAATTTGAGAAAAAAAGCAACGTCTCATTATGTAAGTGAGGGAAAAATCTAAAGGTAATTTGCAATTGAATGAACAAAAAATCTTTTTTTTCTTTGAGATTTCAATTTAACACTTGCAGTGAGTGCATATATAGACCATAGTGTGGACGGCATTATGAGAGAACAATTGTTTAACTTTTCGCTATGAAAATTTAAGATTTTAAAAAAATTTAGATATTTGCAAATGTTTTGAAAAACAAAAGCAACAAAAGTTTCGGGATTCCCAGACCGATATCTCGCCAGTATCGGGATTGCAAACACACAGAAATCGGCCAAGTTTTTTATGAATGAAATATCGATCTACGTAATTGAGTTTGTGCGGAATCCTCAAGGCTCAAGTCGTTTTTTTTTCGTTTGAATGACGTTCTCACAATTTTTACCATAAAAATCCAGTTTTTGAACAGCCTAATACTTATGGTCGAATACAAAATCCGATTTTAATCCCAACATTATGATGAATCTTGTTTTTTCTACTGTTTAGCATATTTTATTATATGTTTAATCGCACTTATAAAATTCCATTACAATGTATTAAGCGATAGGTATTTTAGTTGTAAATAAAAAAATATTTTACCAATTACATAATGCAATAATGAGCGATAGTAAGACATTACAAAAGCGCTTATAACTCATACGGAAAATTACACGAAAATCCGTAGAGTAATCCTCCTGTTTTGTGGAGACAAACTGACAAACGAACATAGACTATTTTTTTTTTTAATATATGTAAACATAGGAAATTGTAGATTAAGCTACCAAATTACATGTATTCAGTTCATATTTCGCTTTAATAAATGGTTTTAAACTAACACAAATTACATTCTAGAGACGTGGATGATAAAATATCTCGTAATAATATAATTTCCCAATCGCGTGTCGCATAATCGTGTCGAACACGACCCTCGTCGGTAAAGTTGGTAATGTTTGCAAATATACACCGAACGCTTATTTCGTTCGAGTCGAAAATAACGCACGTCTAAAGCAGCAATGCAAATAAAACAAGTGCAATTTAACGCCCCACGGACGAGCAGCTCTACCGCTCCATCCGAAATGTTGCAACTAGAATCTGACGACAGATGGAACACTGCGTCGTATCTATTCTAAGCTGGTTTCTGCCGGCGCCGCCCGCTTGAACACAGAATGAATTCCTAAACCTTTCGCATCGACAGACGACGCCGCGGCCACCATAATCTCGATCCCGGTCCCGCTCTTGTTTCAGTCTTTGAAGATACAAAACGTACACGACATTCCAAAAACAATTTCTTATCGTACCTTACAGCAACCGTTTAAGAGAGTTCGTGTAACTGATTTTCTATACTCAACATGAAGTATGACTTATAATTTAAGTTAGAGTTTCAGCAATACACCTGTGTAATCGCATGAAACATGCAGTAGTTTTCGCGTGATGCACTAACGAACAAACAGACGGAAAAATTCTAAACACGTTTTCTTTTTACTTGTAATTGCACTTACATAAACCGCCCGTAATAGCTTTTCGAAAATATTGCCCAAGTGTGGACCTCGGTCAGTTACTGTTCTATTCTATATTTATATATATGTATAATGTTATTTTACGCTTCATATTATAATTTAAGTATAAAGCATACCTACGAACTAATGACTGATAATGTCACATTTTCAGAGACAGCGTTCTCCAGCCTCCCCGCGCTGTACGCCCTGGACGCGTGGTCGCGCTGCCCGGCGCCCGCCAGGTACTGCCTCGTGGAGGCCGCGATACTGCCTCAAGATTCCCCCACTTATCGTTTGCTCGAGGTAAATAAATCCGCGTAAATAAGTATACTCGTGAATGTGATAGCATATATTGAAACAAAAGCGTCAGAACCGACTCTAGCGCAGGTAAATTCAAAGCGGGTCGAGGAGCGTTTGTATAGTTAGCGCTTGTGCAATGACACTTGTTGGTTGCACAAGTTAAATATTCGTTTTTAGTTTAGTACAATATCCATTTTATAGTCGTCATTGGCTCTCCGGATACTTATATCTAATGTAAAAGCTGACTCCAAGTTACGGCCTCCAACTCTTTTAATTTTAGGTTAAACGGTGGATCGAACTAAATGACGAGTTCGACTGACATTAAATAAAAATAATGATTTCCTCAAATCCGGCTAAGTGCTATGACGCTCCGTTGTTTCGATAAGATATAATCTGTAAACTCCCACTTCGATCAGTAACATGCAGGTAAATATCTACATTTGTCACGAACGTTTCGTAACATCCGACCTCGATAACGATCTGAATTATTGTTAAAACACTAGAACGAAAATATTTGAATTTTGTTATTGGACTAGAACGGGCAATGCGGTCAAGAGACTTGTTACCTGTAGGTAAAATTTTACCTAAAAGTTACAAGTCGCTCGATCTAGGTTAAGCGCAACTAGGCGGTTAGCAAAACGCGAGATGAAAGTTTTAGTACAATATGTTGCAGTCGCGTATCGGTTGGATGTTATATTCTTGTACGATTTGCGAACGATTTGCGATCGATTTGTAACAATTTTGGTTGATAGTGATTGAATTTTAACAAAAGCCCTTGTCATTGTTATCAAACGCTATGATAACGTTAACTCTCGCCGCCAGTTGACGCTGCAGCACGAACGCCATCTGTAGGCCGCAACTGACAAATATGTCATATTAGATTGAACAGTGCGCGGTTCTCTCGACGCATTGTCATAGCCTTCACAAAATTATTGATCCTATGTCTAAATACCTCATACCAAGAGCTAAAACGTTGCGAATAAATCTTCCAAGTTATTAGGTATATTGACAAACTTTTTTTGTAAATATATAGATAGACATTTAGACATTTCATGCTAACAGTAATTATACATCCTAAGACATATTATTCGGTTTTTAAAGAAAATCGGTCATTAAATTCAGTTCAAAGAACTTTACATGTCGCGATTGGCTTTAGAACACTACAGAAATTATACAACCCGTTGACATTATGGTGTCATGTTTCAAGAAATGAGGCAAGGGCTAAAAGCGGTGCAGATGTTGCAATAAAACTGCATCTCTGGTGTGACAAATGAAGAAAATGTTAACTAAATAGACATTGCAAAAGAAAGAGAAGTAACGAACAATAAACAGGTTTTTCGTCGCGAACGTTTTCTAAGACATCACTTAGATTGCTTTACTAACTTACTGTACCTGGGCGTAGATCGAAATAAATGGCACCACCTTTCATAAAACCAATAATCCATAGCCTTAAATGCACCTGTATTTATAATCAATAAATGGGTTGCACGAATAAGCAAAACCGTCAAAGGTGAGAACACAATATAAAGGAATTAAACATATATATAACTAGCTCTCCGTCCTCTGCTTGGCTCGCGTGTACACAGAATGTGTTCGTTTCGTCTATTTCTTAAACGATCTTGCTGCCCATCCCTATTTCATCCCCGCTTTCAATTGTGGTGCCGGTACTGTTCACAATTTTGATTCCGTCCTTGCTTTTAATTCCATCTAACTCCAATAGTTTTGGATGAATAGCGTCCTATGTTCTGTTGCGGCCACGGTCTCGACTCTCGATGCGTCACTGTTCTGCTTTACACGAATCTGAGAAAAATGTTAATGTCAAAGAAAATTATAGACATTATTAGTCGGGAATAATTTAGCTTTTCATTAGTGATGCAATATTTAGAATCGACGTAATAGTCCAATGGCACAAAACGCAGAAGTCAGGAACAAACGCTAAAATAGATTGCCAAATAAACCTAACCTAACCGATTTTTATGGTATTCAGTCTAACCGTGTCAAATTCCATTAATTTCGGACATACCGACCTCGATTTATATATATTGTATAAGTATTTCTATATTTATCGAATACGGCGTTCATAATGTTGACGACCCCTTACATATGAGCAGAGTCAATAGTTACAATATTTACATAATCGATGTTCGCCGTGAATCGATTAAACCGGTTATTGCACCCGGCGTTACGTGTCCGCGGCGAACGGCAAAACGTCGCAACACTAGTATCTTTATTGCGGCACCTTCGATACAATTTCAACACACTAGTGACAAACACCTCTTATTTGGGATTACATCTACGAGTAGGTCATTAGGTTCTGTCCAATTAAACCTCACACTTAATGCCCATGAAATGATAACATATTGTATGTATATGGTTTTATTCACATGCATGTACAATATGTTATTGTTTTAAACGTTCGAATATTTGATTCTCTCTTACGTTCATATCCTCAAACGGCTATTCGGATAGTAATGAAAATTCGCATGGAATTAGTTGTTTCCTGGGAGAGGATAATGTAAGACAGAATCTATTGCGGGATTGGGATAAGAATCTAAAGCGAGATTCGAGTCGAAATCAAGACCCAAACGTGGAGAAAGAATAGACATCAAAAACCGAATGGCCAACTGAAACAGAAATGTGCAACCAGAAAATCAGATTGCGATCTACGAGCGTGAAGAGGTCTGCTCGTAAGCTGCAATGCCTGCCTGTATTCCAGTAGGTTTGGATGGATAGAAAAACGGTTGGACCGTTAAATAGACAAATAAATACGTGAAAAGCGGTTCTGTTAAGTGTCAAAATATAAAAGAGAATTTGTTGGATCATTTCACTGGCCCAGCGCACGTCCGGACCCGTGTTGAGGCAGCACGGACGACCTGATGGTTGGCGGCCTCTGGCTGTCAAAGACCCTCGTCACCAAAACTATAACGACGGCCGGGACCGAAGGTTTAATGTGCTCTCGTAGAAACGAAGAGTGGAGATTGGTTTAAGTTTTTGTCACTACAAATCTAACCACTGTTAGAATTCGAAACCGGCGGTTACGAGTGTAGCTTTTCAATCAGAACAAGGTGGACCATCTAATTGAAAAACAACACTTTTTCCACTCTATAAGAAATAATACTCTACAAGAATGGAAATCATCGAGACAGATGTATGCAGAACATATACGAAATATTACATACACGAAAACCTAGTACATGTCAAGGGACATATAGAATCGTTCCAAAAAAGGAGCGGCATCCATGACATTAACAATATGCATAAGAACGATCTTGCTGCTCATAAAACCTGTCTAAGCAAAGTTAATAAATCAGTTAAGATGCAATGTGTGCGCTTTTATACTAAGATCCCAGCTGAAATTCTAAATTTATCATGTTATGAATTTAAACATTTCGTTATAAGAAAGTCATAGGGGTTATTTTACTGTTTCTAAATATTTTAATGAAAAAACCCATGGGATTGAACTGCTCGGCTATCAGGTTGCTTCATGTTATTTTAAGTTAAGTGTGGTACTTTAAGTGTTGTACTAAATTATTAATTATTCAATACTTTGTATCGATGAGTAAAAAAGAGCAAAAACCTTGAGTTTCTTGCCTATTCTTTTCAAGGTGAATCAGCATTTGGAATGGGTGGCAATGCTTATGTCGAAAACTATCGTTTGTGACACATTTCAAGTGTATTTTTTCTTACCTACGAAATAAATCTATTTTTGATTTGATTCGATTTGATTAGACCGTACGCTGTCTCTTCTGATCGGTTTTAACTAAACTCACCTCGAGCGAGAATACAAAAAAAATTGCACAGAGCCAATTCTTGTTGTCTCTACTTGTGTCGCAACAAAGAAACTCCCAAATACAACGTCGATTCAATATTCACCTGCCCTACTTAACGTACAAAAGAATCAAACATACTTTTCCCAAATACGGTGATGCAATTTTAAACAGCATCGAGTTAAGTTACGACGAGCTCAACAAATGTACAAACACGTGTTCCTTTCACAGGATTATTCGGCGCAGAGCCTTAAGCACTACAACAGGACGCTGATCCACCGCGGCGTGTGCGTCGCCAAGTGCGCGCCGCCCGCCGCAGCCTCCGAGCACGACGCGCTGCAGTACTGCGTCAACAGGACCCTCTGGGAAGAGCACGGACTACAGGTAAGGCTGTGCCAATATAAGAGTACCTAAAACATATAGACATATATGTACATGTGTGTCTGGGTGTGTGTGTGTGTGTATCTATACATCTATAATGAAAATAGGTTGTTTTTGTTCGCCAATCACGTAAAAACTACTAAACGTATAGACATGGGACTGGGACCATTCGATGCGGAATGATTTGTAGATGGTTCTAGGCTACTTATTTTTCGAATTCCGTAAATCCTTCGCCATTTTATTTATAAAATAAAAATTACTCAGCAAAGCGGGCGGGACAGCTAGTTATAAATACGACAGTATGTATGGATGTTTGTTGCTCAATCATGCCAGAAAGGCTGAACGGATCTAGATGACATTTGGCACAGAAATACATTATTGTCTGTAACATGACATAGGTTACTTTTTTATGGAAAAATGTACAGTTCCCATGGGATAGATTTGTTTTTGCTTTTTACATAGCAAAGGATCGTCATTATTTTTTGCAGAGTGGTAGTTTAGAGGTCAGGGAATGTTATAAGTTATTTTTTATCTCTGAAAAATGCACGGTTCTCATCGAATAACATAACTATTGCATTCTACGGGTACCGTGTATTTAGAAAATGTTTCATTAAAGTTCGTGAAGTGGACTTTTAGCGCAGTATTCTCAAGAAGACTTGACAAACGAAAATAGTTCTCTAAAAAGTTTAAGTGTGCGCCAAATTTGCTTTGTTAAAGTTGAATATTGTATAAAACTTTTTTTGGAGCGAGGTAAGACTGAAAAGTGGTGAGATGCGAGATTGGGGGAGCTAAGTTGTGTAATGTATGAAGATGAATGTGTATTTTGTTGGTTTTTTTGCGTGCTTAAACATTAGATAAAATATTCTATGAAATTTGCGATATATTGTATTTGCAAATAGGGAGATTAAATTGTTATCATTGAGGTTTTATCAATAATTTAAAAATTGCAATGACATTAAATCTAACGAAATGAAGTTAACTCGTGGACAGGCTTCAAAATAACAAAATTTCCTAAAACATGATAACGCATATTATAATTTGAGGCCATGTTTACTTGAAATATCCGTTATAAACAAATTTTGTTGTAGTACTTTCGGTGTAAACTAAATTATTCAGTGCCTGGGTAACTAGCCAGATATTATTTCCATAATTTTTCTGATGTTCATCAGCATATTAGGTCGGAGAAAATTTTTTTTTGTATTCCATATACAAATTCGATATAATTTTTCATTACATTTTATTTACATTTAATTATGTACGATTTTTTCTGGCGGTAAAAACGCATAATGAATAATGCCCTTCCAATCCCACCATACACATGGTATCAACTTACTGCAAGTTAATCCTCGTTTCGCTAGTCTATGGAGTTTGTTACCATATGACCATAATTTTTTTCACACGTTCTTGTCGTAGGTGATCTTTTTTTCAAAACCAATGATCATCTTTTCAAAATCGCTTCGGTTTCATCACATTTCAATAAAGAATCGCAAATGAGTACACGTTTCATTAGATTTCTTTCAGTGAGCTCGCGTGGGGCCCAAGTTACGAGCTTTTTTGTACATCCAGCTGTTTTCAAATTGGTCAAAACTGTTTTGTAATCAATCCCCAGCTCTTCAGCTATGTCGTAAGAACTAGTTTGCCGATCTTGCTCTACTTTTTCCAAAATGTCATCGACTTTATCCGTAACAGGTCGGCCAGAGCGAGTTTCATCTTTAACATCAAAATTACCAGACTGAAAACGCTTGAACCGACACTGCATTATGTCCATAAATGTCATTAATTTTTTTCGCCGCTTGTGTCACATCTTTACATTTTTGTAATAAAATTTCAAAATATATCCAATTTCTGCGTTAGATTCACTCATTTTGGTGGACAGATGAACAATAGAAAAATAGCGGGACGCCGTTTTTACTATTTATTCTACTTTTTTAAATTTTTTAAAAATGTCGCTTATTTAATGATATCGAAACTAGTCAGATAATAACGGCACAACTAAAGAGATTTTACTGCAACTTTTTACATATGAAATACGAAAAATTTTTTCCCCGACCTAATATTTTGCTCAATGTACGAAACCACAATAACAGCGATGACGCTGCGGCGGGTTTTCCTCCTTCTACTTCAATAGAAGAATATTGCTCAATTAATCATAACGATCGGTCGATTAGCAAACAGATTACATGAAATTTTCTTGGGTGTTTTTACTATTTTACTTAAATAAATTTAAGGTATTGATTGAAGTAATTGAGGGAAAGGAAGGAAGTAATTGAGGTAAACATTAACCTACGTAATACGATTTTATACGTGTAAAATAATTTCTATGTATACATATATATTAAACAAAATAGATGCAGAATACTGAATTGTTTATGGCCATACAAACTCATGATTGACTTCGTCTATTATAAATCAAATGTATGAGTTTCATAGCCGACTGCTTAATTTACTTTTTATTTTCTCAAATTAAAGGGGGCATATCCATGTTGGAATAAAATCACAAAAAAAAATGTATATTGCTCAATTTAGATAATCGTTAGGTACTCTTTAAAGCATATGCTCTAAAGAGTACCTAAGTTGTCTAAATTGAATATCTAACGATTATCAAACCATATAAGTGCGATCTGCTCAAAGAGCGTTCGTGTAACGTGCTTTAAAGCGTTTCGTGTAAAATTTTAAATGTATGAGAATTAAATTATGGCGAAGCGAGTTCTTCATATTTAAGAGCTTTGAAAGATAGTCTATGGTAACCGTAGTAGACCGTCTATGGAATCTGGGGCCATATTCGTGTTATAGCGGATATCATATAAGAATGGCGTAATTGATACTGATTTATCAATTGTTATGTAGCGCACCAACGTATGCGGATTACGATTGGTAAGATGAAGTACTGCGGAGGTGTGTTACGAGAATTTTAAGATAACTCATGCTTCATTTGTCATGTGTAACATCAAACACACGTAATGAATCACTTTACGATAAATGTAAACACTGCACTATCGTAATAGCTGAAATTTACAATTACGCCAATGTTTGAATCCAATACAAATCAAATTAAACTCAACTTTTGAATCAAAATCACACAAATGTAAACCCAAATATCAATTAAAAAATATACTTCATTACAAGTGTAACTTCTTTTATTTTTGAAATAGCAAATGTATAAACATAGCTATAAACGGTCATTTGACGATAAACCTTTTTCGTAGCCATGGGATATATCCCAAAGTGGAATAAAATTTCAGAACAAATCCTTTGTATATTGCTTAGGTTACTTTTATTAATTTTCAGGCACAAGTCCTGTCCGTCGGATGGTGTTCATCCTCGAGCAGTAAAGCACTAACGACAGAAGAACGCGTTTTCGGCATAATATGTCTGATACTACTGGCTGCGGCGCTTCTGGCGACTATCTACCACATCATATTGGTTACTTGCGCAAAAGCAGAAGGTTATTACACGCTTTGTATCGTATTTATTCGCATAAAATGACTACATTATGCTAAAATTTACCTTTTTAACAAAATCATACTAATATTTTAACTATTTTGAAAATTAGTAAGTTGTTTCCCAATCAAGACTTACACAATCTCTGAGGCTTTTGTCCTATGCTTTGAGTACGCCAGTATTTGTGAATTGCAAATACAGCCTGCGTACTCAAAGCATAGGACAAAAGTCTCATAAAAAGTAGTTTATAAGCATATTAACCAACTGAGAATCGAGATTTCTTGTGCCCGAATCATGCGACTTTCCAGCTAGCTGTGTATCGCTCGCTGAACAACTACGTTGTGCTTACATATTAATACTAATGCGGAAATCCATGTCTAGATATTTTACATCTTTACTCATTTTGTCTTAAACGATTAGAAATTGGATGAAATACTCGGTCATAGCCTGTTACATTAAAGAAATATTTAAGCTATCTTTTAATCATAAGTACGATATCCAGCCAGTGTAGTCACAAAAAGCGTCTAGTGTCTTCTCGATAAAGGGCGTTCACGAGTTTTATAACTAGTGTTCGTAGAATTTTTTTAATATTAAGACATATAAAGCAACTTAATCACTTCACTTTTTCAGGTAACAAATACGTCTTAGCGTTTTCACTGAAAAAGAACTGGTCTATACTGACTTACAACAGAGCGAAGCCGAGACAAGACGAGAGGATGGCCGATTTTAGTTGCATTGAGGGTTTAAGGTAAAAGACTTTACATAACAATTATCGGAACATCTTCTAGTAGAAATGAATACGGCATGCTTGGATCGAATATCCGAAAGCCGGTTTCGATGTACTTCTTTCAATCTTGAAGGTTCTTCCACCGTCTCCTTTTAAACTGACTTTTTGCTAAAAGTCAGTTTTTAAATTGATTTTGTGTTTCATATCCTCCTTTTAACGGTCTTTCGGGCCAAAACAAATTTAAAGGAAGATGTGAAATGCAAACTTTATTTTAAAAGTAACTTTTTGTTAAAAGTCTGACATCACTGTCGTACATTTATTTTTCAGAGACACTCCACACATACTGCGCAAAGATCGCATCTCCACTGCATTGACCGTACTTTCATTTTTCTCCTGCCATATCCAGTTTTCACTACCATACATTAGCGTAGGGATGAGGACTCTATCACAGATATCCAAACGCGTTTGATGTAAGATACATTTACTATTCAAAGTAGCAAGCGAGGCCCCATTTACTTTATTATTATATCGAAAAGAGACTGAATGCTGGAAATACAGTGAATGGGGTCTTGTTTGCTATTGTGAATAGTAATATATATATATATATATATATATATATATATATATATATATATATGTGTGTGTGTGTATGTATATATATTGCATTCAGTCGCGCTTTCCTTTCTTTCAAAAAGCATCACTTTGGTCTTGCTGACATTTACTTTCATATGTCTTTTCATACTAAAATCATTCATTTTAGTTACCATCTCCTGCAGTCCGCACGCCGACGGCGTAAGGATTACTTAGTCTTCGGCGTACAGGAATTATTTAACAGACAACTCATCCATCCTTAGTCCACACTCATATCCTTTCAAATCATACAGACAGCTATCCATAATTATGTTAAATAGCCACGGTGAAGCTTACATCTCTGTTTGACACCCCTGCGAATGTCAAACCAGTCAGTGTATGTTCTTTTTATCCTAACGTAAACACCGGAGACCCTTTATAAAGATTGCAGCGCCTGTATCAATCCGCTTCTCACACCATACGGTTCTCCATAGGTCATTTTTTTTTCACTCTATCAAAAACTTTTTCCAGATATACGAAAACCTTTTGGTCATTGGCCAAAAATTTATCCGCAACGTTTCGAAGAAAAAAGAACTTGATCCGCACACCCCACCCTTTTTCGAAATCCCCCTTATGCACTTCAAATCTTGTTTTCAGTCTCATTTACAACTGTTTCAATAATGATTTTCACATACAGTTTGCCAACAACGCTGAGAAGGCTTATAGGGTGGTAATTTGTGTAAATCTACCGTGAGCCTCTCCTTTTATACAGGGATATAATGACTTCTTTACACTAGTCATTAGGTAACCAATGGCTTTTCCAGCAATTATCAAGAGCTGGTACTTCAGGTTTGTCACAGTATCCCCGCCACACCTCAGGATCTCTGCCAAAACCTTACTCTATCTGACAGTTTTCCCAACTTTCATATGATTTAGTGCTTTCATAATGTCATACAACGTAATTTCACTTTCATATCCATCGTCACTCATATATTCAGTTGAAGTAAAGCTTGCAACTGTATCCTCGCTTTCAAAAACGTTTTCGGAATATTTTTTCCAGCTCTCTTTCACATGAATTTCGTCATTCAGTAAATATCCATCATCGTCACATGTTTCGGGATTATTCCGCGTCTTTTGCACCACAATCTAAAAGAGTTTTTGGTTTCCCCAGAAATTATCCAAAGATCTCCAGTCAAAATAGATATTCGAAGGCGATTTTTATTTATTATTCTTCTAAAAATGTATTTTATTCCACTTTTTTAGTTATCGAATAATTACAACTTTATCAATCAAATAACTACTTTGTCTGTGGATTTATGTATGGTTAATTAAATCAGCTAGGCATCTCCTTTACTTTTGTATGGAGCAAGTGGAAAAGCAGTTCCGAGCCCAAATTTACTATCCACTGGTAATCGCTTCAGGGTCTTTACATTCTTAGTTGGAATGCAATCATCAAATTATTCTTATGTAAACTACATAAATTATTAATACTTATTCTTGATAATACAAAAGTTCTACGATTCATAGTTTACATTCTCAATCACTTTCACATTAAAATTATTCACTCTGTTTATGCTGTTATTGCTCCTGCAACAATTATCACATTGGAATTATATACGTATAAATAAATGGAAATATGTAGATACATTAATAAGTAATTAATTTTAATTCTGTTTATAATAAGTTTTACTAGTAGCAATTGAAAAGTAGTTTTTCTTGGACAAATGGCAGTACAATCATTTAACTCTTAGGAGTTAAGTGATAATACTGTCAATTAACGGTTAGCCGTTAAGAAGTCCTGTGGCTTCGTTCACCGGCTCAGTAGTATGATACAATAAATGGCATGTGCAAAAACTTGAACAACTATAAAAAGTGGTCAAACACACTATAAGTGCCTAAAATATTTGAGGATCTTCCTCGATTTTCCTGGGATCCCATCATCAGATCATGACTCGGTAACTGTGGGACCCGAGGTGGTCCCACCCCTTTTTCCCTTATCCCATATACCCTTTCAAACAAAAAAAAAATCGAAATCGGTCCACAATTGACGAAATTATCGCTGAGCAAATATAAAAAAACATATAGACGAACATAGAATCTCCCCTTTTTTTTGACGTTATTTAAAAAACGATTAAGCTTTAAGCGCACAAAACAGGCAATTGTGTAAGAAACCTTTGACGAATCCCGCTAAATTCGGAATAATATCTATGAAAGTAGTTTTGTGATTTCGACTTACCCTCTTTATCAAATAATAGTGAGCTTTTATTCATAAATGTATAAAGTCGTATATTTTTTACTTTAAACGTTCAACCTAGTTTCGACTACTTTTTACTTAACAATGCATGTAATTTCTTTGCAGAGTCCTCGCTATCCAGTGCGTTATATTTTCGCATGTGTTGTTCGTATACATATATTCGTACGTCGATAACCCGCAGTACATTGAAAAGGTAAATTTAATTAGTTAAGCAATCACTTAAACTACATTACAAAATTACAGGTTAGCTCACGAATCTCCATAGATTTCTAATCGCTTTATTCCGTAGATGTACGACTCACCAGTGTGGCAAACTAACCTGAACGCGCCTCTGTGGGTGCAAGTCTTCTTCTCCATGTCGGCCTGCCTCACGGCCTACACGTTCCTCGTGTATACGGAAAAGAGAAAAAGTAATTGGACCATGTTCTTCAGCAGTATATTCAACAGATGGATAAGGTATTTCTAACAAAAGCTCCCTATCATACGTCAAAATTTCTATTTGTATATCTCTATTGTTATCGACAATTATTGTACTACTTTTCAGATTGACTCCCGCGGCGGTATTCGCTCTTCTTTTCACCAGCACGTGGTTTCCTAGACTAGGGTCGGGACCTCAATGGGGTCTTCTAGTGGAAAGGGAGGCCCAAGACTGCCGCCAGCGGTGGTGGTACCATGCTTTGTACATCCATAACCATCTGCCTCTGGGAAAATTCTGCATGGGGCACACTTGGTAACAAAATACAGATTTTGTTTAATTTTTAATAAATCCGTTTTCAATTGTCTTCAAATAATAAAAACTCAATAAAATTTGGCACGGTTTAATATTTGTCTATCTATCTCTAGTTATTATAAAATTGTTTTTCTTTTTAATTATTTTATTCATTCATTTAAGTATTTTGTTTTTTTAATTTATAAGACCTTACAGAATTCAGTGACGTTGTCAATAATACTATAATGAAGTTTCTATCAATGTCATTAATCGGTGTATAGATCCCGAAAGCCTCAAAGTTCGACATTTGGTCAAAACAATATGTATCATATAACATAACAGTAATCTTTTATAGCATAGTCCAGCAGCAAAGGACACTTGTAACCTTAGAGAACCAGTTCATAGTCGGCTTCTTAGAAGACAATAGAATATCTCATGGAGGGAGATTGGGTTGATGAAAGGTAGAGAGAAGGAATGTGCCACCGGAACTCTCACTCACAGGACGAAGAGAAGTTCCTGTAACATTTATTTAAGAGATTTGATTGTTAGAAACGCGTGTAATCTAAAATAAAAATCATATACCATATTAAAAATACCAGCATTGCGTTCTTACTTTAGCTTTCCTTATTGCAGAACAATGATTTTTGTGAAGTTAATGGTGTCAAATCTTCACAATCAGCTTCGTTTAATAATCTGTTTGGAGTTCTTCTTGAAATTTTCATGTTCTTCAACTTCTGTATTTTTTTAATAGTTCTTTCGCTATTAATCTTAAATCATTTAGCAGCATTTAGAAAATACAACCGTGTGAAATAGACATAATAATCAATTTGAGGCGGCTGTACTATATACAAAGGTCTACCTTATTTTATTTTAGTTCCAAGCGCTATCGCAGGTTATATATAGGTGACTATGTGTGTTTTTCTATATATATGAGCAATTATACGCTTAGCAAACTGTCTATGATGTCGCATAACGTTTCACATATTAAAAGCGATAGATAAAGATAATCCTCAATACATCGTACATTAATAGAATTGAAATGATAGTAAAGAAATTATTTGAAGCGCTTGAATTAACTCATTCCATTACAGATATTATGAGGCGTGTACGGTAAGACACAAAATGCACAGTCATGTTTTAGGTAGCATATTGATATCAAAGATCGTAAACTGTATTGTTGATTCAACAGTCCTTCTTGGAATTGTCACCTTCAAAACTACTCGTTTTTTCCTTCTCAAGTTCTAAAGGACTTTTTCATATTCCCTTTTGCAACACAATTTACGAAAAAAAATACCTTATTCAATAACAATT
Organism: Eumeta japonica; assembly: GCA_005406025.1. NCBI lineage: Eukaryota > Metazoa > Arthropoda > Insecta > Lepidoptera > Psychidae > Eumeta > Eumeta japonica. The sequence goes on along the minus strand of BGZK01000994.1, from coordinate 106,420 downwards.
ATAACAAATATCTCAAGACCATAGACACTTTCGTTTCCACGCTGAATGATTATATACAAAAAAAAAGATGAAGCCTTTATTTCATTTTTAATCATTTTGGTCCCTGCATATTGGAATGCATAGCAGTTACATCAATATGTCTTCTCTAACGTATCGTTTTGTTAATGTATATAGATCTTTTGTGAATGTATATATGAAGATGAAGTGTAGATAGAGTGGTACTTAATTAAACCAGATAATAATTGTAAATTACTGTTCATTACTTGAATAAATAAACAATAATAAAAAAATAATTACTATGCAAATATTCAATATCGAACGTCAATACCTACACCAAGATTTCCTACACCTACATCAATCAAATTGTTATTATGTTATTATGAGGTTGTCATATTTAGGTTAAAAATAAAGTTACTCCTGCGTTACACTGGTTGAAGTTCTGCACAGGGCAAATGCGTCCAGTCACATTATTTTTTGAAATGGATTTTATATAGATAGATCCACACTATATTCGAATCATATTCTTCAGGTACCTAGCGGCGGACATGCAGCTTCATGTCATAGGCATATTGCTACTTCTAACTTTCTATCGGTACCCCCCGCGCAGCGCTGCCCGTGCTGGCGGCCTTGTTGGCGTGTTCGGCCGTCGCGCCTGCGCTTGTCGCCTATTACGATGACCTCATGCCTATAATTACAGCGCAGTCACCTGAGTAAGAATTTTTTTTCATTTTCGTTTCGTTTTGAGTAGACAATAATACTATTATATACGATAACTTTTTATGTTTGTATAATGACAGATACTTCGCTTCGTCTTTGCATCCTCACACATTCCGACAATTTATAGAGCCCAATTATGTATATAGTTAATTCATTATTTAGTTTTATTTCTTTAAATACTGTACCCAAAGTTCAATATAATTCTTGTTGTGTAAGAAAATGGCCTCTGCTCGATTCCATGCATATAGACTGGCAGACGACATTTAAAAAAAAAAACGAACTGCAAATTCTATTGTAAAAAATACGGTGAAAAGTAGAAGCTTATTGCTTAAATTCTAAATCCTGAATGTGTAGTAGAATGAATGTGGAACGGTATTTTTATCTGCAGTGGGCTCACAAGGACCAGATACAACGACAATAATTCCTATTTTTATATATAAAAATTCACTTGAAAAATTTTCTATGCAACTTTTACGAATTTCGTCATTTATTATAAATTTACAAGTTACCGCCGGAAGCTAGACAATGACGACGAACTTCCTCGTGGTACTGCGATCTTAGCCCGTCTCTGTAGCTTTAATTACAGCCGTCATTCAAGTCGTTACATGCGAGCTCGTCAATTTTGGGAGCTCAAAATTTAACCCTTCTTTGATACACCACCAATTCGGTCTACAATATATTTTCCAGGGTAACCCTTGTTTTGTACGTGGGCAATATTGATAATTTCTGGATTCTCATTAATAATACCACACAATATGATGTTTAACGACATTATTATTGTTTTTCGAAGTATATGTCCTCATTATAAACAGTCAATCATTGTCCTTCATTACATTTTGTTATCATTTTACTACACCACTCTACACGAGTTGTTTCTGGTCAATTGTTAAATCACGCAGTATCCGTTGATTACAAAACTTTCGAACACTCGGATGTATTAGCGATATGTTTTGCACTTGCCTCATACCAATATCTAATACGAATTTATTCGCATCTAATTTTATATCAGTTTTAATTAGTTGATTGGTTATGGTGTAGAGTCAATATTAATTTGGGTGAATAAAGTCGCCGTCCGACCTTCACGTAAATCGTCAAAGAGGTGATTAGATCCACTTCTAATGAACCGGGACTAAATAGAACTATGAGATGGAGCTTTATCGCCAAATTCTAATCGAAGTCACTGGCAACTTTGTTATTGACTTAAACCACACCGAAAATCGTTAAAAATCGTGACGTGAATATTCTCTGGACTTAAATTCATCTTAATGCCGACATGTTATTTTCAAAGCGATATTACAATGCAAAAATAATTTGCACACCACACAAACTAAAATGTAACCTATTCCCCAAGAATTACATTTTCAAAAACCGTAATTGTTTTTTTTAATATCCTTATTAAAAATGGCCAAAACTATAAACTTTTAGTATGGCCTACTTAACCTCAGAAACTATCATACTGTATTTTTTAACTGTCAACCTCTACAGATCATTGCGTCAACTGTTCGCGGGATCAGAAGTACTCCGGCAGCTGTACCTCCCTAGTTACATGAACGGCGCGGGCTACGTGTGCGGATTGGCCGTCGCCTATCTGCATTACGCCAACCAGCAGCACGGCCGGAAGCTTAACCAGAAAAAGGTGTACAGTGAACTTTTAATTTTTACTTTTCAACACTTTTCGCTACCTTCAAAAATGGAGCCCTTTACAATAAGACACATGAACGCTAAAAAAACTTCTTTACTATACCAAAGAGGAGAAGCCATTATTAAAGGAAAATATTTTTACTCTCACATTGGGATATTGCTAATTATAGTGCTTTTATATTAAACATTATAGGCAAAACATAATCTAAAAATTAAAAATGGCGTCAATAATATGTTTTCATTTGATCTTTTCTGCTTAATCATCTATTTAATCCTGGTTATTCTCGTTATTTATTTATTTTGCCGACATAAGATATATGAATAACGGGATTCATATATTTTGTCTCCATTTCATTTACGATAGACAGTTAACCGCTTTAGTTTCGGAACGAACTTGTAGTGACGTACCCTTCAGTCGTTTATCTTATAAATATAACATTGCTTCGTATAAAAAAAATATCAAGAAGTGCCATTTCTCTGTTATTCTTTAGACTTTTCTCGACTTTTTAAAAAAATAAATTACGAAACTTATCTCAAAATGTGATGTTATTTAGAAAGTATCCAAAAACTATTAGCGAAAATAATTTTTAAAAGGAAAGAAGTGGAATGAAAGAACGACGAAAAAGAAAAACAATGGTTTATTGAGATTATTCAAAATTATAAAAAACGTAAAAGCTAGAACAATTCTTAATTAAAGTTGTATAGTTCAAAATCTAACATCGAAATGATCTCTTAACTTTTTCCGATATTGTGTAAATTTAGAATCCGAGCAGCTGGAAGATATGGGTTGATAAATACAATAAAAAAAAGACAAGCAACTGAAAAATTGATAAATCCAATTTTTTTTTCTATTCAAGAGAATACAAAATTCTAAGTAATAAATACAAAAAAATAAACGAAAGTAAATACGAAATAATAAACTTTCATTAAAAAAAATCGTCCACAACAAAATAATTAATAACAAACATACTTCAAAAGAACTTACATCAAAATTTCCAGAAGTGGTCCTAAAATTCGTCGTCTTAACTAAATCCGATCGTCCGTTCAGTGGTTCAGTCTCGCCTTCCACCTGTCGCTGCTGGCCGGCAGCGCGGTGGTGGCGGCGGGCTCGCTGTTCCTGCACGACCACCCGCCTGCGCACGCGGCGGCGCTGTACGCGGGCCTCGACAGGACGCTGGTGGCCGTCTGTTTCAACGTCTTCTTGTTGGGATGCTTCAGTAAATGTAAATGTGAGTGATATTCAATTTATTATATTTGGAACACTCGAAAGCCTTTAGCCGCTAAGGCATACTCGATGAACTTCGACAAGGTGGTCTCAAAGAAAAGTGCTTTTTACGTCTTCATTTGCCACTATTGTATTCCGTTCGATCTAAGGTTACTTGTTAAGTATTTGGAAATTTTTCTGCAATGCAATCTTTCGTGTGATCAGAAACTTATATAAAAAAATAATTATTTGCTTACTCACATCAACATACAATAACAAAGACGCAAACCTCTTTCGAAAGATATATGTCAAATAACTTTTGTACGGCTGAGTTCATGGCTACGTAGGTAGTGTGTTCTTGAAAAATATATTCATATAATTGACGAAATAGAAAGGCGTAATTTAAAAGAAGATATCATCGGTAAAGCCTTGGGTGGTATGGCTATCTGAAAAGAAAAATTAAAATGGGTCGTCAGAGGAGATCTATTGGGCGTAGATATGCGATGGAAGAGTTGACAAGGGTGGCTTCAGACTAATATTAATGCATCTCCAATTGAAATAATACGATGCTCTTTTATTAAACAATTGATAAACATTTGCGAAAAAAGGAAAGTATGAAGTGGGGATCTGGAATGAAGATTATGTCGGTCTACCTCTTTGGCCGTGTATTTATGTTAATTTACTACTATCAGGACAGTAGAGCTGAACATTGAAGGGCCTGTTGTTTATGTAACTTTTAGAAAAGTCAACTGATATATACATAGACCGCAAGAATCTACATGATAAATAAGAAATAACAAAAAATAAATATATACAATTCTCGTAAAGTCTCTTCGCCGCAGTGAAGTTAACGCTATGATAGTGCCGCAACGATGAAATTATGGGTTTTTATGGAAGCCTCGTTCGGTCGCTTCTTCGCTATCGGTGCACTTATTAAAATACTAAATATAACTAACTTCATAACGGCAAGCCAATTTGATACCTACTGTACCTAGGATGTTTATGAATTTTCTGTGTTTTATCCCTATCTCTCGTGTGGCACAACTTCTATCAAACCCACAAACTTTCTTGTTTTATACTGAGAATAATGCTAATTAATTATAAATGATCTTGTTTACATTTCTTATTGCCTTCCTGTCTATGCTTTTAATTGGAATTATTAAAACATGCGCAAAAAGGATAAAATAATAATATATTTGTCCTTTTAGTGTATGTACAATAACGATTATGAATATGTGAAACCAACTTAATACACGTGGCCGCAATACATCCCTGAACATTGCAAAAACTTATTACAACCCACCTACGTAAACTATACCACTTTTAAGAGATAAATATGTTTATGCTGTAAGAATATTCTTCTATCCATACAAATACAACCACTATCGATTACAACTATTGCTGATTAATTAATCTTTATTCTATCATTGAAAGTGGTTTTTTTTTATCAACAGCTGCACTCCGCTCTGCGCTGGAGTGGCCAGCACTGCACGCCCTTGGTAGGCTGTCGTACTGCGCCTTCTTGTTGCACTTCGTCGTGCTGAGAGTGCTCATTGGATCCAACACGCAGCTACCGCAAGTTTCTGTGCTTGCTTGTGTGAGTACCTCGTATTGATCTATAATAATAAAGCCCACAGCGAATGCGCGATAAATTGACCGTATTGAAACAAGAGATATGGTATTACTTATTACCATTGAGAGCTAGTGTGTTATATATCAATGGCGAATGACGAGAAAATTTAGAATTATTATTCGAATAAATGAACTGTAACACTGATTAATATTAGAATTTTCCTCTATTTTATTACAGGTAACACTCCTCATAACATGTTCCGTGTTGACGTATTTGGTATCTGTACCGGTCTGCCTTTTGGTCGAGATACCGTTCGTACAGCTGTGGAAGGCTCTGACCGACTCCTCTTCTAGTCAGGTCCAAAGGCCGCAGACCAGGCCCGCAGTCCCCGTCCTGGGTCATCCGGTGCTGCCCCCTCACAGCCTTGTCAAGTCTTTCGATCTGGTCGCTAACGTCAGGCACGGCGGTGGAACAGCGTAGTGTAGAACGACTTAGTGTTCTGATATAATTAAGTGCCACTAGCAACCGGCGGTCACTGTGCGACCGTCGAAAATTATAGTAAAAATTAACTATAGCCGAAAGACATATGAAACAATGAAAAGCATAAACACAAGTCAATGCTTTTCTGGTGATATCAAATTTAACTATAAAAACTCATATTGGCGTGTAGATATGCTGGAGACAAAATTGTCCTTATTCTCTTTATTACATTTAATCGAGAACATTTACTATATCGTTTGAAAATAAAAACTATTGTTTCCAAAAATTATTGTTGTATTTCGATATTAATACGCAAATTATTGGAAATTAATGGAAAATGTGTTTTTTTAGGGTTTTGTAAGTAAACCTTCATCTTGGCTTTCCGTAAAAGTCAAAAGCGGTAAATTACGTTACGATATGATGTCAATTAAATTGAATAAGTTTATAGATCTACTCCTCGTGAAGGAATGTCATGATTTTTGTTAAAATTAAGTGCTATATATTTTTACTGTATGTGCCATGCGCGGTATAATTTAAACGATTATATTTCTAAAAAGAAAACTGTTTTTGTTGTATTATTGATTATTGACTCACACCACATTCACATCCCAGTTGTATTATTGACTCACACCAGAAATATTAGAAAAATAGATATTATTTTCCTTTCTTCGTTTGAAGTACCATATATGAAATCTGAATCAGTTACTACTAATAGAATAATATTTAGTAGTAGAAATTAAACGTCATTTACAATTCCAAGTTTTTCTTTTAATTTTTCATCCGTCTCCACCATTTGCAATTGTAATCCAAAATCTCACCAAGGTTTTAATTTGTTCGAGAACCTTCCTCATCTCGTAAAATGTGACATCGTACGACGATTTTCAAGTCGAGGTGTACAAACTGCTTATAGAAATTCTCGATCACACCTTGAAATTTTTGGTTTCGACGCAACGATCATGATTATGATAACGAATGTGGTGAAACAAAACCTTAAAAAACGGTCAGCTAATAGTTCCATAATTGCATGTATCCGTTGAAGATTCTAACCTCGTATTTCGTCTGCATTGGTTTCGATCAACTTCAATCAATGGAGAACTATTAATTTTGAAACTATAGAATCTTCACCAGGATCCATAAATGGTTGCAACGAATCCACTGTTCACGTCGTCTAACAATTACTATTAATCTAGGCACTCGAAATCGTTTCAAAGTAAAAATAGCAGTAGGAAAATGCATAATTTTTACCCTGCGAGGCCTTAATCCATCTTAACACTTAAATTCAACGCATCCAATACAAAGATGATTACTGTCGGTTCTCGCCGTTTTTCACTTTAGTATCACTAAAGATTTACCGTTTAATCCTCGCAACGAAATCGTCTTTCATGAAATCAAATTTTCCCAGTTTCATTTCTAACGATTTCGTTAGAAATGTAACTGGGAAAATCTGTATAAGTATAAGCACAGTATAAGACATTATGAAGAGTCGTTCCTTTTCAAAAATAAGTCACCAATTCACGGACACTCTGATTTTTTGTGCTCAATTCCAAATCGCTCTATTTTTAACACAACACCATTTCGTTGCGCGAATTCGAACCCTCATCACTACTATGTAATGGATTAGCGAACTCACTAACTTACTAAGAAATTTCGAAAGAAATAAATAGACGCTTGCCTGCAACATGTGTCAAAATATAGAATAGGTTCTTCCACATCGAATCACTTCAAGGAATTCAATCTTTAGTCGAGAGGATTAATTGATATCGCACAACTAAGCACGTGTTAATATTACATTTATCTGAGTCGGTTAAATAGTTATAATATTATTTCTATATACGTTTCATGTCAGGTCAGCACATCCTCAGGAAAACTCAGACAGTAACAGCTACTTGGGCATCAGCAGTTTCGAAACTACCGACAGATACGCTCATTTGACAGACGACCCACCTTGTTAGACAACCGTCCAAGCGATAGACAGAACGTCAAAAATCGACAGAAGCCCTTTCATCAGCAGCCATAGACAATGTCTAATAGACATACTTGTCAATCATCATAGACTTACTATCACCAAACCATTGCCTAAATAGTCACAAGCGAGAGTCTACCAAAGCTAATTTGTAAATACTGATTTAATCCTTATTGTTACGTATATATTTTAAAATTCATAAGATTCCGAAAGATTTAAACGTAACCCCTTCTCACACAGATGCAAAAAATTAAACTTGTGATAGTTATTAAGCAATATATAAGCATGCATCGTTATGTGGTGTATATATATATACGTATATGTATATGTGTGGACGGTTGCAATGTAAACCCCACCACATCATCAGGGTGTGTAGCAGTTGGCGCTATACACCTGTAAGATCTTCAACTAATACCTAAAACTAATTTTATAACTGAGCAAACTATGCTTTAGAACCTACTTTTGGTCATCTTTATATGGGACTTGTGGTTGAATATCCTCCCCTTGTTTTCTGATACAATATACTCGTATATACATGTTTTGTTTCAAGGTGGTGTCAGATTGATCATCCACAAGTGCTATGCCAACAATACAAAGATGATCAACAGTGGGTTGTAAAGGATAGTTTGCTCTGTTATAATAAATATTATATATATACACAATGTAGATATATATATACACAATATTTAATCAACTCTGTTGACTCTGGCTGGAAATAATATAGTACGCTCATATTTTTTAAGTACGTTTATAAAAGATGAGTAGTTTTGTCCGAGTTCTGAACCGGGAGCATGGTATATTCTTTATTTTGCCTTTTACACCCATCGTATTCTAATTTCGAATCCAATCCTAATTCCGCTATCGATCTCGCTTTCGATTTGGATCCCAGTCACGGTGTTGGCGTTATTTGTTAATTCCGGCTACAATGATTTAAAATTATTATACTTTAACCCGCTCGTGGACAATGTTGCACAAAATTTTATAATATTGCACGAATCTGCATATTTCAAAAAGAATATGGCAAAGGTTCAAACGTCATTCAGTTATAAAGCTAAAGAACTTTGTAAACTTTTCGTTTTTGGAACAACACTCATTGATTTCCTTTATCATCTATATTCAAATATACAAGAGAGTACACAGACGGACTGGTATATCAACGCGCAGCCCAAACTACTGGGTGTAGAGACTTCAAATTTTATAGAGAAATTCCTGTTATAGCGTAGGCAAGCATTAATAATGGATTTTTTAAAATTCAATCCTCAAGGGAGTAAAAATGTTATATTAAATATGATTATTGTATAAAATTTATGTGTATAAAATGTTATATATATAAGTACCTAAGTATTTACGGAAACGAATTGGAAACTTTAGTGGTAGGAATTTCGATTTTTCTCAGAAAATACAAAACTTGTGAAAGTGAATTTTGATGCCCGATTCTCCATATCATTGACTTTAATTTGTTTGTCGCCGTCTACCGTTATATGATTTATTAACTTTTGTATAGAAAAAAAATAAAATATTCCTCTTTTAAAACAGAGATTTACGTTTTTACACGCAAGAGGTACCGATTTAAGCCTCCAAAATTTTTACATACACTTATCTATACAAACGCTTCAAAATACAGTTGAATTTTTAGAAATGAATCCTGGTTTTTATTTTAAACGAACTGTTATTATATTTATTTTATAAAATTGAATCGTCGCATACGACTTTTAAAAATAAACAAACACGGGCGTGTTTTAGTATGCAGTTACGGTTTTAGTATGATTATTAATGTAATTACTGAACGCTACGCACCATGTCAAATTAATAGTTTATCACTGCGTCATTTTAAACCTGTGCAATCAATGAAACTTCATTATTTATAGTGTTCCTTACTAAAAATTACAAAAAATACAATTTACCAAGTGATAGTTTAGTCTATTTAGTCTAAAAAGTCAACTATTTCTAGTTTGACAGGGTACTGACTACTGGACATTTTTTTATAACAACAAGGGTTCTTATAGGAAATTGAATAGAAGTTCCTTAAAAAATCAATAAATTGACTATAGAACGTAAGTAAACTGTTTGCCGAATCCGTTTGTATATCCGTCTTTTATCGACACATTATCTTTGCTAGGAGATTAGTTCTCAATGACATATATATACATTCATAATAACATGATGAATATGCGAATGACTATAGCGGCCATTCTGGGAATATCGCAAAATCACGTAGTTAAGTGTTGTACACTATTTGACAAACATTAATCTTTAACCGATTGCAAAAAAAAAAAAAGCGGAGGATATATGTTCGTCTGTATGTATTATTTTTTTATTTTGTGTAATTTCGATAATTTCGTTCACTATGGACCGATTGTGAAATTTCTTTTGGTTTTTAATAAAATAAAATTACTTAATTCCGTATTTCAGTGTACGACATTAGCAATACGAAGTGTTCTCTCGATGTATGTAAATGTTCCCGACTGGTTACATCACAAACCTGACTGGATCTCATTCAATATAATTATTATCGATATATTTTCATCGACAAATTGTAACCTACATCGCATACATCCCGCACACGTCAGCTTCTCGTAAAAATATGAATTGTTATGTTTTATAAGTTAAGATAAGATAAACGCAACAGCACTCGATAACATATCAAAACGGATCTATATGGTCTCTAAAATACGATTCAACAGGCGAACAGATCAGAGATATCACATATGATTGGCTATGATGTCACGAACTCGGTTGTTTTAGAAGAAAATTAAAAAGCATGAAGGAAAAAACTTGGGTTTACGTTCTTCCATATATGTGATAGCGCTGACTTGACAATTATTATCTGTATATTTGGCATGACATTGTAAGTTGTAATAGAATAAAAAAACAAAAAAAAACTCGGTTTTGTAGATAACCGAACTAAAAAGTAGAAAATAATTTTCAATAAATTAGAACTAAAAATAGAGTTATTAACAAAAAAATAAATTTTATTGTAAAAAAACTCGTATGCTTGAAGTCAATTGTTATAAATCTTTTATTGACAGCTATTGGTCACTACTTACTGGTCACGCTTTATTACCATAAAATATATATTTTTTATTAATTTACTATAAATTTATTGAAGATTATTTTTATAGTTAGTTTATCTACAAAAGCGTGTTTTTTTAAACTGTTATTTATTTTTTACTTTTCCGGTCAATTTGCCACTAGTACGTGATTTTTCATTTTTAAACGACAATTTCTCGAGGTTGTAACTGTTTCCACTGTGATGGGAGTGGGTGATTTGCGCGCCTGCTGCTTTCCTTGGATTTCGTCACCGTTTCTACAGTTAAAAACTACAGTAGACGATGTTTTGTTCAAAGTCGCTAACTTTTGTGGGAGCATGGTGATTTTGCGCGCCTGCTGTCTCCCCTGGATGCCGTTTCTCGGGCTCCCTCTCCGAAAACTTTATTATATGCGCGTACTTGACGCAGTACACTACCACATCTTCGAGTTTAAATAAAAATACGGCACGCGCATGTCTTGCGCACGCGCACCTTGGTCTTGGGGACAAAGACGCTACCGGGTATCAGATGTACCGCTAATCCTGAAGGTCTTGGGGAGTTTAAGGAGAATAACTATTTAAATTACTGCATTGTCGTCGACCCTCGATAAGTGTGCAGAGTTTCAAATTAATCCGACGTTTAAAAGGGAGTGAAAATCACTTTCAAAGATTCCGTTACGTACAAAAAACCTACATACTTACCGAGCTAATAAAATCGTATTAAAAATAAACATGTGTGTATTTATTTTCTGTTCTATTCTAGGACTCTTTATTTAAGTTTTCCTTTCATCATTATTCGGAAATTTTATGATTAAAATATGGAAAAAAAAAATTCAATAATGAACAATTGGTTCAATATTTTATATATATTGAAATAGATTTCTAATAGGTATGAATTTTCAGTGATTTTGTAATAATTAATATATTTTGTAGCATAGTTTACAATTTTTTATCGAATTAAAACCATTAAACTTCATCTATTATCTTAACACAAAAAACATATAGGCATATTTATAACTAGAATTCAATACTTTATAAAGGAAAAACGGACCGCTTTTAGGGTCACTTTTTTATCCGTCTGTATGCCCTATCTACGTGTCAAGGCCCTTTTGCTCAAAAAAGGCTTGAAGTATCGAGTTAAAATCAATATCAACAATTAGATGTAACCCATGGTACTATTGTAGAGATATCAAATTTCTAGATTAACCGTTAAATAGTTTTACATAATGAAAAGATAAGACCTTTCGAACATATCTTTAAACTAAATCTTTCTGATAACTCACAATTATAAAATTTGTTTTTTAGACACAAGTGAAGTAATAAATTAATACGAAAATCATAAATTGGGAAACCCATACCGAATTAATAATGACGAGAAAAACATAAATTTTAAAGTTAATTTCATACAATATGTACATGCGAGTGTCTGCAAAATAAATATTTGTCATTTAAGTGTTTATGTTTCATACCATTATTTTTATAAACAAAGAACGAATACCGATAACACAGTTTTGCAAAAACGTAAAACGTGTCAAGTGTCGGAACCCTCTGCCGGCAAATCTAACACGCGCATGACGATTTTTTTTTTAATGCAAACGATTCTGAAACTGCAGTAGCAGCTTAAAAAATGTTATGTAATCTTTTTTAGTAAGTCAATAGTATTTTTCATTTTTGTATGCACAATTATTTATACAGACAGCTATCATTTTCCGCCACAACCTTATCGATGTTTGCGTACGATTCAATCTAGTATAAATATTTGAGGACTGGCCAGGTCGTTTGCATTCTTTACGTCAGACGGCATTGAGCACGCGCAAGCGTCGCACGTCACCATGGTCAACGCAGAGAAAATACTGAACGAGCTTCTACAGACCGTCATAGAAGATGAAGGCCTTGAAAATCCAGAAATCACGATAAAACCTTTCTCCACCGAGGGCGCGAACTACAGTTCCACCCTGCATCTCATCACTATCAATAGCCAGGGTAGAGAGGATCTGGAGCTATTCGCTAAGGTCGGCTCCGTAGGAGAACAGATGAGAGCAGCCGTCGACGCGGACAGGTTTTACGAAACCGAAAGATTCTTCTATCTGGAACTGAGGAAGATCTACGAGAGACTACAGAATAGAATACCCGAAGAAGAAAGGCTGGTCTTCCCCAAGTTCTACGCATGCAGAGACACATATTTAGAGGATACGATGATTATAGAGAATTTAGCTGCTAAAGGGTACACCTGCTACGACAGATTCAAGCCGGTGACCTGGGAGTACGCGGCGGCGGCGGTCGGCGAGCTGGCCAAGCTGCACGCGCTGTCCTACGCTTTCGCCGAGGACGACCCTGAGCTGTTCCACAAAGTGGCCACAGATAGGCCCATGCGATTTCCAGGTCCCGAAGACCACATGAAGACCATATGGGAAAAGTCGACTTCCGACGGCGTGAATATGGTTCCCGACGCGTTCAAGGCGAGGCTTACGAAATTCTTCGAGTCCCACGCCGAGCCGGAGACCTTCGGGAAATACTACATTTCCCCTCGTAGGCCCGTTCTCGTGCACGGCGACTACCGCGCCAGCAACTTGATGCACAAGTATAAAGTAAGTGTCACTATTTTTGAACACATTTCCTATCTTTTATTTTATTCAAATACAACAAATTTTATAATTTTCGTAATCGTTTTATAAAAGTTTCTAATATTTTTCTATAACAACAATAATAATAATTGCAATAAATGACAAAAAAGGTATAATAATTAATGTATTTGGGAGAAACAGGATTGACCATACATTATCTATCAATTCTTATATATAATTTTACAACGATTGTAATCTTTTGGTGTGACTCGCCGATACAGAAAGTATATAGAATTTATGCTAAGTATATAATAAGCTATACCTACGTATTTCAATATAATGAATATTTTCCAATTTTATATATATAAAAATATAGCATGTATTTATTAGGTAAGATCTAAAAGTTTATAATTCTTTAACGTTGTCAAAGTATTGAAAGTCAATTTGCCAGTAAATTGATAATTTGTACAAACAAACAACACGTGAATATAAAATATGGAAGGTAAAGAGAAAATCATAGAGTTTGCAAAAGTTTAATAAAAAATACGCTTAATAACTACTTCTCTATTATTTTCATATTATAGTATTATAAAAATTAAGTTATTGACAACTCAATGTGGAAATAGTGTTGTACGGTTATCACGTTTATAAAAATGTTAATTTATTATCAAATTATTTTACCCCGGTAAAGTGCGCCGAATTAATATATAATCGCCGATGCTTTTTTAGTATATATACAAATGTAAGTAAATTTTTGCGTATATGTATTTTGTATACATTTTGTTGCACTGTGACGAATCTTCTTTTCGCGTATCTGACAGAAAGCTAGGAGTAGTTCACGACACATTCATACGCGTACAAAACCGCGTACACAATACAGCACTTGAGGCTGACATCTTATTAAGATAATTGAATTTCAGGCGATGTGTATACATGTCGTAGGCTCAACTTTATTGCATAGACAGATTTACAGCATAAACTTTTTATTCTAGCGGACTGTAAACACGTATAAAGTAAGATGCTAACTTCGAATGTAGATATTTACTTTGCGTGCCGCGCGCGCGCAGCTTGTATCACATACTAAACTTTAATCCATAACAAAGCATTATAAAAATAATGACAATTGTCTTGAAGAAATGTGATGTTTTTCTTAATACTCGTATTATAAATAACAAGGTTTTTTGGAACTACTTTAAGAAGTAAACGAAGTCTTCTAACGTGAAAACTAAAGTATTTTATCTTCTTTTCAGAATGGCAACGTCGAGAGCCTGATCCCCGTAGACTATCAGACCTTGCACTGCGGCTCCCCCATCAGCGACCTCCTTTACTTCATCTTCAACGGCACCGACGCCGAGTTCCGCGAGCACCACTACGGCCGACTGATCGACCACTACTACGCCACCTTCGCCGGCTACCTCCTCAAGTTGAACCTGGATCCGGAGGAGTTGTACCCCAGGGAGCACTTCGACGAGGACTACAAGAGGTACCTGCCTTACGGCCTGCTGTTGGCCGTCTTCCTGCTGCCGTTGGTGTTGGTGGATGTCGCGGACGTCCCGTCGATGGGCGATCTCACCGACATGGAGAGCTTTATCTTCAAAGCCAACGACTTGTACGCGGACAGATTCAACGGTATCGTGCAAGACTTCGTCGATTGGGGTGTCATATAGAAAGTGTTATCGATTAAATTACTGCAATTCGAAAAAGGTAAAGACGCAATTAATTGTATTAAAGTTAAGTGGTATTTTTGGAGACAAATATCCATGGACGTAACCAGCTCGAATTCTTGTCGAGTCGTCTCTCTCTGCAATACTATTATTTTTAATTAAATTAAATTTCAATATAAAATTTAATGTAAACATGGCTACCTTTAAATTTTTTTTGCTGTTTTTGTTGAAGGACCACTGTCTTCTGAATGAATGGCATATTATAAAATAAATTATATAATGACGTATTTCAAGATTTGTATATAACCTATGATATAAAAACAAATGTAACAATGAGTATTATATTATTCTATTTTAATAGTTGTAATTTTACTGTTTTGCCTAAATAATTGAAGTGTTTATATACCTCACTCATGTTTTTTTTATGTTTGTTTCTAACAAAAAAATGTTACACACTGTGTGTGCGTTTACCATCTTGTATGTTGCCGTGCAATAAATTTTTATAATAAAATAAATTTATTTTTACTATATTATCACTTTACCATTTATGTGAATACCATATGTATACTTTATCATAAACCATATATGGTTTCAAAAAATACAAATGCTTATTTGAAGGTTGTAACATTCAAATCAAGATGATACATGATTGCGGAAATATTAGGCTTTTTTATCGACTTAGTTTGAAAAATTGACAAAAAATCCTCCAAAACATGTTTACATTCATTAAGCTGAGAACAGGTTTGTTTTATTACAACACAGAAATAAATAAAAACTTCAAACAGTTAAAAAAAATCGTAATATCACACTAAATAACACCTAAACGAAATATCATCTAAATAGATATCGAGAACGATGATCCTTATCTATTTATAGATAATTTATAGAGTACTAACTATTTATAGAAAAGATTTTCAACTGTCTACCACGGAGTACAGACGCAATCCAATAAAAACACAACAATAAAACTAAACCCGCGAAAAACCGATTGCGTGTTTGTAACATTCAGATGTCAAATATCAGTAACTAGTAGTTTAACATTGGATTGCATGCAATTTTGAGTAATTGTTTTAATTTATCCAGAAATCAATACACCCGTTTCTGAAATCATATTATCTTTAAAAATAGTCAGTAACTGTTTTTTTTTATTTAAAATGAATCCTTGTCGTATATCAATCAGTAGTAATTTAGTTCTACGGACACTCCTGCTTATCTTTTTGCAGATTTTAACATTACACCTACCTTTATCGTTTATTATTAACAAACCTTTAACGAATTTTGAATCTATTTAATTCTTATTACGTTATCAATTATAGTCAATCATCATATAAAGTCGTCATAGAGTTTGATAATTAAGTCAGTATACAAAATGGCCAAATATAAAGTAAGATATATACACACTTTTTTCACATATAATTACTACTTACATATGTTATTACATACAAATTATAGAAATAAAATAAATTAATGCTTAATTGTGTGAATTAAAATAAACAGTTTCAAGAACATATATCAAGGGCATTCAAATTTTACAATAGTACGAGAGTCGACATTGCGCATAAAATTGTAATCTTTGACTCGTTATCTATGGATAAGCAAATATAATGTAGTAAAATTATCTATAGATGACAAGTTGTTCCATTATCGTTATAAGCATGAATGCAACCATTACACGCAACATTTAAGAAGACGCACATTTAAAACAATTTTGTTTTCTTTACCTATATAATCAGCGACCGCCCTATAACTATATTATTCAGAAGTCCGAAGAAAACCTAAGACAGCTGATGAAATTTTAGTACGGTCTTATAGTCCAAAAGATTCTCGGAAAGATAAATATATGCGTTAATCAAAATTCGGAACACTTAAAAAGTCAGGTAGCTTATTGAATGGTTCATTTCGCCGATGTTTTTAATACAACTTTTGCGCTATGAAATTGAAATATTTTTATGTAATTGGAAAGTTACTGTTTTTCAACATGCTTTGACCTTTTAGGACCCTAGGAATCCATTTCGACCATTTTCTGAGCGATGTCTGTGTGGCTGTGTGTGTATGACTGTTTGTGTGTCTCTCTCTGTCTCTCTCACTCTCTCGGTTGGTTCGTTCGTGAAATCCGATTAACAAAAAATTATAAAAAAGAGTTCTTTCAAAAGTCTTTGTTTTTCAAAGATGTTTGGTACTCAGTCACCTTTTTTCCCTTTTAAAAACTGCGTCGGATGCCATAAAGCAGATGAAAATCAAGCAACGTGACCAAAGATATTATAATTAAAAAAATTAAAAAGTGTTTTTTAATACATATAGATTTCTAAATTGTAAGAACTCAAAACATATTAGCACTATATTTTTGAGCTCGGAAAGCTGGAAAAAGCATTAAAAACAATCTTTTGAACATAATAACTTCAATTATTTACTGCTCCTTCATCTTTATCACTTAGAGCTCAAAATTAGCAAGAAGTTTCAGGGTTGGCCTGAAGGATCAACCACATTATAAATTTTATAGTGATCCGTTGATTTCTAAATTTTTTTTTATTGCTATAATATACGATAACGATAATATAAGATATTTGTTCATTTGAGGGCTTGTTTTAAATATGAAAAATAGTTTTTGATAATCAAATGAGAATTAAAAAAACATATAATTTGTTGGAACGTCCCCATATGTTTTTCTTTTCTGATAAGGACATTATGCTTCGGTTTTCGAACGCAGTGTGTTCATTCTATTCATTAATTTAAAAAGCAAAAAAATTAAATAATATTTTACTATAAGACTTAATTTCAATATATTCAACGTGAATTTTTGGGATTCCATAGCTCACAATAATAAAGAAAGCCTTACAGGATCGCTTTGTTGTCCGTCTGTCTGTCTGTTTGTCAAGGACCTTCTTTTTCAGGTATGCATAGATATGAATTTGAAAGTCATACCATATACGTGGGGCGCACTATAATTTTTTGGAAGTGGAACTTACATAGACAATATTTAAAAGTAACTACTACATTTGAAAATGGAACTCTATGACTGTAGAATACAGTTTTTTTCATCTATCAATCGTTTTTACATTGTGGCTTAATTCAAAAAATTGCGTTGCTTTATCACTTTGGATTTAAGCCGTAAAAGTTTTCATACTATGATTTTCTACGAATTTTAAATGTAATTTGACAGCAGAACTTCGCTCAACTTTGAACTAATTTTGGCGATGAACCACCTCACAAGACGACTATTTATAACTGGTTTCCAGAATTCAAGTGCGGTCGAATAAATTTTAATAACGAATTTCATGATGGTTGTCCGTCCACCGCTGTGATAGAAACAACCAGGCATGTAACCTACCATGAAATTAAGGCGTCCTTAGGCATAGGCGTGAGTCGAACACAATCAAACCTACACAAACATTTGGGTATGAAAAAACTGTGCTAGCGGTGGATCCCACACAATTTGACTGGTGCTCAAAAACAAAGCGCATCATTTCGTGCAATGTCAAGGAAGGGCTCCAAATTCGGTGCGGGGTATAGTAACAGGTGACGAAACATTGATTTAGTGCTACGACTTCAAAATAAAGCAGAAATAGTAATTAGGTTTAGAAAAAATATCGATATATGAGCCGAAACAAACCAAAGTAGCACGTGAGCGAAGTACCTCTAAGCAAATGATTATTTTTTTTAATTAAAACTGGACCCGTGGCTACTGTTGCCTTGTAGAATTTTCGTATCATGAATAGTACACGACATTTGTTTACCGGAAGTCATGGACGAAGTCCGTAAAAATAACCGTAAACGTCGTATCATCTTGTATCAATGCCAGTTTTCACACAGTCAAACAGGTAAATAAATTTTTGAAGAAGAAAAACGTAGAACTTATAAGCAATCCTGCATACAGTTCCGACCTGGCATATTGTGACTTTTTTTTTTATTCGCAAAAATTAAAAATCATTTACGCAATCAACAGTTTTCATCACCAAAAGAAGCAGTCAAGAAGTATGAAAAACATGTCTCCGAGATCACCCGGGAGGAGTAGCATAAATGTTTTCAAAATTGGTTTATTCGTATGAAAAAGTGCATTTGTGCTTACGGAGAATATTTTGAGAATCAATAAATACATTTTGACCATTCATAGTAATTTTTTTCTCATTAGTTCCAGAAATTTTCAGTGTGTCCTACGTACTTACGGTCTCTTGGAGCTGTAAAAATATTAAACTACTAAGTCAACGTAACAAAAAAGTACTGCTACTTATGCCTTATATTTTGACGATCTCAAGTAAATCAAATCTTATAGAGTGCTTCCTGTTTAGCTACAATCATTAAATTTGGTAAGAAGCAAAGTTTCGCAGACCGAATAAAATAAAAAATCTTAAAGTCGTTAAATTGTAATTAAATCATTAATATTTTTAATTTTTTTTATCACAACCTTGCTCTTGCAATTGAAGATTATAAACCGTGATGCAGACCAGTGGTACGGGATAACGCTTTTTAACTTCTCGTTATAAAAATTTTATATTATCAGAAATTAAAGATATTATTAACAACTATGTAATTTTTTTTAAAGCAAACGTCTCGGAATTTCTCGCCAGAATCGGATCGAAAACAGACAAATAGAGTCGAGACTCTTTGGTGGAAAAAATATCTACATACTCAATTAATTTTCTACGGGACCCTCAGGGTGCGAATCCTATTCACACTCGCTTAGTATTTTTTTTTTAAGACGACAAATCAGCAGGTGGATACTATCGACTCCCATACGAGCTTCGTCTGATCCTCTCCGCGCCTGATCTCTGTGCGTTTTGTGCTACATCTAACCGACTAGGCGTTGACGTCTTTCGAGTATTCTCCGAACTATATATTGCTAAGATTGTAATAGAAGTGTCTATTGAAATAGAAACATTCATATTGTTATAACTCAGAATGATTGCGTTCAAAGCGTGAGTTTCAAAAAAATCATATCGGTGTACTTCATCTAAAAGAACTTATTTCATGGCTTCTATGTTCCTTATTTCAATACTCGCTACTGTCCGCGACTTCGTTCATGTGAACTTATATTTAATAAATAAAGCGATCGGTATAGGTACTATAAATGATGTATTATAGTGTCTAATAAAACTTTTAATATAGCTTGATTTTCCTATAGGAAGGATTATAACCTCAATAAATGGTTTTGATAAATTCTTGTAATTTCTAATTGTAATATAACTAAACTAAGGCCGAATATGACGCAGCTCCTTATTCAAATACATAATAAACAAACGATACCGTGTTTGAAATTACTTGTAACGCCATCTATTGATAATGAGTGAAAGGTAAATTGTGACAAGACTTCTGAATACTAAGTACATTGATATTAGGTTTCAATTTAGTAGATTATTTTGATGTTTTAGTATAAGTTGCCCTTTTTATTTACTCTTTAGTGACAACAATAACAATTTGTTAACACAAAACGAAAATTTATATCGCAATATTTCTCAAAAAAGTACTTTTATTGTATCTGTTCTTTCGTCATAGCGCATTAAAACTTGCACTATTTTTTTAGTTTATCTGTAGGCTATTAGATGAAAAAGTTTCCTTTGAATAGGTTTAGTAGTTTTAAAATAACGTTCGAACATTTTTTGATGATCAAAACTAGTTCAAATGAAATTTAAATCTAGTTTTAAGCTTAGTAAATCAGCTGTGAAATTCCCATGAAAATCGGAATTCTTATTTCGCATATTACCGTATTCAAATGGACAAACAAATTTCAAAAATGATTTTTCTGTGTTCTGTGACTCAATATCGCAGTTTACAGATCTAATAAACATATTTAATATACATTCAATGTACAGTTGTGTAGTTTTATTATACGTATTTTATATCTAACATCAGACACACAACCTTCTTTACACCCAAGGCTGATGACGTGTTATTGAATTCAACTATTGCCACTCTAGAGATAACTATAGTACAAAAAAGTTTGATCACCGCACCGTGTATAAACATCACGTCGTATACGTTCTTATTACGGGTCTTATCAAGGTATTTTGTACATAACCTTCCTTGTGTTATTGCGTTTGCAGTTTTATAACTTCTTATGTGCCCTGGCTTGCCAGACAAACTTTTTTATGTCCTTTCCGATAGATGGCACGCCAGTACGGTACGTTTCCGTCGACTCTCGCGTAGACATTGAATCTAATAGCTCATCCTTTACATGCATCGATGTCGACCTCGGTCTCATTTTGAATTCCAGTCCCGACACTGCTTCCAATTATGGCCCCGTTCATACTATTGATTCTAATTTCGGCCCCAGGGTCGATTTTGATTCCAGTCCTGTTCTCGTTTTCTCGGCTCCATTCTCGATCTCATCGTCAATTGCCATTTGACTGCCGACTACCTATTTGGACGAATCTGGGAATAAATGCTAATATCAAAATAAAATATATAGTGAAATAAGTATTTTTAGAATTAATTTAATAATTCGTTTAAGTAGTACATGGATGAAACCGAGCCAAATGCTAGTCTTTTTTGTTAAGCTTTCAAAATATCACAAAACTTCATATTAATCGCTTAATTGTTTTACATACGCAAAGGGCACAATCAAACAATATATACTAACAGGTATTGAATAGGGAATCCCCAACTACTAAAATACAAACTTTATAATAAGGAAAAGCTTGTCCTTACAAAATGACTTCGTTGAACCGAAACAGTCTTCAGATATGTCATTACTTCATTTTTAAAAACCGGGCAAGTGCGTGTCGAGCCACGTGCAATGTAGTTACCCGTACCCGCTACAATATGCGGACTTAGAAGAAGATTTTTTGTTTGATACTACAATACTATGAACTGATTAATTGAGTTAGCGGTTTAACAGTTAATTACATTTAAAAACGGGCCCACATAGGACAAACGTTAAGAATGTTATGATTTTATATTTCCATTACTTGACACGGCTAATAAACTTATATTTACTACGTGTTTACACGACTAACAACTTCATGTAAAGAACTTCCAGTGGAAGTTCCTTTTTTTTTACTTCTCCGAGTAGATATATTTTATAAATTCGGCGACCATTACTAATTAAATTGCAAACCCTGCTCAGCTGTGATACTTCTTTTTGATGTCGTCATTGGTATACAGATAATGTTGCTATGAATTTTTTCACATATCCAAAAACAACCTATTAGCTGACAAGGGGCACTTGAGTTCAACAAAAATTTGCAGTTTAGAGCTTTATATTTCGCAAACAGATTCATGAACCAAAAAATGTTTTTCATATACCCGCAATACTTTTGTACGATCTAACCTACGACACTATGGAACAGACGAGAAAAAAATTCATGCTTTTTAATTATTTTTTTAAAATATTTTATTACCACTTGTCAGCGTGATAATATGTGTACCCATGCCTAATTACAGCTTTCTAGTGCTAAAAGTCCCTGAGCTAAGCCGTGGACAGACAGACGGACAGACGGAAAAACATGATGAAACTATAAGAATTTCTTATGACTACGGAACCCTAAATAGCTCCAATTGTATCAGTTTAATCGAGATGAAAATAAAAGATGTAAAGTATGGACGATGGACATCAAGGGCTCTATAAAAGGCTGGCGTCTGTCCGTCTGTATAAAGCACTGTCCCTTTCGAATGAGGTATCACATCGGTTATACCATCACCGCAAGGTTATTCTGTTAAACTATTCAACACTAATATAATAATTTGAATCGACTTCCCGGCTCGCAGTACAACGCAATCGCGAGCGCAGATTGTCAAACGTGGTCGATGTGGTGTGTGCTCGGGGTTCAATTCTAGAATGATGTGACATATGAGGAAACGCTGCGCTGAAAGAAAACATTTGTATTAATGTCTCTTTATTTTTTTATGTAGTTATCTTATTACATTCCTATGAAGAACATCATTTTTAGGTTTCCGCATCGAAGCCCATTGCTAAATCTACACCTTCTGTCAGTCTGCTCTACGTTGAAAAAAATTTTATATTTTGTACGATGATAGGTAACTAGTCGAAATTTTCACAAAGTATATGTTATTATAACGGATATACAAACAAATTAAAAAAAAAGTAAAAGTAAATATTTATGGAGTTATCATACCCAAAAAACGCGATTTTTTACTCTATCATAAAAGCAGTGATATAATTATGTAAACGTCAGATTTGGTGTGGTTATGCTTACTCAAAAATAAAGCAACATTTAATTAAAACCCACGAAATAAGAGTGAATTAAAGTGGAATAAAGATCCCCAACTTAGAGAAAAATAATACATTTATTTACGTGAATGTATAAAAGAAATAATACATAAGGGGGTGGTACGAAACCCAAAGCGCACGACTTCGACTCACATCTGGCCGTTTAAGTTTTTAGCCGCCTTCAGTTTTCAGTTAGATTGTTGCCAGTAATAGAAAAAACTAGAGTTTTATTATCGTTCCATGCTAACATAATTTTGTAGAAATTTTCCATTATTTACTTGTAATAGGTGAAAATTCCTCCAATACGATTTTAATGTACTCTCGACGTCTATATGTAATACATTTATATTTTATATGCGATAAATCTAATGACGATGCGGTGAATTTAGTTTGTCCCATGACTTTTCATAAATTAAAAAAAAAATGGGATCCGCTCATTACATTTTCATTTTATAAATATTTTACGCTTACAATAAATCAGAAGAAGGCATTCGAATAGATATTTTATTGTTATAAATAATATTAGTAATGTAGGGTGCATATACACTATTGAATTTTGCCATCATCAACAGACATAAGAATTTTTGTGAAAAATTTATTTACTGTTATCCACTAAACTTATGAAAATATAGTTTTATTATTGTAAAAAACTTCATAGAAATAGATAATTTAAAACAAGGCAATATTTTCGAAATTCTCTCATGAACGTGAACATAAATAAACTACGCACTTATAGTCACACATAGATGTAATTAGATCATATATTATACCAAATATAATGTCACTAAACAGATATTAAAATGTTTTTTTTAATCATATCTAACCAAATCGGGTCCAGGAATTTATCTTATCTGCATTTACAATAACAGGGTCTATGTATACAAATATTATAGTTTTATTATTTGTGAAAATCATTATCAGTATAAAAATTAACTATCTAGTTGAGAATAGTGTCTTATCTATTCGGTCGTCTGTTGTAACGTTATTTATGTCAGTCGACATTGAACAGTGGCGGAGAGTGCGCGTCACAATGGTTGACGCGGAGAGAATACTGAACGAATTATCGCAGACCATCATAGAGAATGAGAAGATTGTAAATCCAGAGGTCATCATAAAGTCTATTTCCACCGGTGGTGCCAACTACTCTTCGACGCTCCACCTCATCACCATCAAGAGTCCTGACAATGAAGACCTGGAGTTGTTCGCCAAAGTCGCCAGCCTCGGTGAGAACATCAGAAAAACGATGAACCTGGACAGGATGTTTGAGACCGAACGCTTTGTGTATAAAGAATTGAGAGAAATCTACGAAACACTGCAAAAGAAAAATAAAGTTCCGGAAAAAGACAGGCTTTTATTCCCCAAATTTTACGCTATCAGAGATACATATTTAGAGGACACGGTGGTGTTGGAGAACTTGGTGACTAAGGGGTATACCTGCTACGACAGATTGAAGCCGGTGACCTGGGAGTATGCGGCGGCGGCGGTCGGCGAGCTGGCCAAGCTGCACGCATTGTCTTACGCCTTCGCTAAAGAGGATCCAGAGAGATTCAATGAGATTGCCGCTGAAAAGAAAATGGAATTTTCTGGATCCGAAGAAGACATGTTAGCTCTGTGGGAGAAGGCAGTAAGTAATGCCTTGGAGATGACACCCGAGGAATCGAAACAGAGATTCAAGAAGTTCATCGATAAATACCAGGGCATAGACACCTTCAAGAAGTTCTATGTTTCGCCACGGCAGCCGATGCTTGTACACGGCGACTATAGAGCTAGTAATCTAATGCACAAAATTACGGTACGTTAACTTTTTATGTTATAATTTAATTTCTAAATTCCATCAAATTCTGAGTTATAAAATCCAAAACACAAATGTTTTAATCGAAACTCTTTTCAAAAATAAATTCACAGAAATTCAATTGATATGTATTAGCTTCTCGTTAACTCGATATTTAAAGTAATTGAATTAAGACGTTAGTATTGTGGTGTTTTAATGCTTAAGGCAAATATTTTTATTAATTTCCAACCATAAACCGTAAAATTGCGCTTAAAAAATATTGGAAAAATAATTTTGTGAAAAATCTACACACACAAACAAGACATTGATTATAATTCGAAAAAATTATAGTTACAAAATAAATTTTAGTTGCAGTTCTGCAAAACTTTGACAATAAATTATAGCACCGTTTTATAATATTTACTTACAAATAATTATTAAAAATTTAGTTATAAGTAAATTTGTTCAGAGTTTTGCACAAAAAACGATCTACAATATAATATCCTTTTTGTTTCAAAATTTTACACGTATATCTTAGGTATAATATTTGTTTTTAAGATAGAATCGACTTAAAGATTTTCGTCCTCACGAGCTTATTTTGGGCGTGCATAATTCTGCATTATTGTTAAACATAACATAAAATAAATCACTACATACAATATAAAATAACCACAACGTTATTTGGACGTGACCTTCGTAAAGCGCAAGCTTGGTACTGTGGAAATAAACCTGTTTGATCTTGAACTACCACTGTGACAGATTTGTGCAAATAATAGGTACATATACCATAGTCATATAAGAGAACGTTAATTTGCAATTACGTTTAAAGTATAATATCATCATGACGAATGGAAAGTCTAAAAATAAAATTTTACACAGAAATAGTAGCACTTCGAATTTTTTTACCAATAGCCGGAATTCTGTGTTATTTATCTTGTACCTTAGTACAAAAAAAAATGTTTAAAATGTTATTAATGTTATCAGCGGAGATACAACAGCCACTTGACGACCCGGCGAGGTCAAGGCGAAACGGCGCGACGTAATGGATCCCCCTAATTAATTCGTTCAAGCTCTATTGTCATTTACAGCTATGAACGCAACAACCTTGTACCCTATGAAACATCTTGCGAATTATCCGTGACACCTCCATCATCAATTCGTCGCTTTTGCAGGACGGCAAGCTGGAGAGACTGATACCCGTGGATTACCAGACCATACACTGCGGTTCGCCTCTCACCGACCTTTTCTATTTCATCTTCAGCGGCACCGACGGCGAATTCAGGAAATGCTACTACGACGAGCTGATAGACCATTATTATAACACTTTCGCTGATTTCCTTATCAAACTTAACTTAGATCCAGAGACAACGTATCCTAGAGAACATTTCGACGAAGATTTCAAAAATAGTTTACCTTATGGACTTCTTGTAATAGTTTTCTTATTGCCTATAGTTCTAATTGAAGCTCATAATGCACCCAAAATGGACGGAGACGCAGCTATAACTGATTTTATAGTGAAACCAAATGAAATGTTTAGAGAGCGACTGCACGAAGCTATTAGAGATTTTGAAAAATGGGGTGTCATATAACCTAATTAAAGACAACCCCTTGAATTTAATAGGATCTGCTTCAAATGGGACTTGATAAGATTTTACAGATTAGTAATCGACATCTATCAACATTAGTACAGTTGACATTGAGTCCAAAAAAAAAACTGATTTTTGTAAATATTTAAATAATAAACCTGTAAAATATTTCTTTCATTTTGTATATCAATTTTTGTACTTCGTTAAAATATTATTTGTAGCGTATTTAGTGTACAATGTTTGTCAAATTCACTGGCTATTTAGGCAATTTAGGTAGGCGATTTGATTTTGTTATTTTTTTGTAATATCTATACACTTGATATTATGAATGCACGTACACACACTCACTTTTGTGCGATAGTGATATTGATTAACGGATAATAATTAAATAATTATAGGTAATAATAAGGAACATTGATCTGAAGAAAAATGTGAACTCCAAACATACGACAAAAACACACCGCAAACACGCTACGCTTGAAATAAAATAATACTTAAAATAATAAAACTACAGGACTCGTTAATTATTGATATGACTTCTAAAACAGCTTTCTAGAATTGGGACATTAATATTTGGTGAGAATGTAGCTATAAATAATAGACTTAACATTTACTTTTTTGGAAAATTACCCCTTACAGAAAAATTATGATTGTACAGTAGTTTTAATCAAAATATATGAAGGTGAGTATAAAGACAAGAATAAGCAAGATTATTTAGAAAAACATCTAAAGCATAATTTTTGAACGCCACAAAGTTCGTATTGCACACAAAGAAAATTCAAAGATAAATTTTAGATACATAAAATAATATGTGGTAATTTAGCTAAAAATTTGGCATAAAAAATGATGTAACAGAAATTATTACAAAAATATTTTTAAATTAAGTCTGTTCAATAAAGTCAGACCATTTTTTTATGAAATATGCTACTAATAAACTTAAAAACATTATTTCAATAGGGATTTAATAAAGCTAAAAATCATGTTCCAAAAAGAAATATATTACTATTAAAGGTAAAGGTATTAACAATGACAAATATGTAATCTATAATGCTAAAAGTATTGAAAAATATACTGCTAATCAAGATAAGTGCATTTTTAAAGATAAATGTCCTACTATTAACACTAAAAGCATGTTTTAAAAAACAATTATGCCATAAAGAACTCTATATATACATATATATACGTATATGTGCTTGCGTGCGTGCGTGCGTGCGTGTGTGTGAGTGTGTACATGTATAAAATAGTACACCATGAAATTATAGCTTTAAGTTGGGAATATAAAATCTGTTATTTATGGTCCCCTCGAACAATAGCTAATAGACGCGGGGCGAGGCAAAAATAGCGGAAAGAAACGTTACTTTTGACGTTCGAACAACGGAGGGAGCGTGCAGTCGATGCGCCAATGCGCAGATAACAAATAATAAACAACAGGCTGTTGCGGGATAAATCTCACAAGCATTATTAGCCGTAGTGAGTGAAGTAAACTCACTTCCGCTTCCGCTTCGACTACGGGCGCTTCGACTTTTAGGAAGAATGCAAGGTAAGACTAACAAAACGGACCACCTCAAGCTGTCCGGGCGCGTACACTGGGAGAATATTTAATTTTATTAGTTTACGTAATATGATTATTTTATCAAATCGTACACATCTCTAACATGCGACCCTAGAAAAAAGTTTCTTTCTATTGAGCTATCATTTTCACACAACGTAATGAATGAAAGGGATATTCTATTAAAATCTTTCTCTATTGCTTACGTAGAAACAAATTTTAAGCATCCAAAACCGACGAGCTTGCATGAAAAGATTGATGGATATCAGTGAGGCAAGAGAGATATGCAAAGATTGTACCATGTGGAAATCAATAGGCTCTACCTACCTAAGATACCTAACCTAACCTAACCTAACCTTCTGGGAAATATGCGTGAGTTGATATTATTATTATTATCTTTCTCTAGGGTGTCATGCTAAGCCCGCTGGTATGTATATCACATAAAAACTAGCCTAACATTTTGTGTACAGGTTGATACAAATTAATCCATTTACTTCTTTTCAACGAATGTTTTTCAATCATTTCTATTGATTTCACATGTGACTTTGTGCATATGAGAATCATTCTATTAAAATTATAAACACTAAAATTTTGTAAGAGCCCGTAGAAACATAAACCGTTGTTTTGTAAGTATTTTTAATCCATACTTCTTATATCTGAAGATTCTGATGAAGCATATTAGTCTGCGAGTAATCTTCTAGAGATTTAATATTCATGGTTAATGGGTATGTTTATTTATTTTAAAAAAGTTCTAATTCTAAATACTAATATCAAATAAATATAATGAGTACAGTTAATAAAACACGACTGTAGCCATAAACTCCGTAAGCTTTGTTAATATTGACACACGTATAATCGACAACCTTGTCGAGATGTAACTTAACCTTGTGCAGAATCAGGTTTGAGTGGTAATGAACAGAGAGGAAATATTCGCTAGAAACTGCTTTTAGTTCTTTAGTATTTTAATTTTTACTTATTCGGGAATGTGTTTCTCATTTCTTTTCTATTTTGACGTGACAACGTCTTAAATTAGGTTGCGGCTGGGAGTCACTTATGAAAAAGTGTAACGCTCGGTAACGTTACGATGAGTCACCGAACGAGAGAGAGGCCCGCCGAATGCCTTGCGTCTCTCTCCCACTCAACTATGATCGGTCTGCCGCGCGCGCAGCACTAGAGAATTAGTGCATAGCTTGCAAATGTATTGCAAGTTATTGTATGTATATTTGTATATAAATACGTATGTATGTGTAAAGGTAAAAATAAAATTTTGTTAATATGAAATTCAGTGCGAGATTCTTTGTATAAATTAATGTTTTAAATATAATTCTTTGTATAAATAAATGTTTTAAATTGTTACTATTATTTCATCCTTCTTCCTACTATACGAATGAATATTCACATTAAAATGATTTTACCATTCAAAGTCGTTGTCACGTAAAACTTTCGCCCGTATACCGACTTTACAGGCAACCAATTTTTACTTTTTTTGATGATATTGATGCATGAAGATTGATATTATCCTAGCTTTAAGACATTTAGTGGATTGCGTAACCGAATTGCGTAACAGGATGTAGAAAAAAACGCGCGCAATTCATTTTACTACAACGTAATCCGTCGATGTGGGCTGTAGCTGGCGCTTGCACTGCGGGGTTCAAAAAATTAAAACTTTTGACCATGACCTCAAAGATGTTTTAGTAGAAAACTTAACATTTAAACTTCAAGTCTAATTTTAGGCGGTTGATTTCTATTAGTATACTATATTTAATTTATCTACGTGAAATAATAGTCTTGGGAAACAGCTATCATAAACGTGGTCATACGCTTAGGTGATCCATTTTTTGCACTTTGGGTAAAGAACGCGTCAAATATTATACCAATATCAATGATAAATAAGTTTATTATCGCTGTATGAATTACACAATACCAGCATTCATGAGGATTGCATGAGGAAAACGAGAAATATATTTGCGCACAATAACGTATGGAATCCTAACTTGTTTACGTCACTACGTGATGTAAAACACGGCGAATTTTTTTTTAATCTATCAAAACTATGAAAAATCCTACCTTTTAAGTTTTCATAAACGCATTTTGATTTATTAATTCATTAATTCATTGTGCCTAACATTTAACAAACCAATGTCAGTTTATAGACCGAACTCGCTTAATGAGACCATGTTTTTCGTATTACTACACATCGTCATTAACAATTGATGTCACATGAACTTGGTCAATAAGCTGATCTCTACAATGTTTACAATGGGATAAGGAAAAAAATGATAGATATAGCAACGCCGGGACTGGTTTATAAAGTTTAAAACTAAATAAATTGACAAACCTGGTATTTAGTCGAAGAACTAATTGACGCTCACGTAATCTATATTATACAGGCGTTTTTATTGACACCATCAATTTCTACCTACTTCCCAAAGTTCTTCTTTTCATTGTGTTAAGAAATAATAATCAACCGGAATATTTTTAGGGAATGAAGTTAGCGTCGTTGTTTTCTAGACATAGCGTATTACACGACACGTCAAAGCATCACACGGCATTGAATAATTTAGCTTAGAATAAACGCCGTCCCTTTATCTTACCTGATTGAATTTCCTTATACTCTTATAATTTAGAAACTATATTTATTCTATAAGCTATTTAAAGTGATAAATAAATGTTCACCTAAAATAGATAATATAATATATAAAGGCCTTTCAAAAGATATTTATAATTTTGGATATCGGTTTGAAATACTATAATTTTGGTTTCATAAAACATATTACTTTACTAGTTCAGTTAATTCATTTTGGTTTTTCAATTTAGTTCACGTCACGTTGTGTGTCGTGTTTGAATCGCTCATGATTTTTCAGCTTAAACGAGCTGAGCGAGCTCAATCGGATTTTTAATGCTACTGAGTAAAGAGCGTAAGCTATAGTATCAATCGTTTATTTTATACTAGCAATCCGCGCGCGGCTTTGCCCGCATAGAATAAATTCCTCCATAATATCAAACGGTCATTCGGTGAACCTTAGGGTTCACAGAATGACTGCGATTAGTCGCAGTCTTATTCTCGATTCCGAACTTGGTGCTGTTCGTGATTCTATTTTCCATGCTTTTGATGCTGGTGCCGGTTCCACACTCGATTTTGATCCCGATCCTGTTTTCGGTTCTGCACCCGGTCCCGCTTTCACTTTGGATTCCGTTACCGGTCATGCTTCCGGACGAAGCCAGGGGACGCGTAAGTAGCCTATTTTATTCAAAAACATTTTAGCTTTCTATTAATGAAAGGACTTTTACAATTAATATGAGAGTTTGGTAAATAATTTGCTTTATCATGTTGCCAAAGTTTTATGGTAATCAGATGAAGGCTTTAGGCTTGCATAGAGACAAATATACAATGAAACATTCAGTTTTAATATGTTGATTGTAATTTAAGATGATGTAGAGATAAACTATTAATTCTACATGGAATGTAACGCCCCGTTACCTCCACACACCACAGTACTTATACTAAAATTCGCATTCATTTGTTTATTTTCAAAAGTCGTATGCGTCAAAATAGTTTTTTTTTGTTAAAAAAAAACATACAAAGACTGATTAATTTCAAAAAATTGAACGAGCATCTTAAAGTGTGCGTATAACGATTAAGCTACGTAGAAAAATTGTATGCTTTAGTCGGTCCCATTTGCATCTAAAATGTAAATCTCTGTTCTATGGGATGTGTTCCGCAATTTTTCTATCTCACGTCTCAAAAACGTGTACTGTCCTGAAAGTAAGCCTTTTTCTCCCTTTAGACGAGCACGACGTTCTGTCCTGAGCAACCCGTGAGACGGTGACCCAGCCATCAGTCCACACTGCGACCCTGACCAATTCGTAAATCCACTTAAACTTATAATTCTACACGATTAATTTTCACTACCTTTCATCCCCTATTTTACCCGCGTGGACTCTTAATGAATTCTTTTATCTTTTATATCGAGCGTTCACGCGGACAATCATGTTCCCGATGTTCCTGGTTTCGATTCCAATCCTGGACCCTCTACTTATCCTGATTCTGTTCTCGATTTAGATTTCGATTTTTGTTCAAACTATACATAATGTAGAAAAAATAGCGACGAATCGGAATTAAAAACTGTCCTATATATCCGGGATACGAACTATTATCATATTAAATTACTTCAATCTGTATTTTTTTTTCGAAATTTGGACGAGCAAGTGCACAGGCAGACAAAAATTCGATAAACCCTTAAAATGTACCCCACCAAAACATTTAATGCAGAATTGGTTGCCAAGACTCGGAAGTTCATGACGATTTCATTGTTAACAACTATCAGATCTCATGAAGAGCCAAGCTCCTGATTATACAAACTCTAACTCTATTAGCCTAAATTTTACGAATCTCTAGTCAAAAGTAACGCTTGGCTGTTTCATACAACTTTTGCATAGTGCAAGATCAAAGACCAGTGGCAGATACTCCCATGGATTTCTTACCATAAATCCATTGGAGTTTCGATCCCAGGGCCGCGGTACTGTTAAGCCTTACTTCTTGACCATGATGTAAGGTTTCTTGAATTAGCGACACAAGTGTAAAAATTTTTGTACAGAAATATTGCGAATGTCCGCTCTGCAATTATATGATTTTTTTTTGACATCGAGATATTGTGTTCCATAGCTGCTTCCTGTCTCCTCTTACTCCTATACTAAAATGTAACAGGTGTCAAACTTGATATATCGTTATTTACAAAGAAACACGCTTGTTAACTGAGCAATGGATATTTTGAAAATAAGAACGACGATTTTTGACTCATAGGCAGCGTGGTAGCTGATTCAGTGATTGGTACTAATGAACTGGGGCAATATTAGCATATTCAGTGAGTCTATTTGTCTTCAAATGTAATATATGGTTCTGCTATGATTTTTTAAAGCCATAGATACTAATCTCAATATGGTTAGGAGATTATACAATATTATTTAACATGCAGAATGATCGCTTCATAGAAAAAATGAATAATGGTAGTTTTTGAAGACAAAGAGGCACTAAAGTAAGCATTTTAGCTCTTTTTTCTCTATTATTGAATGGCAAGTACCTCCATTAAACATTTTTTTCCACAATGTATTTCTGACAGATTTTTAATAAAAATTCTTTTTAGATATACTTCATCACTGCGACTTGGTAAGAGAGCACCTTCATGTACTCCTGATGAAATATTATATCACGAAATCCTACAAAAAGTAATATTTCAGAATAACTAAAATCAAATCAAAAACGGCTTCAATTCGTAAGTAAAAGAAAGTACGCTTGTCATGCGTCATAAACTATTGTTTTCGACATTAACTTTACCGCCCATTCCATATGCTGATTCACCTCCTACATCTCCACTTCTCCACACGCGTGGACTTTTAATGAATTCTTTCATCTTTTAGACCGACCGATCACGTCGACAATCACGATCCTGATCTTGTCGTGCCTTCGTCGGGCCTTCGATTCCTATCGTGGACCCGATTTTGATCCCGATTCTGGTTTACTGGCCAACATGGCATAAGACTTTATCATTTAAAACGGAAAAAACTATTTCTCAAAATTTATTATCATACTTACCATCTCCTAAATAAATAATATAGTGACCAATGGTAACAAAAATTGGGCTAGATACTTAATAACATATTTTATAAACGTTTTATTAAAAAGGTATTTTCAACATGTTGAAGCGGTATTCCTTTTTCTTCATCAAAAAATTCTCACAGTATACCTATGGTCTTTGATATAAATTCGCTTCTTCTTTCACCAATTAAACAACAGTGATCAAATTTGACATAACACGAACTACAGAAAAATGCATTTTATTACTGCCTAATGTGCACAGAAGTAATTTTTTTTAAATTAAAACGGATTATAATTACAGCCAAAAGTTTCCACACAAGACACCATACATTGAAGTAGTACCAATAACAGGTATCCTATTGACATATTCTTTATATATATGCAGCTAAATCTACGATTAAAATACAATGTTTAAATATACACGTGTACTACAATTTTACATTATACCCCACTCTATGTAATCTCTGATCCATTCTAACAACCTGTTTCTGTATAAATCGTTTGACTGGACTGCGTTTACCATGCTGGCATTTCCATCTAACGTCAAAGCCTTCTCGGCTTCCACTAAATTGAGAGGAAGGAAATATACCACAACCAACATTCCCCAAGGCAAAGTTCTTTTTAAATCCTCGTCAAAGTGTTCCCTAGGGTACAATTTGTAAGGATCTAATGCAAATTTCTTCAAGAAACTGGCAAATGTATCGTAATAGTGGTTGATCAACTGCCTGTAATGATACTTCCGGAAGTCGCCATCGGTTCCACTGATGATGAAGTATAGAAGGTCGATGATGGGTGTGCCCGCGTGGAACATTTGGTAATCTATCGGAATCAGGCTGTCCAGCTTTCCGTTCTGGAAAAGTAAATAAAGGTCTTCCACATTATTAAATTTAATAAACATACCACATTTAATAAACCATAACCAAGTATAAATCATGATGCAGATTAGAATAATGTACTTGGTGAATCTAATAAAACATGTATATTTGTTCAATATGTATTTTTAACAACATTACTACCCAGGTCATTTCCAAGAGCAAATAAAATTTAATCAACTTGGTTATTTACTGTAAATTTGGAGATTCGACCTTCACGGTCTAACGCATGAGACGCTTCATTCTCTGTGGAAGTTATTGTCTTGCAAATTCATTTTATTTTATAAAAAAATTATAGGTATAGAAAATATTTTTTTTTATTACCTTTGGCCATCTGAGTATGTAGACATTATGCCCAGTTCGGTCGCTGGGTTTTGTGATAAACAATATATTTAATTTGAAACTAGTGTGATTTTCCATCTCATTGTGGAGTTTTATTAATCACTAAATAGGATATGAAAATACTGAAAGTCCTCTACGTTTTTTTGTTTTACGTACCAAGTTTTATATTATTTATTTTGTCAAAATATGTGATTCATAGTTGGTTTGCTACGCACCTTACGCCTGTGAAATAAATTACTGGAACGGTAATCTCCGTGCACGAGCACCGGCCGTTGAAATGAGGAAAAATATTTTTCGAAATTGTCCAAACCGGATTCCTTTGATAGAAACGCCACTAATCTATCTTTCAAGTTTTCCGGCACCAAGTTCAAAGCATTCGCTTCTGATTTCTTCCACATCTCCTTTATCTGATCGCTGGACCCATCGAAAAGAGATCTTCTCTCAGATACCACCTTAGCGAATCCGTCAGGATCATTTTCAGCGAAAGCGTAGGACAGCGCGTGCAATTTTGCCGGTCGCGCCGCCGCGTACTCCCACGCCGACTTCAGTCTATCGTCAACCGTTTATCCTTTTGCAATTAAGTTCTTCAAGGTCACGGTTTCCTCTAAATATTTATCACTGTAAACCTAAAATTTCAGAAACAAGAACTTCTCTCGGTTAGAAATGTTATGGCGTTTTTGTTAAACGTCGTATTTTTTGGAGAGATCTCTATATACGAATCGTTCCCTCCTGTACGTCTCATCGACCGGCACCTCCTTTCTCATATGTTCGCCGAGGCAGGCGATTTTAGCAAACAATTCTATATAGTCTCTATCGGTACTTCTAATAATTTCCCTGTCATGGCGTATAATAGGGAAGAGTAAGTCACTCCGCCTGTAGAGATTGGTTCGATTTTGACTTCTGGATTCTTGATACCCTCATCTTAGATTACAGTCGCTAACATACCAATGAGTACTTTTTCTTTATCGGCCATTGCACAACGCTTCTAAATAGACACTGTTTCCTTTCATTCATTCGAAGCTTTATATAGAGTAACATTTATATAATTCTTATCAACAACTTATCATTTTTATCGTGCAAACAATAAGTTTTTAGTAGATAATATTATACTTAATAAATGTTAGGATCTTTATAATAAAATGTTACTATAAAAGGACACCATTCTCGCGGTTATATTTTATTGTTTTGTCTATTTGTTTTTCTTTTTCTGTACAAAAACGTATCTATAAATGTAAAAATAATAAAGCCATTGCCTCTAAATCAGTATACATTACAAACGGAAACATGGAGATTCAATTAGGGTGCACACTAAACTAAAAAAAAATTAGCCCTTTGAAAGGTCTGAAAGGAATATGAAAATTTTTTATAGAAAAAAGCCCAAACTTTTACCCAGCCCTAATTGTTTTTGCACTCGACAAAAATACTTTTAAAAATGAACTACTAGACATTATATCCATAAACGATTGGTACAATTTGACAATCTTAGCGTTAGCAAATCGGGAATACGACAAACGGAGGGGGGCTGAGATCAAAAGCGGAATCCAGTTTACTTACGCAATGTGTTCATAATGAAATGTGTAGGAATAAGATTTTAGTAGTACTTCATATAAAATATCAATTCACAAACTCGAATCCATGCACATGTGCATAGTTGATATAACAATACACCTTTAAATGTTATTAGCTGTTAATGCAGAGTAAATTGATCATTATTTAGTTTTGATAGACTTCAAAAAAAGGAGGAGATAGTCAATTCGTCTGTATTTGTTTTGTGTGTATGTTACGCGATATCTTCGTCAATTTTAAACCGATTTCGAAAATTATTTTTTTGTTCGAAAGGGCATAATTACGAAGTGCTCTCATTATCACTAGGTCAGGATGTGATGAAGGGATTGCAGGAAAATCAAGGAGTACCCTCAAATGTTATAAGCATGTATTATACGATCTCTTGAGTTTAGACTCATCCGTTTTATTTTGACGAATCTTATACACTATATTTTGTATTCAGGGTCTAATGATGAAGCCAAAAGGTGGATCGTGGAACTCTTCAGTAGTTATTAGTAAAACTCTTGAGTTTGGCCTCATTTGTTTAGTTTTGATGAGTATTATACATTATCTTATGATGAAGTCAGGAGATGGATAGTGGAACTCTTCAGAGGCTACTAGTAAATTTCTTGAGTTAGAATTTATTTTTGGTTTGACGAGTTTCCTACAGAACATTCTGTAACGATGGTTCATGATGGAACCAGGAAATAGAAAAGGGACTATAATAATTAATTAATTATAATAATTAATTAAACAAAAAATAATCTTTCCACTAAAGAGTTAAAAATAAACTGAATTGTACAACAAAAAAAAACCGATTCATAAAGCTCTTAACTAAAAAAGTAAATAATAATAATAATTTTTAAAGTCTCCAAAAGAAATTTTAACACTTTAAATTCTCATTAACTAAATATTAACGATGCTCACCAAAACATACTTAATAGAATGTATTTGCTGTATAACTTATTTAACTTAATGTACTTAATAGTAGTATAAATTACTATACTACTATGTAAATCTGTAGCGTCTGTCTGTAAATTCAACTTTTTTGTAAAATTTTGTGATAGATATTCGTTTCATGACTAACTGACTCCAATTCTACCATTTTAGAAATGGATATCGCTCTGTTTGTCTGTATGTATGTCCTTTAGTAACTCGAGAACAGCCTGATCGATCGCAATGAAAATTAGTATACTGTAAGAACATATGGTTACGCACATGATAGGCTTCTGACTGTCTATCTTTCTGTTTATCTGTCTGTATGTCTTTTTTTTAACTCATGAACGACTTGACCTTTCGCGATGAAAATTGGTATTCTGTGATTGCACACATGATAGGCTACTGATTGTGTATGTCTGTCTGTCTGTGTGTCTTTATAACTAAAAACAGTTTGATCGATCGTAATGAAAATTAATATTCATCAAGAACATATGATTGTGCAAATGATATAGTACTGTCTATCTATATATTATTTTGTAACTTAAAAAAGTATGTTATTACAGATTACAATTATAATAACACTGCTGCACTTTGCATATTCTAAAATTTTTTTTACTCAGAGAAAGCGAAATTATCCCCAAATAATAACAATGGACATAAATTTCATTTTGATACTAGAATTTGCCCCGGCTTCATTAAAATTGGAACTGTAATCGATAACTAAATTCAAATGGCAAACGAGACAAAGAGGAAAATCGAGAGCTGAGACCGGGACGGCCCGAACGGGACCACAATCGTTATCGACCGGGGGGATCAAGTAACAATCAAGATCGGAACCGGAATCCGAATAAGAAGAGACCAAAATTGAAAGCGGGACCGGAATCGAAGGCGAGATTAGAATCAGAACGTGCTTAAATCGAAACTGGGTTCAGAATCGAGAATGATGCAAATTGGTTGGCATCATCGACATCGAGAACAGGACCCGGATCGAAATCGTGAACGGGATAGCGATTATGACCAATTACCGCAATCGGGCGATAAACAAGATTGAGGAATTCGTTTTGTCTACGCGGGTGGAGCCGCGAGCGGAAGCTAGTTAATTAATATATTCATTATATCTACCTATTTCTATCTTAAACGTAAACTTTTGTACTCCAAAACCATACGAAGCAAACTTACGGTGGCGTACGTATTGGTAGTATCATACTTAAAGGAATAGCATTGTCTGGTCTTTCACTAATTTAGAAGGCTGAATAATAAAAACTCACTGTATTTTATAATTCGATATACTGTAACAGAAATAAGAGGTAGGATGATATATTTGAGATAGAAAAAAAAAATCCTAATTAATATTAAATTTTTATTTTTACATGATGGCATAAATTTACGTTTGCAGTTTCAATTTTTCAGTAAATATATTAATTGATAACTAACTATTCACTATAATTGTTTTGTGCGTCTCGTGGCCGATGGTGAGCCTCCCATTCCTTAAAATATTTTTGATCCTCACCCTAAAATTTCAGCGACAAACGATAGACAATAATCACTGAAATAAGCAATACAAGCAAACTCATTCCCCGTTAATCCCGGGTTTGTTTGCGTGGAATTTACGTCACATAGCCAGTTCTAATGGCAGGACCCATGCATTCTTTTGCTCACCATATAAAACTGTCACAGAGGAGAATCTATTATATCCTCCGTCTAACGTAAATGTTAAAATTTCTGTTAAGAGATAGCGCGAAAAATCACTTTGAAAGTTATAAAAATATTCGCATATACTTTACATATACTTTATTGAGTAAGGCCTTAAATTACACCCCATTCCATGTAATCGTCGATGAAGTCACGAAGTCTTCTCTTGAATTCCTCGTTAGGTTTCGCTACGAAGTTAGACAATTTCGCATCTGCTTGAAACGTAGGAGCATTATTTGCTTCGACGAGTACCATAGGCAGCGCGAGGGCCGCCATCAATAGCCCGAACGGTAAGCTTTCCTTTAAATCGTCATGAAACTCTTCTTTGGGATACAATTTATTAGAGTCCAATCCTAGTTTCTTAAGGAAGTCCACGAAAGCTTCGTAATAATGGTCTATCAGTTGCTTGTAGTGACGTCTTCTAAACGCACCGTCCGTGCCGCAGGTGATGAAGAACAGGAGGTCAGTGATGGCTGAACCGCTATGTAGGGTCTGGTAGTCCACCAGAATTACTTTCTCCAATTTTCCATCCTGAAAGTTGTTATATGACCACTCATTAATAAATATTTGGATCATTAAGCAATTTCTTAAAAACGGTATTAAGTTATTGAAATGATTTTATAATAATTTTATATAATAATTCTTTTGTACAAAATTCGATATATCAATGGTGTAATTTTTTTTTTATTCAGAAATGCAGAGTATTTTTATCATCAGTGATCTAAAAAATTTAATTATTCAAATAATTACATAAAATTGTTTGAATCAGAAAAATTTAGAAAACCGACAATATTTACATTAAAGTGAACTTATGTACATCATCACAAATTTTATTCGTCTTCTTGTTTATTATTTTTCGGGAGTGGTACACTTGTATATTGTACGACTATGCCACACTTCGATTTGAAAATATTTTTACTTTTAATAACCCATTTATAGAGGAGGGTATAACGTGTTACTTTTAATTGTCATAATTATTTCTATGGTTCCGTACACCAGATGAAAAAAGTGACATCTCGTGAGATCATTCTCGTCTCGCATGTCATATCTGGCCGTCTGTGCGAGCCACATTCTCCGAATGTAGTAGATAAAAGAAGTTGTGATTCAGCAGGTAAACGCCTTCAAGAATGAGACCCAATCACGGTCGTACAGCGCAAAGGATACAGGAATTACGATTATAGGAGTTAATTTTGTAGAGCAAATCAGAAATTTTAAAAAAAACTTATCAAATGAATGGCTTCGATATGGAAAATATGATAAGTTTTTTATTGGTTTAAATTTTCAAACATTCCTTCAAAATTGTTTCTTATAACATTTTCGAGAAGCGAACGAGCTTGCGAGCCACCAGAAAGTAGGTGGTCGTCGTTACCCATGGATATTTCCAACCGCAGGGAGTCACCGGTGCGTTGTCGGCCTCTTGAAATTTCTCATTCCATTGACGATACTTGTCACGAAACGACATCTAAATTAGTTTGCAGGAAAGATGTTAGAACGTACCTTCATTTTGTGCATCAAGTTACTGGACGGTAGTCCCCGTGCGCGAGTACCGGTCGTCTTGACGGCATAAAATTTTTGTAAAATTTCTCCACCGACGATTCTCTAACAAAGAAATCTCTCAATTTCTCTCTTGACTCGTGAGGTGCAGCTTCCAAAGCTATAGCCTCTGTGTTCTTGTACAACTGGAACATGTTCCCTTCGCACCCATCAAAAGGATGCATCGCATTTTTCATTGTTCTATCGAATCCTTCAGGATCTCTCTCGGCAAAGGCGTACGACAGAGCGTGCAGTTTCGCCAATTCGCGGATCGCCGCCGACGCGTACTCCCACGTCACCGACACGAATCTGTTGTATGTCGTGTATCCTCTTGCCGCCAAATTCTCCAAGATCAATGTCTCCTGCAGATACCCATCGCCGCTGGCGTAGAATTTGGAAAAGACAAACTTCTCGTTCTCGGCGATATCGCTCTGGCTTTGAATTCGATCGTAGATTTTACTGATTTCTCCGTAAACCAGCCGTTCCCTGCCATAAATCTCCCCGAATGCCATGTCCCTCCTTATCTCTTCACCGACGCAAGCGACTTTCGCGAACAGCTCCAAGTCTTCGCTGCCAAGACTCTTGACGGTGATGACGTACAGGGTGGAAGTGTAGTTTACTGTGTCCGTGACGAGGGGTCTGATGATGACCTCTGCATCCTTGATACCCTCGCGCTCTATCACGATCGCCAGGGTCTCATTCACAATTTTTTCTCTGTCGCTCATTATATGAAGTTACTCTTCGGAGTCACAAATAAATAGTCGCTGTCGGTTAGAACATACGAGTGTAATATATATCGTTCTTTTATCAACAACTTTATCGTTGTTGCATGCATATTACTATGACACATGATTATGTGTTTGATTTGGTAGATAACATTACAACAATTATGTAATATAAAACAGTGTTAACATGTTATGAAATAGTAATTTCTTAATGTATTACCACAAGTGATTCTTTGTTTAGAGGATCATATTATGCATAGTTCTAAAGGTAACCATGCGCAATAAACATTTGTTAAATATAATCTAATAGTGTTCATAGGGTTGCTTAAAATTGAACAATTTTTTTTTGTTCCTGCGTGTTCGATGATTTATAACAGTGTTTTATGACAATATTGCTTTATATGAGTTTCCTGATAAAAAATAACAATAAAATTATTTTTTATTGACATTTTTAGTATCCTTTCTAACCTATTTCATTTGATCCATAAAAACTCAACTAGTTTTCGTACAAGTTCCAATATAATGCATAAATCGTTATCACTTCAAAGATGCAATTTTTTTCTCTAACCGAATAAAAATTGAGATTATTTCTTTAATCGACATTAAGGTCGTAGTCGATTTGTAATAAATCCACAAAACACTGTAATAGGTTGTGCCTGTGCAAGAATTCGATATGCATGCGAAGTAATCTAATGTAAAATATCTATTAAAATTAACTAATTAAAGTTAAAGCTAGCAGATTTTTTAACAACTTTCCCTTGCTGAATTCTTTACATTTGCCGAATCATAGATTAAAAACTGTTTCGCGTTATAGGACAGTTGTTCCCAGTGCCAATTTAAAAGACATTAAAGAAAAGGGCGGATCCAGCCTTCGAGTGGGGGAGCATAGACGAGGTTTAATCAGAACTGGCTCTAATTCCATTGCAGTAGTAGGACAAAGACCAGCCCAGGAGGGGCTCATGATCCCCATGACCACGCTCTTGGATCTGCCCTTGATTAAAGAAGATATATATATATATATATATATATATATATATCAAGCAATTTCCCCCTTTAATTTTCAAAATGATTATAGCAAATACTTAAAATTTTCACAAACACCTAAAAAAATTAAATTATAAAATTCCATCGGAAACGCAAAAGAGTATGAAAAAAAAATTCATAGAATGTAACTTGTGAACATTTTCGTGCGATAACTTAATACGAAATTCGGCGTGGGTTAACTCATTGCACTGATCAACTCACTTCGACTTTTGGGGTGAAGCACCATTGAAAACCACTGTGTATCAGTGGTTTTGTGAGTTTAATCGTGGGCGGTCTATGCTCACAAACGAATTTAAAGAAGGTCGGCTTAAATCGGTTGTTGTACCACAAAATATCGATGCTGTCCGGGAACTAATAATGCAAGATCGTCATATTACATATCACAAGAAAAAAAATTCGCGTTGGGTTCGGCACACCTTGAGCATCAAAAACAGGCTCGTCTCGATTGGTGCAAAAAAATAACAAAAACATACAACCATGGTGCGTCAAAAGCTGTTTATAATATCTACACAGGTTGATCTATGCGTAAGACTACGAAACTAAACGACAGTCAACGGTGTGGATGTTCCAAGATGAGCCGAACCCAACAAAAGCATTCGTGACAAAAGCACTTTGAAGCAAATGGTTGTCTGTTTTTTTTTGGTATAAATGGACATGTGGTTACAATGCTACTAGATAATCGTAAAATAATTAATTCGGAGTTAAAAATTAATTTGCCAGAAGTCTTTGAAAAATTACGAAAATACAACCGACAACGGTTTCAGCCAAGGAAACACTACAATATACCTAGCAATAGACACCGACTCCAAAAATAACAATAATTGTAACTACATTATATTATCTTAATAATTTGGTTGACTTTTAAGTAGTCTAATATTTGCCATTACATTTTACTTAGGAGATCTCTAAAAAATATTTTGATCTTTGTTTGTTATTCATAGGTATGTGTTGAGTTTTTGAAGTAGATATGTAGGTACCTACCTACCTTCTTGCGTGGTAAACACATAGATCGTGCCTACATATTGATGAGTAGAAAAAGTAAGTTGATTATTA
Organism: Eumeta japonica; assembly: GCA_005406025.1. Classification (NCBI taxonomy): domain Eukaryota; kingdom Metazoa; phylum Arthropoda; class Insecta; order Lepidoptera; family Psychidae; genus Eumeta; species Eumeta japonica. The sequence goes on along the minus strand of BGZK01000994.1, from coordinate 63,175 downwards.
AATTGTAGAAGAATACGCAATTATTTTTTAACTTTTTATTGCATATTAATTTGTTTGGAATAGTTTTTGTTTTGAAGTCGGTTTATTTCTCAATATAACATAACAGATTGAACTAATGCTGTTTAAATATACATTCACTTTGTCGTTGGGCTCGATGAGCGTGTAGTCATTTTGTTATCACGGGCTAAAACGTGCTTTGCAGCTCGCACATTGCGCAACATCAGTTGCTCGCGTACGTAAAATTATGCAATATCAATTGGGCTAAAACTGGTAAAGTTGTTTTGTTGCGCAACCAATAAAAAGGGATCATAGCACGTTGCATTAAAAACTTATGATATAATTTTTTAAAAACGATACGTTATGATCCCCTTTTACTGGTTGCGTGAGAAAATTAATAATATTAGGTTCAATTAATATTGCATAATTTTACGTACTCGAGCAATTAATATTGCGAAAAGTGTAAACGCTACAAAAAAGCATCATAGTATTTTTGATTTTTAAATATTTGTAATAATTAATTAATATAAATTACATTATCATAAAATGTTCGTACATAACAAAAATTTAAAGAATTTAAAGTCTTTTACAATATTGTTGTTATAATATTTTTATGTTGTTTCAAATCATCGTTCCCTATATACTAATCGGGGATGAGAGTTACGATTGCCAACTTTTCACCCCTGTATTGAAAATACGTATGGCGTTAACGGATAATGTATAAGTATAAAAAGGAATTACACGAATGCCGGCGAATTTAAAATTTTTAATGGTTTCTGGTCTATTTTTCTACGGTACAAAGTTGTTCGCCATCTTTTAACCGACTTCAAAAAAGGAGAAGATTGCCAATTCGAATGTTTTTTTTTTATGTTTGTCTTTCGCCTGGGTGAACCGATTTTATTGATTCTTTTTTATTTGACAGCTGATGCATCCCGTGTGGTCCCATTTCAATTTAGTCCAGTTCTGACAGTAGCATACATGAAAAAACCGTATGTCTTAAATTTGCATTAAGTATGTGACCGACAAATGGACGAATTTATCGATATCCAACCAACCGATTTCGATGACCCTTTTTTATTGAAAAGTGTATACTTCAAAGGTAGTTTGATGAGAGTTTGGTTAGGTTCTGATTATGGGATCCATGACAAAGTAACGGAACTCTTCAATTCTTAGGAGCAAATTAACGATACTCGGCCGAATCTTCTATAGGCAATCCGATAAAAGCACTTGTTGACTAGACTAAATAATCAATTAATTTTTCTATTCATCAAGATGTAGGTACGATCTATGTATTTACCACGCAAGAAGGTAGGTTACTTGTTCTCTTTGCATTTAAAATGAATGAATAAAAATAAAATGTCAAATGATAAATAATGTTCCTACCCTTCTTTTCTTTGGCCCTGCAAAATGGTATCATAAAATTTGAGACAGAAACAAAATGTACACTTTAGCCATTTTTCGCCATCCAAATAGTATGCAACTGTGCGTCTCTTTTATACGTTTATATGTCTTACACAAAAATTAACCTTTCCACTTAAGAGTTAAAAATAAATGAAATTGTACAACAAAAATAAACCGACTTCATAAAGCCCTTAACCTAAAAAATTAATAAAAACAATTTTCAAAGCCTACAAAATAAATTTCAATACTTGAAATTATTATTAATTAAATATTCACAATACCTGATTAATCATTCTTATTTTAGAGTCGGTTAAAGGTTTTAAAGCAAGCTTGACATAACAAAATATATTTGCTATATGATTTATTTAACCTAATCTCTACTACTACATAAATTTGTAGCGTGTCTGATTATTGTAAAATTTCGTGATAGTTATTCGTTTTATGACTAACTGGCTCCAATTGGCAGCTTTTGAAATATATGTCTTTGTCTGTCTGTAAGTCCCTTTATAACTCAATAACTGTATAACCGATTGCAATGAAAATTACTATACTGTGAGAACATGTCATGGTGCACATGATAGGCTACTGACTGCCTATCTGTCGGTATGTCTGTCTGTATGTTCTCTTATAAACAAGGAACAACTTGATGGATCGCGATAGAAATTCGTATACTGTGAGAACATGTGATTGTGCACATAATAGGCTACTGATTGTCAACTGTCTGTTTGTGTCTGTATATTTTTTTATAACAAAAATGGCTTGACCGATCGTAATGAATATTAATATACAAGAAGTACATTTGATTACACAAATAACAAAATTTGTCATTTGTCGTCTGTACGTTCTTTTATAATTTGTAAAACTGTTTTATTACAGATTACAAAAATACACACACACACACACACACACACACACATATATATATATATATATATATATATATATATATATATATATATATATATATATATATATATATATATATATATCTCCTAGCCGAGTTAGTTGTACCAGTGATTTTCGGTTTATCCAATGTTGACCGTTCTTTATTTAAAATATCTACTCTACTACGTAGCTTAAGTTTACCGCATAAGAATGCATCGATTGAAAATACCAAGTTGCATCCTTATATTCCATTGGCATTGAGTATACTCCTAGCGAAATTTTTAAGAGCACATGTTGATCACGATAAAGGTCAAACCGTCGGATCAAACAATATAATATGTGATAACAAAGTATATTAAAATGACGTATTTGCGCAATAAGTTGATCAATATTTGAAACGCAAAGGTGAATGATGGTTATTCTACTCTTCCTTATGGTTCTTACATTTATTTCTCTTACGATGACCACTGAAGTACATACCTAAAAGGAGATGGTCGAGTTCGGTGACGAAATGAGGCCCTGCGGGGTGATATTTTACTGTAAAGTACACTTGGCTGCGTTTTTTGATTATACATCGTGTGTTAACGCCGCGTTCAGAATTTGACGAAACAAATGTTGTTGGATTTCAACCTATACGATACAAAAGGTTCCGCCGGCGTGGACAAAATACCGTCTCCTGTTTTTATTATTTAGAATTCTCGTTCTATTAATTTGCGACTGTATGTTGATCATGTGCTCGCTAGTATTTTTAATATTGCATATCGTTTTATGACTTTTAGGCTGATTATGTAACTAACGAACCAATAACTAGTGTTCACCCAGTAGTCGAAATTCGATTTGAATTCATTAAATTTTTAACCTTGATTATTATCAAGTAGAATAGTTTACAAATGCCATTTGTGGAAGTTCGGGCTAGGCTGACCGAAAATTATGATTATGATGTCATTCGATTTGTAATTGTATTTAGATTGATTGTATAAATCGGCAGAAAGAATACAAAAGCTTTGTACATTTTAGTGAAAAAAGGTGGTATGATTTTCCGCAAATGTTTCAAAATTTATTTAAGATATACAAAATTTCTAAAACACTCGTAAATAGCAGAAAAACTCTAAATAAGTTCAACGTCCTGGAACTATATAGGCAATATTTAAATTTAAATTATTGGCTAAAATACCGGATTTGACTCACTTCGACGGACACTTGAACAAAAGAAAATAATTTAAAACGATTAAATATTAACATTAAGAAACATAAAAATGCGCACTATTTAGACACATGGATAAAAACAATCTGTGGGCAAAACGTTTTTAGCGCATTTTTTTACTCAAATGTTCTTTTGGCAATCAGTTAATTTTTACGAATACAAAGTTAACATAAAAATCAAGATAATTTTTTAACTTAATCTAGAATATTTTCACTTCCTAGAGTTATTATTTAACAGGTTTTAAAAATATCCTCTTTGGAGGAATTGAAAAATTCTCATTTTTCACGTCTTTATTAAAAATTTAAGACACGAAATATTGAGAAACTTAAGTAACATAATTAAATTTTTTTCCTATTATCCGGAATATTTTGTTTTCTCATCTAAAAAAGCGACATTACAATGGTTTTTTAAAATTTTTAACGTCTATTATTTAAAAAAATGTTATAAATAAATGCGTTGCTTTCAAAATTTTAATTTTTCTTTATTTTTTTTTTAGGAATCAAATGCTTAGTATAAATAATGTTTTTATTACTAAAAAAAGCATATTTTTATTGTTTTTGTTGTTAAATATTAATATTGCGCAATACTTTTTAATCATTATTTATTGCACTACTTATGTAATGAAAATTATTATCCATTTTTTGTTTGTTTATTGAATAAAAAATTCGTTATAAGCAAATTAATTTTTTTCCTAAATTTTTTTTAAAACTAAAATAGTACGAAAAACAAGCGTGTATCATTATGATGAAAAAAAAATTGTATAAGTATGTTCTTTTAGATTTAAATAATTTCGTGCACTTTTAAACTTGCCTTTTCCTTTCACTTTTTTATCATTTTTACGAAAATATTTTTTTTAATATTAAAGATAGAACAAGAACACTTCAAATCTATTTTATTCTCCGTTAAAAAATAAACACAGCTTTTAACCGAAACTCAACCCAATTGTCAATTAGTTTGGACAGTGCATTTACATAAACAGTCGGTTACTCTTTTACGTATACAGAACATAATAACTAAATGAGCAGTCTTATCTATATTACGAAATAAATTTGTGGCGTCTGTCTACACTTACATGTGTCTTGTAAAATTTTGCGATAAATATTCGATTTATAACTCAATGACACCAATTCTACCGATTTCAGATTCATGTCTGTTTGTATATCTTTTATACAAATAGATACAGTTTGACCTCCTTGATGAAAATGATTACCCAGTAAGAAAATGTAATTACGCAAATGACGCATTACGCAAATATAATTACGCATTGTGTTATACATAACACAAAGTTTGTCTGTATTTAGAGGCTAATTTCCGATTTCAATCAAATATTGAATAAAAGTAAATTAGTTCCTGGAATAAAAAACATGATACAGTTTATTTGACTATTTGCACTAATATATGAAATTGTAAATACGATATTTTAGTAAAACGTTGTCATTAACTTTTATTCCATGACATTATTATCATTTTAACCGTTAATCGATTGTGTCTGTTTATCTGTCATACCTAATCTCCGATAAACCTGAGTACATTGTAATCAAATTTTGCATAGGGACAGACTATCTTCAATGAATGTGTAATTTGTTCGTTTTATTTGCGTACCTAAGCCGTTCATAATATTACTATGAAATTTTTGATGAGCTGTAAGCGCGTACGGGAAGGTTTCTGAAAGAAACCCAAACTATTATTTGTACTAGACTTTGTCGGTGTAGTTATACTATTGAACCAAACACTGAACCGATTATAGAAATTTTTCCTCTAATAAGAAGCTTCCTGAGTAAAACAGACTATTAACTATAAAACATTTGGCTTCATCTGAATATTTGTCCTATTACAGATTCTAAAAATTCTTTCACTTATAAAAGTTCGGCATCACAACCAGCGTTAGAATACAAGTATTAATTTATATTTTTACTTTTAATAAGTCTGTAATGGATAAAAATACACTACACACACTAATTAAAGGTAAGAATATAAATTAACTCAAAATATGAATATGTAAAATTAGCTCGAAAATATTGAGAGTTGCATTTGAAAAGTAAAAAAGTGTATTTAAACTAAAAAATTGAGATACTTATATTTTTTTATAACTTAAAAAAATTTGTTGTAATCCACAAAAAAAATAATGCTTTTAAACCAAATACTGAACCGATTCTAAAAATTTTTCCTCTAATAAGAAGTTTCCTGAGTAAAACAAACTATTAACATTTAGCTTCATCAGCGTATTTGTCCTATCAGAGATTCTAAAAATTATTTTACTTATAAAAGATCGGCATCAAAACCGGCGTTAGAATACAAATATTAATTTATGTTTTTACTTTTAATAAGTCTGTAATGGATAAAAATATAGTACACACACTACTTGAAAGTAAAAATAATGATTAACTTTCAATGTGAATATGTAAAAGTCGCTTAAAACGTTCAGAGATGCCTTTGAAAATTAAAAAGCATATTAGCGACTTCAAAATGAATATTTTGAGCTGAAAATTAGAGATATTTTTCCTTGCAAAAATTATGTCGCAACGAGCAAAAAATCGTGTTTCAACTATTTTGAATTTTAAAAGTCTTGCATAATCCTTAAAAACATTGTATGAATTGATTTTGAGAAGTCTCTTAAAACGTGATACATGAAAATAATTCTAAATGATACTCGGAAAAAACTATTTCGTTTTTTACGCCACTTTAGTGGATAGGACCAATGCAAGAAGAAGCGAAGAACATGTCGGACTACAAAGTTGACAACATGAGCGAAGAAGGATTTATGAAAACTTTTCAGTTGACGAAGGAAATAACAAAGACAGTACACATAAACATAAGTCGAGTTCCAAAATAAATGAAAACAACGTATTCTATTGATAGGCAATAAGCACCTCAAAAAAAAACAAAAGGATATAAAGCAATATTAAACTTAAAATCTTTGTTACATGGATACGAAGAGAGAAAATATTGTTAGAATTAGAAAAAAAAATTAGAAATGCGGTTAACCCTGTAGGCCAACCTCGAAACTGCCCGCTATTTTCGAGTTCGAAACACTCCGAAATATACAGGATTTGACACAATTTATTTGTGCAAAAAATTTTGAGAATGCGAAATTGATTCGATATAGAATTTTGATTTTTTCTAAGAGAAGTTTTTCCTTATTTTTTATTTTTGATATTTCTTGAAGAAATAAATCGATTTTCACTGAACTAGCGACAGTCAACGCAGGTTTTTAAATTCTATAAAAGAATTCAGAACATGCATTTGATTAGGTATAAACGGGGAGAATATTTTGAAAAAATTACTTTTTGCTATTTTTTTTCATTCACGATATCTCACGAACAGATCAACCAATTTTAAGCGGCTCGGTAGCGATCGATATGGTTTTTTAATGTTAAGAGCTGATTAGTTTCTGGAATCGATTGGTAAAGCCGTTTAAAAGTTATTCCAAAAACACATTAAATTTATTTTTTTAATTTCTTAGAATCCATCTATCCGAATCGGTTCCAATTTTTAGAAAATCTAAATTTGATGAAACTCTTTGGAATGCCAAAATTTGGTTCCAATCAGTCAAGCCGTTCAAATGTTATAAGAGATTTACATATATCCACACACACGCTCACGCACACGCTCATGCACGCACACACACACACATACACACAATTTTCCGCTAAGTAAATTATCAATTTTCTTAGCGGAAAGTTAAAATATTATGTTAAACATCTTTAAAAATGTTTCATGGTTTTAGATATTTTGATTTTTTTCTGTCAACATTACAAAAACGATGCCGGTGTGACTTAAGTTAAAATTTTTATCCGGCTTCGATCCCGGACTTATCGTTAGCGGAATGCCGTTTGAGGAGCGATTCGATTTAATATCGATGTCGCAATCATTATCGCAATAATTCAATTTTAGCGGGATTGAGCCGCAGAACCGGGCACAAAATTTAGAGCGACATCAAAATGGGAAACAATTGTTGCCAGATTCAATTCATGTGTACCGAAACTAGCTTGAAATAATTAGTAAATAAATAATTTAATTACTTATTTTTTAGAAATTGCTAATTTTGCATTTAATAAAAACCTTATGATCGGTTTATATGCAAGAAGGTATTTATAATTAGTTAGTACGTTTAATCGAAAAAACGATCTAGCCTGTTCAATGAAATTCCTCTAGAAAAAAAAACATAAATAATTCTTAAGAAAAAAGAGAATAGCAATTATATTAATTGTGTTAACCATGGATATGAAGTAATTATTTAGAAGCTGTAGTTTATATTTCACAATGTGTGCTTATTAAACAAAATAAAAAAGTAATTTACTTCTTAAAATCTTTTTGAAAACTCTATAATAAAGGCATTCATTCTAATTGTTATAAACTATTACTTATCAACGTACTTAACTAAGAATAAATATAATAAGTATTGAAAAAAGTGATTACATGTTTTTTAATACTTATTAAGAGAAATTCTAAAGAAATTCAGTTGAATTTCTTTTTTTCGCTTAGTTAAGTTTGCTACTTAATTATTAATTACATTATAAAAAAAGGCCGTGTTGGGATTTTAATTTAGTATAGTTGCCAAAAAAAGTGAAATAATTTTAAAAGATTTTGTTTAACCAATATGTGGAATGTAAAATGCAACTCGTAAGAAACTACTTAACAAGGACCCTTTTAGTTAAGTGCGACGATTATGTTTTTCGTTAAAATGTCTAGACAATGCTATATCTTTCTTTTTTTTTAAATAAATATTAAGTGAAAATAATATATATATATATTTGTATCTCACGGCCAGAATAGCAGTTACGTACTAACAATGCGTTTACCGCGCGAAGTACTATGTTAAGGTTCTTATTAAAATAATTAAAATAGATTCCTGACATAGGAACTACTTTATAGTAAATCTTCATCTATTTAAAAATCTTTTTTTTTAATATTATCATTTTAGAATTATTGCACAAAATAGACAATATGTTTTTGTCTTTATTTGTTCATAACTTTGCTATTGTTTATGTGCGAATACATTTTTTTATGCTCATATTCAATTCGCAGAATCACTAATAGACTACTTTTTCAAAACGTGAACTTGCCTATGTATTTTATACCCTTTGAAGTCAATTTTTATAGACAAACAAATTTTCGTCCGTCTTTATAGTATAAATAAACCTATAAATAAAATACGTGTATTGATTGTATTTTATTCAAATTTAAATATCATTAATGTATTTAAATTTTACTTACTAATGCACTTTCACACACACACTTTCGCTATAATAAAATGTTACAGAACAAAATTTTCTTATATCGTAATAAATATTAACGTACTACATCTGAAATAATTAAAACTCAGTTTATAAAAAACTCGTGTCGAATGATCAAATACGCTACAAACTGCTTTATTGAATATATTGATTATTGATAGACGTCGCTTACTTGTGATTGGTGAGTTTGAAATTTGGATGTGTCAAATAATATAGGATCAACAAAGTTGTCTGTAGATTTGTATATGTTATTCTCGCTACATAAATATTTTACGAAAGTCGTAAGTTGATCAGTCAAGATTTACTTTTGTATTGTAAAAAAAAATCACATACGATCAACATTGTGCGCTCGGATCAACAGGTGATATACATATGTTTTTTACAGATTCTAAAAAATCTGTCACTCAGAGAAAGCTAAGCCATCCGCAAATAATATATCGTAAATTTTATTTTAATACTAGAATTTGCCCCAGCTTCATTCAAATTGGAGCTGTAACGGAACCAGTAACGGAATTGAAATTGCACACAGGACAAAGAGAAGAAACGAGAGCTGAGACCGGGACGGCTCGAAATCGAAAACGGGACGACAATCGTTATCGACCGCGGGATCAAATAAGAATAAAGATCGAGACCGGAATCCGAATAAGAAGAGATGAAAATTGAAAGCGGGACCGGCATCGACAACGAGATCAGAATCGGAACGTGCTTAAGTCGATACTGGGTTCGGAATCGAGGATGATACAAATTGGTTGGTGTCGAGCTGACATCGAGAACAGGACCCGGATCGGAATGGTGAACGAGATAGTGATCATGATCAATTACCGCAATCGGGCGATACACAAGATTGAGGAATTCGTTTTGTCTCCGCGGATGGAGCCGCGAACGGAAGCTAGTTAATTAATATATTCATTATATTTACCTATTTAAATCTCGAACGTCAACTTTTATACTCCAAAACCATACGAAGCAAACTTACGTTGGCGTACGTGTTGGTAGTATCATACTTAAAGAAATAGCATTGTCTGGTCTTTTACTGACTTAGAAGGTTGAATATTAAAAACTCACTGTGTTTTGTAATTCGATATACTGTAACAGAAATAAGAGGTAGGATGATTTGTTTTAGATAGATAAAAAAATTGCTAAGTTATATATATTAAATTTTTATTTTTACATGATGGCATAAATTTACGTTTGTAGTTTCGATTGTAAATATATTAACTGATAGCTGACTGTTCACTGTAATTGTTTTTAAATCGTTTTGTGCGTCTCGTGACCGATGGTAAGCCTCCTATCCCTTTAAATATTTTTGATCCTCACCCTAAAACTTCAACGACAAACGATAGACGATGATCACTGAAATAAGCAATACAAGCAAACTCATTGCCCGTTAATCCCGGGTTTGTTTGCGTGGAATTTACGTCACATAGCCAGTTCTAATGGCAGGACATATGCATTCTTTTGCTCACCATGTAAAACTGTCACAGTGGAGAATCTATTATATCCTCCGTCTAACGTAAATGTTAAAATTTCTGTTAATAGATAGCGCGAAAAATCACTTTGAAAATTATGAAAATGCTCGCATATACTTTAGTGAGTAGGGTCTTAAATTACACCCCATTCCACGTAATCGTCGATGAATTCACGAAATCTTCTCCTGAACTCCTCGTTAGGTTTCGCTACGAAGTTAGACAATTTTGCATCTGCTTGAAACGTAGGCGCATTATTTGCTTCGACGAGTACCATAGGCAGCGCGAGGGCCGCCATCAATAGCCCGAACGGTAAGCTTTCCTTTAAATCGTCATGAAACTCTTCTTTGGGATACAATTTATTAGAGTCCAATCCTAGTTTCTTAAGGAAGTCCGCGAAAGCTTCGTAATAATGGTCTATCAGTTGCTTGTAGTGACGTCTTCTAAACGCACCGTCCGTGCCGCAGGTGATGAAGAACAGGAGGTCAGTGATGGCTGAACCGCTATGTAGGGTCTGGTAGTCCACCAGAATTACTTTCTCCAATTTTCCATCCTGAAAGTTGTTATATGACCACTCATTAATAAATATTTGGATCATTAAGCAATTTCTTAAAAACGGTATTAAGTTATTGAAATTATTTTATAATAATTTTATATAATAATTCTTTTGTACAAAATTCTATATATCAATGGTGTAATTTTTTTTTTATTCAGAAATGCAGAGTATTTTTATCATCAGTGATCTAAAAAATTTAATTATTCAAATAATTACATAAAATTGTTTGAATCAGAAAAATTTAGAAAACCGACAATATTTACATTAAAGTGAACTTATGTACATCATCACAAATTTTATTCGTCTTCTTGTTTATTATTTTTCGGGAGTGGTACACTTGTATATTGTACGACTATGCCACACTTCGATTTGAAAAATATTTTTTACTTTTAATAACCCATTTATAGAGGAGGGTATAACGTGTTACTTTTAATTGTCATAATTATTTCTATGGTTCCGTACACCAGATGAAAAAAAGTGACATCTCGTGAGATCATTCTCGTCTCGCATGTCATATCTGGCCGTCTGTGCGAGCCACATTCTCCGAATGTAGTAGATAAAAGAAGTTGTAATTCAGCAGGTAAACGCCTTCAAGAATGAGACCCAATCACGGTCGTACAGCGCAAAGGATACAGGAATTACGATTATAGGAGTTAATTTTGTAGAGCAAATCAGAAATTTTAAAAAAAACTTATCAAATGAATGGCTTCGATATGGAAAATATGATAAGTTTTTTATTGGTTTAAATTTTCAAACATTCCTTCAAAAAATTGTTTCTTATAACATTTTCGAGAAGCGAACGAGCTTGCGAGCCACCAGAAAGTAGGTGGTCGTCGTTACCCATGGATATTTCCAACCGCAGGGGAGTCACCGGTGCGTTGTCGGCCTCTTGAAATTTCTCATTCCATTGACGATACTTGTCACGAAACGACATCTAAATTAGTTTGCAGGAAAGATGTTAGAACGTACCTTCATTTTGTGCATCAAGTTACTGGACGGTAGTCCCCGTGCGCGAGTACCGGTCGTCTTGACGGCATAAAATTTTTGTAAAATTTCTCCACCGACGATTCTCTAACAAAGAAATCTCTCAATTTCTCTCTTGACTCGTGAGGTGCAGCTTCCAAAGCTATAGCCTCTGTGTTCTTGTACAACTGGAACATGTTCCCTTCGCACCCATCAAAAGGATGCATCGCATTTTTCATTGTTCTATCGAGGATCTCTCTCGGCAAAGGCGTACGACAGAGCGTGCAGTTTCGCCAATTCGCGGATCGCCGCCGACGCGTACTCCCACGTCACCGACACGAATCTGTTGTATGTCGTGTATCCTCTTGCCGCCAAATTCTCCAAGATCAATGTCTCCTGCAGATACCCATCGCCGCTGGCGTAGAATTTGGAAAGACAAACTTCTCGTTCTCGGCGATATCGCTCTGGCTTTGAATTCGATCGTAGATTTTACTGATTTCTCCGTAAACCAGCCGTTCCCTGCCATAAATCTCCCCGAATGCCATGTCCCTCCTTATCTCTTCACCGACGCAAGCGACTTTCGCGAACAGCTCCAAGTCTTCGCTGCCAAGACTCTTGACGGTGATGACGTACAGGGTGGAAGTGTAGTTTACTGTGTCCGTGACGAGGGGTCTGATGATGACCTCTGCATCCTTGATACCCTCGCGCTCTATCACGATCGCCAGGGTCTCATTCACAATTTTTTCTCTGTCGCTCATTATATGAAGTTACTCTTCGGAGTCACAAATAAATAGTCGCTGTCGGTTAGAACATACGAGTGTAATATATATCGTTCTTTTATCAACAACTTTATCGTTGTTGCATGCATATTACTATGACACATGATTATGTGTTTGATTTGGTAGATAACATTACAACAATTATGTAATATAAAACAGTGTTAACATGTTATGAAATAGTAATTTCTTAATGTATTACCACAAGTGATTCTTTGTTTAGAGGATCATATTATGCATAGTTCTAAAGGTAACCATGCGCAATAAACATTTGTTAAATATAATCTAATAGTGTTCATAGGGTTGCTTAAAATTGAACAATTTTTTTTTGTTCCTGCGTGTTCGATGATTTATAACAGTGTTTTATGACAATATTGCTTTATATGAGTTTCCTGATAAAAAATAACAATAAAATTATTTTTTATTGACATTTTTAGTATCCTTTCTAACCTATTTCATTTGATCCATAAAAACTCAACTAGTTTTCGTACAAGTTCCAATATAATGCATAAATCGTTATCACTTCAAAGATGCAATTTTTTTCTCTAACCGAATAAAAATTGAGATTATTTCTTTAATCGACATTAAGGTCGTAGTCGATTTGTAATAAATCCACAAAACACTGTAATAGGTTGTGCCTGTGCAAGAATTCGATATGCATGCGAAGTAATCTAATGTAAAAATATCTATTAAAAATTAACTAATTAAAGTTAAAGCTAGCAGATTTTTTTAACAACTTTCCCTTGCTGAATTCTTTACATTTGCCGAATCATAGATTAAAAACTGTTTCGCGTTATAGGACAGTTGTTCCCAGTGCCAATTTAAAAGACATTAAAGAAAAGGGCGGATCCAGCCTTCGAGTGGGGGAGCATAGACGAGGTTTAATCAGAACTGGCTCTAATTCCATTGCAGTAGTAGGACAAAGACCAGCCCAGGAGGGGCTCATGATCCCCATGACCACGCTCTTGGATCTGCCCTTGATTAAAGAAGATATATATATATATATATATATATATATATATATATCAATTTCCCCCTTTAATTTTCAAAATGATTATAGCAAATACTTAAAATTTTCACAAACACCTAAAAAAATTAAATTATAAAATTCCATCGGAAACGCAAAAGAGTATGAAAAAAATTCATAGAATGTAACTTGTGAACATTTTCGTGCGATAACTTAATACGAAATTCGGCGTGGGTTAACTCATTGCACTGATCAACTCACTTCGACTTTTGGGGTGAAGCACCATTGAAAACCACTGTGTATCAGTGGTTTTGTGAGTTTAATCGTGGCGGTCTATGCTCACAAACGAATTTAAAGAAGGTCGGCTTAAATCGGTTGTTGTACCACAAAATATCGATGCTGTCCGGGAACTAATAATGCAAGATCGTCATATTACATATCACAAGAAAAAAAATTCGCGTTGGGTTCGGCACACCTTGAGCATCAAAAACAGGCTCGTCTCGATTGGTGCAAAAATAACAAAACATACAACCATGGTGCGTCAAAGCTGTTTATAATATCTACACAGGTTGATCTATGCGTAAGACTACGAAACTAAACGACAGTCAACGGTGTGGATGTTCCAAGATGAGCCGAACCCAACAAAAGCATTCGTGACAAAAGCACTTTGAAGCAAATGGTTGTCTGTTTTTGGTATAAATGGACATGTGGTTACAATGCTACTAGATAATCGTAAAATAATTAATTCGGAGTTAAAAATTAATTTGCCAGAAGTCTTTGAAAAATTACGAAAATACAACCGACAACGGTTTCAGCCAAGGAAACACTACAATATACCTAGCAATAGACACCGACTCCAAAAATAACAATAATTGTAACTACATTATATTATCTTAATAATTTGGTTGACTTTTAAGTAGTCTAATATTTGCCATTACATTTTACTTAGGAGATCTCTAAAAAATATTTTGATCTTTGTTTGTTATTCATAGGTATGTGTTGAGTTTTTGAAGTAGATATGTAGGTACCTACCTACCTTCTTGCGTGGTAAACACATAGATCGTGCCTACATATTGATGAGTAGAAAAAGTAAGTTGATTATTAAATTGTAGAAGAATACGCAATTATTTTTTAACTTTTTATTGCATATTAATTTGTTTGGAATAGTTTTTGTTTTGAAGTCGGTTTATTTCTCAATATAACATAACAGATTGAACTAATGCTGTTTAAATATACATTCACTTTGTCGTTGGGCTCGATGAGCGTGTAGTCATTTTGTTATCACGGGCTAAAACGTGCTTTGCAGCGCTCGCACATTGCGCAACATCAGTTGCTCGCGTACGTAAAATTATGCAATATCAATTGGGCTAAAACTGGTAAAGTTGTTGTTTTGTTGCGCAACCAATAAAAAGGGATCATAGCACGTTGCATTAAAAACTTATGATATAATTTTTTAAAAACGATACGTTATGATCCCCTTTTACTGGTTGCGTGAGAAAATTAATAATATTAGGTTCAATTAATATTGCATAATTTTACGTACTCGAGCAATTAATATTGCGAAAAGTGTAAACGCTACAAAAAAGCATCATAGTATTTTTGATTTTTAAATATTTGTAATAATTAATTAATATAAATTACATTATCATAAAATGTTCGTACATAACAAAAATTTAAAGAATTTAAAGTCTTTTACAATATTGTTGTTATAATATTTTTATGTTGTTTCAAATCATCGTTCCCTATATACTAATCGGGGATGAGAGTTACGATTGCCAACTTTTCACCCCTGTATTGAAAATACGTATGGCGTTAACGGATAATGTATAAGTATAAAAAGGAATTACACGAATGCCGGCGAATTTAAAATTTTTTAATGGTTTCTGGTCTATTTTTCTACGGTACAAAGTTGTTCGCCATCTTTTAACCGACTTCAAAAAAGGAGAAGATTGCCAATTCGAATGTTTTTTTTTTATGTTTGTCTTTCGCCTGGGTGAACCGATTTTATTGATTCTTTTTTATTTGACAGCTGATGCATCCCGTGTGGTCCCATTTCAATTTAGTCCAGTTCTGACAGTAGCATACATGAAAAAACCGTATGTCTTAAATTTGCATTAAGTATGTGACCGACAAATGGACGAATTTATCGATATCCAACCAACCGATTTCGATGACCCTTTTTTATTGAAAAGTGTATACTTCAAAGGTAGTTTGATGAGAGTTTGGTTAGGTTCTGATTATGGGATCCATGACAAAGTAACGGAACTCTTCAATTCTTAGGAGCAAATTAACGATACTCGGCCGAATCTTCTATAGGCAATCCGGATAAAAAGCACTTGTTGACTAGACTAAATAATCAATTAATTTTTCTATTCATCAAGATGTAGGTACGATCTATGTATTTACCACGCAAGAAGGTAGGTTACTTGTTCTCTTTGCATTTAAAAATGAATGAATAAAAATAAAATGTCAAATGATAAATAATGTTCCTACCCTTCTTTTTCTTTGGCCCTGCAAAATGGTATCATAAAATTTGAGACAGAAACAAAATGTACACTTTAGCCATTTTTCGCCATCCAAATAGTATGCAACTGTGCGTCTTCTCTTTTTTATACGTTTATATGTCTTACACAAAAATTAACCTTTCCACTTAAGAGTTAAAAATAAATGAAATTGTACAACAAAAATAAACCGACTTCATAAAGCCCTTAACCTAAAAAATTAATAAAAACAATTTTCAAAGCCTACAAAATAAATTTCAATACTTGAAATTATTATTAATTAAATATTCACAATACCTGATTAATCATTCTTATTTTAGAGTCGGTTAAAGGTTTTAAAGCAAGCTTGACATAACAAAATATATTTGCTATATGATTTATTTAACCTAATCTCTACTACTACATAAATTTGTAGCGTGTCTGATTATTGTAAAATTTCGTGATAGTTATTCGTTTTATGACTAACTGGCTCCAATTGGCAGCTTTTGAAATATATGTCTTTGTCTGTCTGTAAGTCCCTTTATAACTCAATAACTGTATAACCGATTGCAATGAAAATTACTATACTGTGAGAACATGTCATGGTGCACATGATAGGCTACTGACTGCCTATCTGTCGGTATGTCTGTCTGTATGTTCTCTTATAAACAAGGAACAACTTGATGGATCGCGATAGAAATTCGTATACTGTGAGAACATGTGATTGTGCACATAATAGGCTACTGATTGTCAACTGTCTGTTTGTGTCTGTATATTTTTTTATAACAAAAATGGCTTGACCGATCGTAATGAATATTAATATACAAGAAGTACATTTGATTACACAAATAACAAAATTTGTCATTTGTCGTCTGTACGTTCTTTTATAATTTGTAAAACTGTTTTATTACAGATTACAAAAATACACACACACACACACACACACACACACACACATATATATATATATATATATATATATATATATATATATATATATATCTCCTAGCCGAGTTAGTTGTACCAGTGATTTTCGGTTTATCCAATGTTGACCGTTCTTTATTTAAAATATCTACTCTACTACGTAGCTTAAGTTTACCGCATAAGAATGCATCGATTGAAAATACCAAGTTGCATCCTTATATTCCATTGGCATTGAGTATACTCCTAGCGAAATTTTTAAGAGCACATGTTGATCACGATAAAGGTCAAACCGTCGGATCAAACAATATAATATGTGATAACAAAGTATATTAAAATGACGTATTTGCGCAATAAGTTGATCAATATTTGAAACGCAAAGGTGAATGATGGTTATTCTACTCTTCCTTATGGTTCTTACATTTATTTCTCTTACGATGACCACTGAAGTACATACCTAAAAGGAGATGGTCGAGTTCGGTGACGAAATGAGGCCCTGCGGGGTGATATTTTACTGTAAAGTACACTTGGCTGCGTTTTTTGATTATACATCGTGTGTTAACGCCGCGTTCAGAATTTGACGAAACAAATGTTGTTGGATTTCAACCTATACGATACAAAAGGTTCCGCCGGCGTGGACAAAATACCGTCTCCTGTTTTTATTATTTAGAATTCTCGTTCTATTAATTTGCGACTGTATGTTGATCATGTGCTCGCTAGTATTTTTTAATATTGCATATCGTTTTATGACTTTTTAGGCTGATTATGTAACTAACGAACCAATAACTAGTGTTCACCCAGTAGTCGAAATTCGATTTGAATTCATTAAATTTTTAACCTTGATTATTATCAAGTAGAATAGTTTACAAATGCCATTTGTGGAAGTTCGGGCTAGGCTGACCGAAAATTATGATTATGATGTCATTCGATTTGTAATTGTATTTAGATTGATTGTATAAATCGGCAGAAAGAATACAAAAGCTTTGTACATTTTAGTGAAAAAAAGGTGGTATGATTTTCCGCAAATGTTTCAAAATTTATTTAAGATATACAAAATTTCTAAAAACACTCGTAAATAGCAGAAAAAACTCTAAATAAGTTCAACGTCCTGGAACTATATAGGCAATATTTAAATTTAAATTATTGGCTAAAATACCGGATTTGACTCACTTCGACGGACACTTGAACAAAAGAAAATAATTTAAAACGATTAAATATTAACATTAAGAAACATAAAAATGCGCACTATTTAGACACATGGATAAAAACAATCTGTGGGCAAAACGTTTTTAGCGCATTTTTTTACTCAAATGTTCTTTTGGCAATCAGTTAATTTTTACGAATACAAAGTTAACATAAAAATCAAGATAATTTTTTAACTTAATCTAGAATATTTTCACTTCCTAGAGTTATTATTTAACAGGTTTTAAAAATATCCTCTTTGGAGGAATTGAAAAATTCTCATTTTTCACGTCTTTATTAAAAATTTAAGACACGAAATATTGAGAAACTTAAGTAACATAATTAAATTTTTTCCTATTATCCGAATATTTTGTTTTCTCATCTAAAAAGCGACATTACAATGGTTTTAAAATTTTAACGTCTATTATTTAAAAATGTTATAAATAAATGCGTTGCTTTCAAAATTTTAATTTTTCTTTATTTTTTTAGGAATCAAATGCTTAGTATAAATAATGTTTTATTACTAAAAAGCATATTTTATTGTTTTGTTGTTAAATATTAATATTGCGCAATACTTTTAATCATTATTTATTGCACTACTTATGTAATGAAAATTATTATCCATTTTTGTTTGTTTATTGAATAAAAATTCGTTATAAGCAAATTAATTTTTTTCCTAAATTTTTTAAAACTAAAATAGTAATGAAAACAAGCGTGTATCATTATGATGAAAAAAATTGTATAAGTATGTTCTTTAGATTTAAATAATTTCGTGCACTTTTAAACTTGCCTTTTCCTTTCACTTTTTTATCATTTTTACGAAAATATTTTTTTTAATATTAAAGATAGAACAAGAACACTTCAAATCTATTTTATTCTCCGTTAAAAAATAAACACAGCTTTTAACCGAAACTCAACCCAATTGTCAATTAGTTTGGACAGTGCATTTACATAAACAGTCGGTTACTCTTTTACGTATACAGAACATAATAACTAAATGAGCAGTCTTATCTATATTACGAAATAAATTTGTGGCGTCTGTCTACACTTACATGTGTCTTGTAAAATTTTGCGATAAATATTCGATTTATAACTCAATGACACCAATTCTACCGATTTCAGATTCATGTCTGTTTGTATATCTTTTATACAAATAGATACAGTTTGACCTCCTTGATGAAAATGATTACCCAGTAAGAAAATGTAATTACGCAAATGACGCATTACGCAAATATAATTACGCATTGTGTTATACATAACACAAAGTTTGTCTGTATTTAGAGGCTAATTTCCGATTTCAATCAAATATTGAATAAAAGTAAATTAGTTCCTGGAATAAAAAACATGATACAGTTTATTTGACTATTTGCACTAATATATGAAATTGTAAATACGATATTTTAGTAAAACGTTGTCATTAACTTTTATTCCATGACATTATTATCATTTTAACCGTTAATCGATTGTGTCTGTTTATCTGTCATACCTAATCTCCGATAAACCTGAGTACATTGTAATCAAATTTTGCATAGGGACAGACTATCTTCAATGAATGTGTAATTTGTTCGTTTTATTTGCGTACCTAAGCCGTTCATAATATTACTATGAAATTTTTGATGAGCTGTAAGCGCGTACGGGAAGGTTTCTGAAAGAAACCCAAACTATTATTTGTACTAGACTTTGTCGGTGTAGTTATACTATTGAACCAAACACTGAACCGATTATAGAAATTTTTCCTCTAATAAGAAGCTTCCTGAGTAAAACAGACTATTAACTATAAAACATTTGGCTTCATCTGAATATTTGTCCTATTACAGATTCTAAAATTCTTTCACTTATAAAAGTTCGGCATCACAACCAGCGTTAGAATACAAGTATTAATTTATATTTTACTTTTAATAAGTCTGTAATGGATAAAATACACTACACACACTAATTAAAGGTAAGAATATAAATTAACTCAAAATATGAATATGTAAAATTAGCTCGAAAATATTGAGAGTTGCATTTGAAAAGTAAAAAAGTGTATTTAAACTAAAAAATTGAGATACTTATATTTTTTTATAACTTAAAAAAATTTGTTGTAATCCACAAAAAAAATAATGCTTTTAAACCAAATACTGAACCGATTCTAAAAATTTTTCCTCTAATAAGAAGTTTCCTGAGTAAAACAAACTATTAACATTTAGCTTCATCAGCGTATTTGTCCTATCAGAGATTCTAAAAATTATTTTACTTATAAAAGATCGGCATCAAAACCGGCGTTAGAATACAAATATTAATTTATGTTTTTACTTTTAATAAGTCTGTAATGGATAAAAATATAGTACACACACTACTTGAAAGTAAAAATAATGATTAACTTTCAATGTGAATATGTAAAAGTCGCTTAAAAACGTTCAGAGATGCCTTTGAAAATTAAAAAAGCATATTAGCGACTTCAAAAATGAATATTTTGAGCTGAAAATTAGAGATATTTTTCCTTGCAAAAAATTATGTCGCAACGAGCAAAAAAAATCGTGTTTCAACTATTTTTGGAATTTTAAAAGTCTTGCATAATCCTTAAAAACATTGTATGAATTGATTTTGAGAAGTCTCTTAAAACGTGATACATGAAAATAATTCTAAATGATACTCGGAAAAAACTATTTCGTTTTTTACGCCACTTTAGTGGATAGGACCAATGCAAGAAGAAGCGAAGAACATGTCGGACTACAAAGTTGACAACATGAGCGAAGAAGGATTTATGAAAACTTTTCAGTTGACGAAGGAAATAACAAAGACAGTACACATAAACATAAGTCGAGTTCCAAAATAAATGAAAACAACGTATTCTATTGATAGGCAATAAGCACCTCAAAAAAAAACAAAAGGATATAAAGCAATATTAAACTTAAAATCTTTGTTACATGGATACGAAGAGAGAAAATATTGTTAGAATTAGAAAAAATTAGAAATGCGGTTAACCCTGTAGGCCAACCTCGAAACTGCCCGCTATTTTCGAGTTCGAAACACCGAAATATACAGGATTTGACACAATTTATTTGTGCAAAAAATTTTGAGAATGCGAAATTGATTCGATATAGAATTTTGATTTTTTCTAAGAGAAGTTTTTCCTTATTTTTAATTTTTGATATTTCTTGAAGAAATAAATCGATTTTCACTGAACTAGCGACAGTCAACGCAGGTTTTTAAATTCTATAAAAGAATTCAGAACATGCATTTGATTAGGTATAAACGGGGAGAATATTTTGAAAAAATTACTTTTTGCTATTTTTTTTCATTCACGATATCTCACGAACAGATCAACCAATTTTAAGCGGCTCGGTAGCGATCGATATGGTTTTTTAATGTTAAGAGCTGATTAGTTTCTGGAATCGATTGGTAAAGCCGTTTAAAAGTTATTCCAAAAAAAACACATTAAATTTATTTTTTTAATTTCTTAGAATCCATCTATCCGAATCGGTTCCAATTTTTAGAAAATCTAAATTTGATGAAACTCTTTGGAATGCCAAAATTTGGTTCCAATCAGTCAAGCCGTTCAAATGTTATAAGAGATTTACATATATCCACACACACGCTCACGCACACGCTCATGCACGCACACACACACACATACACACAATTTTCCGCTAAGTAAATTATCAATTTTCTTAGCGGAAAGTTAAAATATTATGTTAAACATCTTTAAAAATGTTTCATGGTTTTAGATATTTTGATTTTTTTCTGTCAACATTACAAAAACGATGCCGGTGTGACTTAAGTTAAAATTTTATCCGGCTTCGATCCCGGACTTATCGTTAGCGGAATGCCGTTTGAGGAGCGATTCGATTTAATATCGATGTCGCAATCATTATCGCAATAATTCAATTTTAGGGATTGAGCCGCAGAACCGGGCACAAAATTTAGAGCGACATCAAAATGGGAAACAATTGTTGCCAGATTCAATTCATGTGTACCGAAACTAGCTTGAAATAATTAGTAAATAAATAATTTAATTACTTATTTTTAGAAATTGCTAATTTTGCATTTAATAAAACCTTATGATCGGTTTATATGCAAGAAGGTATTTATAATTAGTTAGTACGTTTAATCGAAAAACGATCTAGCCTGTTCAATGAAATTCCTCTAGAAAAAAAAACATAAATAATTCTTAAGAAAAAAGAGAATAGCAATTATATTAATTGTGTTAACCATGGATATGAAGTAATTATTTAGAAGCTGTAGTTTATATTTCACAATGTGTGCTTATTAAACAAAATAAAAAAGTAATTTACTTCTTAAAATCTTTTTGAAAACTCTATAATAAAGGCATTCATTCTAATTGTTATAAACTATTACTTATCAACGTACTTAACTAAGAATAAATATAATAAGTATTGAAAAAAGTGATTACATGTTTTTTAATACTTATTAAGAGAAATTCTAAAGAAATTCAGTTGAATTTCTTTTTCTCGCTTAGTTAAGTTTGCTACTTAATTATTAATTACATTATAAAAAAAGGCCGTGTTGGGATTTTAATTTAGTATAGTTGCCAAAAAAAGTGAAATAATTTTAAAAGATTTTGTTTAACCAATATGTGGAATGTAAAATGCAACTCGTAAGAAACTACTTAACAAGGACCCTTTTAGTTAAGTGCGACGATTATGTTTTTCGTTAAAATGTCTAGACAATGCTATATCTTCTTTTTTTAAATAAATATTAAGTGAAAATATATATATATATTTGTATCTCACGGCCAGAATAGCAGTTACGTACTAACAATGCGTTTACCGCGCGAAGTACTATGTTAAGGTTCTTATTAAAATAATTAAAATAGATTCCTGACATAGGAACTACTTTATAGTAAATCTTCATCTATTTAAAAATCTTTTTTTAATATTATCATTTTAGAATTATTGCACAAAATAGACAATATGTTTTGTCTTTATTTGTTCATAACTTTGCTATTGTTTATGTGCGAATACATTTTTTATGCTCATATTCAATTCGCAGAATCACTAATAGACTACTTTTTCAAAACGTGAACTTGCCTATGTATTTTATACCCTTTGAAGTCAATTT
The DNA here is from genome assembly GCA_005406025.1 of Eumeta japonica. Taxonomy (NCBI): domain Eukaryota; kingdom Metazoa; phylum Arthropoda; class Insecta; order Lepidoptera; family Psychidae; genus Eumeta; species Eumeta japonica. Next base: position 40,076 of record BGZK01000994.1, on the reverse strand, counting down.
TTATAGACAAACAAATTTTCGTCCGTCTTTATAGTATAAATAAACCTATAAATAAAATACGTGTATTGATTGTATTTTATTCAAATTTAAATATCATTAATGTATTTAAATTTTACTTACTAATGCACTTTCACACACACACTTTCGCTATAATAAAATGTTACAGAACAAAATTTTCTTATATCGTAATAAATATTAACGTACTACATCTGAAATAATTAAAACTCAGTTTATAAAAAACTCGTGTCGAATGATCAAATACGCTACAAACTGCTTTATTGAATATATTGATTATTGATAGACGTCGCTTACTTGTGATTGGTGAGTTTGAAATTTGGATGTGTCAAATAATATAGGATCAACAAAGTTGTCTGTAGATTTGTATATGTTATTCTCGCTACATAAATATTTTACGAAAGTCGTAAGTTGATCAGTCAAGATTTACTTTTGTATTGTAAAAATCACATACGATCAACATTGTGCGCTCGGATCAACAGGTGATATACATATGTTTTTACAGATTCTAAAATCTGTCACCAGAGAAAGCTAAGCCATCCGCAAATAATATATCGTAAATTTTATTTTAATACTAGAATTTGCCCCAGCTTCATTCAAATTGGAGCTGTAACGGAACCAGTAACGGAATTGAAATTGCACACAGGACAAAGAGAAGAAACGAGAGCTGAGACCGGGACGGCTCGAAATCGAAAACAGGACGACAATCGTTATCGACCGCGGGATCAAATAAGAATAAAGATCGAGACCGGAATCCGAATAAGAAGAGATGAAAATTGAAAGCGGGACCGGCATCGACAACGAGATCAGAATCGAACGTGCTTAAGTCGATACTGGGTTCGGAATCGAGGATGATACAAATTGGTTGGTGTCGAGCTGACATCGAGAACAGGACCCGGATCGGAATGGTGAACGAGATAGTGATCATGATCAATTACCGCAATCGGGCGATACACAAGATTGAGGAATTGTTTTGTCTCCGCGGATGGAGCCGCGAACGGAAGCTAGTTAATTAATATATTCATTATATTTACCTATTTAAATCTCGAACGTCAACTTTTATACTCCAAAACCATACGAAGCAAACTTACGTTGGCGTACGTGTTGGTAGTATCATACTTAAAGAAATAGCATTGTCTGGTCTTTTACTGACTTAGAAGGTTGAATATTAAAACTCACTGTGTTTTGTAATTCGATATACTGTAACAGAAATAAGAGGTAGGATGATTTGTTTTAGATAGATAAAAAATGCTAAGTTATATATATTAAATTTTTATTTTACATGATGGCATAAATTTACGTTTGTAGTTTCGATTGTAAATATATTAACTGATAGCTGACTGTTCACTGTAATTGTTTTTAAATCGTTTTGTGCGTCTCGTGACCGATGGTAAGCCTCCTATCCCTTTAAATATTTTTGATCCTCACCCTAAAACTTCAACGACAAACGATAGACGATGATCACTGAAATAAGCAATACAAGAAAACTCATTGCCAGTTAATCCCGGGTTTGTTTGCGTGGAATTTACGTCACATAGCCAGTTCTAATGGCAGGACATATGCATTCTTTTGCTCACCATGTAAAACTGTCACAGTGGAGAATCTATTATATCCTCCGTCTAACGTAAATGTTAAAATTTCTGTTAATAGAAAGCGCGAAAAATCACTTTGAAAATTATGAAAATGCTCGCAAATACTTTAGTGAGTAGGGTCTTAAATTACACCCCATTCCACGTAATCGTCGATGAATTCACGAAATCTTCTCCTGAACTCCTCGTTAGGTTTCGCTACGAAGTTAGACAATTTCGCATCTGCTTGAAACGTAGGCGCATTATTTGCTTCGACGAGTACCATAGGCAGCGCGAGGGCCGCCATCAATAGCCCGAACGGTAAGCTTTCCTTTAAATCGTCATGAAACTCTTCTTTGGGATACAATTTATTAGAGTCCAATCCTAGTTTCTTAAGGAAGTCCGCGAAAGCTTCGTAATAATGGTCTATCAGTTGCTTGTAGTGACGTCTTCTAAACGCACCGTCCGTGCCGCAGGTGATGAAGAACAGGAGGTCAGTGATGGCTGAACCGCTATGTAGGGTCTGGTAGTCCACCATTATTTTTCCAATTTTCCATCCTGAAAGTTGTTATATGACCACTCATTAATAAATATTTGGATCATTAAGCAATTTCTTAAAAACGGTATTAAGTTATTGAAATTATTTTATAATAATTTTATATAATAATTTTGTACAAAATTCTATATATCAATGGTGTAATTTTTTTTATTCAGAAATGCAGAGTATTTTATCATCAGTGATCTAAAAATTTAATTATCAAATAATTACATAAAATTGTTTGTTTTAAAAATGTTAGAACCGACAATATTTACATTAAAGTGAATATGTACATCATCACAGATTTTATTCGTTTCTTGTTTTATTATTTTTCGGGAGTGGTTTATTTGTATGTTGTATATGACTAAGCTATCAGTTCGATTTGAAAAGTTATTTTGCTTTAGATAACCCATTTATAGAGGAGGGTATAACATGCTACTTTTTATTGTTATAATTATTTCGACGATTCCGTACGAAAAAAGAGACGTCTTGTGATATCACTCTCGTCTGGCATGTCATGTCTGTCCGTTTGTCCGATGTGCCAGCTACATTCTCCGAATGTAGTATATAAAAAAAGCTGTGATCGCCTTTAAAAGTGACCCAATTAGAGTCGTACAGCGTAAATCATACAGGAATCCCGATTATAGAAGTTAATTTTGAAGAGCAAAGTAGTAAATTAAGAAAATCTTGTCAAATTGATCAAATGAATAATGGATTTGATATGGAAAATATGAAATGTTTTTTATTGTTTTAAATTTTTAAATATTCCTCTGAGAAATTGTTTTTTATAGCATTTTCGAAAAACAAATGAGCTTGCGAGCCACCAGAGAGTCACCAAAGGTCATCATTGAACACAGACACTCCCTACCGCAGGGAAATCACCTGTGCATTGTCGGTCTCTTGAAATTTCCCATTCCATTGACGATACTTGTCACGAAACGACATCTAACTGACAATTGTAGATCTAAAAAGGTATTCAGAGAGCAAGATAGAACCTTTATCTTTGTGCATGAAGTTACTGTACAGTAGTCCCTCGTAGTTGCGTAGTACCGGTCGTCTTGACGGCATAAAATTTTTGTAAAATTTCTCCACCGACGATTCTCTAACAAAGAAATCTCTCAATTTCTCTCTTGACTCGTGAGGTGCAGCTTCCAAAGCTATAGCCTCTGTGTTCTTGTACAACTGGAACATGTTCCCTTCGCACCCATCAAAAGGATGCATCGCATTTTTCATTGTTCTATCGAATCCTTCAGGATCTCTCTCGGCAAAGGCGTACGACAGAGCGTGCAGTTTCGCCAATTCGCGGATCGCCGCCGACGCGTACTCCCACGTCACCGACACGAATCTGTTGTATGTCGTGTATCCTCTTGCCGCCAAATTCTCCAAGATCAATGTCTCCTGCAGATACCCATCGCCGCTGGCGTAGAATTTGGAAAAGACAAACTTCTCGTTCTCGGCGATATCGCTCTGGCTTTGAATTCGATCGTAGATTTTACTGATTTCTCCGTAAACCAGCCGTTCCCTGCCATAAATCTCCCCGAATGCCATGTCCCTCCTTATCTCTTCACCGACGCAAGCGACTTTCGCGAACAGCTCCAAGTCTTCGCTGCCAAGACTCTTGACGGTGATGACGTACAGGGTGGAAGTGTAGTTTACTGTGTCCGTGACGAGGGGTCTGATGATGACCTCTGCATCCTTGATACCCTCGCGCTCTATCACGATCGCCAGGGTCTCGTTCACAATTTTTTCTCTGTCGCTCATGAAGTTACTCTTCGAAGTCACAAATAAATAGTCGCTGTCGGTTTAGAACATACGAGTGTAATATATATCGTTCTTTTATCAACAACTTTATCGTTGTTGCATGCATATTACTACGACACGTGATTATGTGTTTGATTTGGTAGATAACATTACAACAATTGTGTAATGTAAAACAGTGTTAAATTGTTATGAAATAGTAATTTCTTAATGTATTGACACAAGTGATGCTTTGTTTAGAGGATCATATTATGCATAGTTCTAAAGGTAACCATGCGCAATGAAAATTTGTTAAATATAATCTAATAGTGTTCAAAGGGTTGCTTAAAACTGAAGAACTTTTTTATTGTTCCTGCGTGTTCGATAATTTATAACAGTGTTTTATGAAAATATTGCTTTATACGAGTTTCATGATAAAAAATAACACAAAAATCATTTTTTATTGACATCTTAAGTATCCTTTGTAACCTACTAGGTTGTGGCGCTAGAAAAACTCAATATACGTACGAGTTATCCTATATAAAAATATGCATTAAAAATTAATTGATTAAAGTTAAAGGTAGCAGATTTTTTTGGCAAATTTTACTTGTTGAATTTTTTACATTTGCCGAATCATAGATTAAAAACTGTTTCGCGGTATAGGACAGTTGTTCCCAGTGCCGATCCAGAAGACATTAAAGAAAAGGGCGGATCCAGCCTTCGATTCAGGGAGCACATACAAAGTTGAATCGGGACTGGTACTAATTCAATTGCAGTAGTAGTACAAAGACAAGCCCAGGAGGGGCTCATGAACCCCATGACCACGCTCCTGGGTATTTATTAAAAAAGATGTATATATATATATATATGGAAATTGTGCAATTTCCCCTTTTAATTTCCAACATGAGTACAGCAAATACTCACAATTTATAATAACACCCAAAAAACATTTTTTAAGTTTTATACTTCCACCGGAAACGTAAAGTAGTCATGAAGAAAAAATGTTTATAAAATGTGTTGGTTTATTTCAGCGGATATAAATGCAATGATTTATAGAATGGAATCCTTTCCACGCGAGAGCAACTCGTACTTGGCCTATTCTTTTTGTTATTGTCCTTTAAAGTGGCCTAGCATGGATTTACATAATACCTTTACAAGATTTCCGAAACTATTATAAAGTAACAGCACCCATACTGACATCTATCATTTTATTTTGTAAATTAAGGCAGGATACATTTTAGAAATAAACATAATATTTGCTCATATTGTGCGTCAAAAAGTTCGTATTTTTACGCTCATACCCGACAATATTGGCAAACATCTTGTTTTGTCGGAATCCTCATTGACGGCCCTATATTAGAATCGTTTATTTAACAAATAAAATATCATATACATTTTGGAACATCATAAATTATAACTAGTCTGATATTCCAAAAATACATAGATAAATCGATACTGAATTGATCTTATAATTGCTCTACTTTCCACATCCCTCAATTTAGGAAAGAGTATCAATAAAAATCGCGACACATAAGCTTATTCAACCACTACGTATACATACTGTATGCTTTGACACAAGCTAAATATAGAATCACAAAACTTAACACTCAACACTGAGAAGAACCACTCAACCGACCGGCTTGCATCAGATGAATTAAGCAACTGACAGTCAAACTAGTTCATAAATAGCGCGTCTTTCTCCCTCGTGGGTGTCCACGCGGCCACACACGCCACTGCCACAGCATAGTTACGGTCACAGTAGCACAACATTGTTGATCTTTAGCGAAATACCCACAGCGCTGGCATTTTCACGACAGAGGAAAGGTGAGGACGCTTTCACGACGTTTTCATAATGAAATCGAAGAAAGTTCGATAGACAATTTTTAACAAAATTTCACGTTCTTAAACATACCGAACCGGCATGAGGATTACTGTACAGATACTAAATTTTAATCGATCCGAAACGGACTAAAATACATACCATTCGTTATCACACCATTGTCATTTTTAGTTAATGAAGCATATGAAAACAGCTGCTGTACAAACAGGTGAAGCAAATGCTCAACAGGTACAATTGTTTTTTTTTTTCCTAACATTCGAAGTCAAATTATATATATTGTCCACATTAGCTGTTGTCGATATTACACAAGACCATGCTAGGCAATCATATGCTTCTTTATTTGCTGCCGTCAGTGACCTCATAACTAACCTTCGTGTACAAGGCGGTACAATGGTTTTATTGAGAGCATCTCCTGTACATACAACAACTTTAGGACATTCTACAAGGTAAATACGGATTGTAAACGAGTAAAAGAACATGACGGCAATTAACTGAAATGCGTCATTTACAATTTGCTTGAAAACACAAACACTACAGGCTACAATTAAACTTGAAATGCTATTATAAAATGTTGAAATACAGGGACGTCGAGAAAATTGATGCCCCGCCCAGAGACTAAAGTAGTTTCATAATAACGTTAAACTTTAACACAGTCCAACGCCAAAACAAATGGGTGTATTTTGAACTTTATTCTGACATGTAAATGCCGTACGGCGCTCTTTTACTTTAATGCATTTCACTTGTCGCTGCAAGAAGTGGCCTATCAACCAGAACTCACAGATTTGTGAACAAAACACAGTGTTTTAAATATAAAAAAGAGAATCAGTTTTTTTTATCTTTGGCAGGGGAACTATTCCTGTTTTTTATATTTATTTTTCTAATGTAGTAAGCCAAATTAATTAAAAAAAGAATTTACTGCAAAGTGCACTCAATGGCTGAACTCATTCAACTTACCGTATCGCTTTTAAAAAAGTTAGATTGAGGAAAAAAGAATCCAATACGCTGCATCCTTTCTTTTAAAGTAGATGCACAATCAATATTGTTAATTATAAACTTGGAAATAGTTGAATAGACTAGAAAAATATTAAAATAAGGTCTGTCATGTAATTAGGAAAATTACTATAAATGAAATAAATTAATATTAACCAAAATTGACACTAAATAAAAATACATAACGCTATTATTTCATAATTAATCATATATAAAATAATAAGAATAATACATAAACGAAAATGTTACATTTTCGTGTTTATAGTGTGACAACCCTCAAAACAAGAACATTTTTTATTGTATATACAAGTACGTACGTATTCGTTCATGAGACATCTGGTCACACAGCCGGACAGACAGACGATAGCTGAGTCAGAGAGCGACCAATACTGTTTATTTCTCAATATAACACAACAGATTGAACTAATGCTGTTTAAATATGCATTCACTTTGGCGTTGGGCTCGATAAAGGCGTGTAGTCATCTTGTCATCACTGGCCAAAACGTGCTTTGCAGCGCTCGCACATTGCGCAATATCAGTTGCTCGCGTACGTAAAATTATGCAATATCAATTGGGCTAAAACTGGTAAAGCTGTTTTCTTGCGCAACCAATAAAAAGGGATCATGGAGTGTTGTATTAAAAAATTAGGATATCATTTTTTTCAATACAACACACTATGATCCCGTTTCTAGATTGCGCAAGAAAACTAACAGTTTTAGCCGAATTAATATTGCATAATTTTACGTACTCAAGCAATTTAATATTGCGCAAAGTGCAAACGCTACATAAAACGCCATAATATATTTGTTTTTTAAACATTTGCGATAATTAATTAATTAAATTGCATTATTATAAAATGTTCGCATATAACAAAAATTTAAAGACTTCAGAGTATTTTGCAGTACTGTTGTTACAATTTTTTTATGTTGTTTCAAATCATCATGCCCTATACTAATCAAGGATAAGGGCTGCGACCCCTGCCCTTCATTGGGCGTTAATGAAATACTTATGAAACGAAAAATTGATATTGTAACTACATATAATATAAACATATATTGTGTATACGTACAACATATATATATGTATATTCATGTCGGAATTTTTCGTATTGTATTTTTTAAATTTACGTTTTAAGCAATAGATTGCAATTTTTGTATGCAGAATAATATGCGTTGTTTTTCATGTGCGTTAACTCATGCGCATTAAATGAAAATTTTAATATAATTTTTGTAGTAGTAGTTTATTCATTTAAAGTATTTCTTGCACAATAAAATATTTCCTGTAAATACACATGTAATTATTCAAGTTTTCACTTTTGTAGGCAATCCCGGAGTACCACTATATTTTTTAATGATCTTATATCAACTAGAAAAAAAGCGTACAAAATTAATTAGTCTTAATTCCTCATTTGCATCAGGACAATTCAATTCTCCCATCTACTCACCTGTACCGCTCAAAAGTGATGGCATTGGGCTGAGAGTGATTTTCTTATATAGTAGTTACCTTCTAAACATAATTCACAGTGGGTCATTTAACAGGGTAATTTTTGCTATGGACCTATATTCTATACATGTTGAACATATTTATTGACTTCACTGTTTAACAGCTAATAACTGCATTTAAGTAATTTTCAATAGAGTTCGTACGAAATTTTGCTTCTTACTCCTTCAAGTACATTTTATAAGTTGGCCGACTATTCCTCGTTAACTTGTAACGCCAGCTGTAACAGTTTTTCTTTAACTTCGTTATATATGTAAATTGCTACCGTTAATTTTACATCTCCAAAAACAAATATATAGCTATTAAGAAAGGTGCATACTTGACTCGAACCAAAATTAGCAATTTTAAGCATAGCATTTCGCCAACTGATCCCCGAATCGATAAATTGATTTTCACGCACTCACTATATTTTGGAAAAATCCAAAAGTACACGACTCATAGTTCTCTTTTAAAAACAGAAAAATTATAATAACAAGATAACATAAAAAGAAGATCAGACAATAACTTCTTTAAAGCAAAGATTTTGACGGGTAAAAATCATTTGCCGAAATATTTGGGTTTTTTAACAATAAATTATTTAATTATTCCAGTGATGAGCTAATGAACTCATCATAGATTAGACAATAAAGATTTGAACCTGAAACTTAAATATGATTCAAGTAGTGAATCAAACACTGACGGTATTGATTTGATGATTGTATTAAATTATTTAATGAAATCATTGCATCAAAGTTGCATTTTGCAGAAAACCGATCTAATGATCCACAAATCCTATTACGATATCTTTCTACCGATGACTAAATTTCAACATTTCCAAACACACCAATAGCACTAAGAATATTACTTACACTGCCGGTTTCAATTGCATCTGATGAAAGAGCCTTTTCAAAATTAAAAATTATCAAAAACTATTTAAGATCAACAATGCTCCAGCAAAGACATATTCTTTAGCTATAGTTTCAATTGAACATGAAATTTTAGACAGTTTAGATACAAGAAATTTGATAGAAGATTTCGCAAATATAAAGGCAAGAAGAGTTAATTTTTTATAGATATATATTTAAATATATAGTTTTATGTTCGTTAAGTTTTTGGGAGTGTGAAGAGCAACAGCTACGCCGCACAAGAACGTGGTGAAATTGAACTAGCCGGCTCATTAATAATTATAATTAACGAAAGTTATCTATGTTTCGGTTATATTTATTGTTATAATAATTACAATATGATACTCTATAACGGGAAAATGTGTAATGGTGCTGTTCATTTACATTCTGTATACAGTGTCGGTATATCGGTGACGCGAAGTCGTAAGTTCAAATACGGCCCAACGTGCATAAAGAAGTTTTCACGTACACAGCATTAGCATGTCGAAGACGCGAACTCATGATTTTATCCATCCAAAAATCGCTTAGAGTGCGTATAGAAGTTTTCACTTCAAAAATGGTGATATTAATAATAAAATTGTATTAAATGTGTGTGACGATCGGTATTACGACTGTTAATGTTGTTTTGTGATTTTACATTTTCGTGATGTCTTTATGCCGACTTACAACATAATCGGGACGCATTTTATATTTATTGCACATTCGTCAATAGCAGTAGGTAGTTAGTAAGAGCGGACTCGCTGAAGCTCACTTTTCCATATAAGCGGATAAATTGATCCTGCGATTGATTGCTGACAGCGTCATGAAGTTCGGGCTTCATATCGTACCACATTAGGGAACGATTTGCTTGTAACGCAAAGATTTATTTAAAAAACTACACTAAATAGTTATATTATATCATTTTTAACTCCGAGATATTTATCCGTGGATACGTTAAATGATATTACTGTTCTAAGAAATTCAATACTGGTGATGTTAATTAAACAAATCGTTGTAATATAGCGAAACTTCAGGCGTTCGTCGAACTCGCGCGGTTAGTGTCTCGTATTACGATTTTTCAATCGAATATAATGCGGTATGCCTAACGTGACCATTTATTCATTTTGTCAGACCGGGACACATCTGCGGAAATATATAATTAAAAAAAAGCTTTTAGTGTTTTACAAGGATTAAGGTGGAAGGGATTTATCTGTCCTGCTCACACGCGTTGGTGCAGCGCCGCGCGGGCGGGCGGCGCGCTCTGTCGTCATCTATCCTCCCCGTGCGGGGCGTCGGGCGGCACCAACGATAATATTATCGGTGATGCCGCGTCGGGCCACGAATTTCGAGCGGAAAAAATAAATTTTTTAACTATCGTTGGGTCTGCTTGCAAAACCGGGACTATGTTGGCTTCGCTGGGGATATCGGAATAGACTGCCTGAAACCGGAACTGTCCCGCCCAAACCAAACCAAACTTAATAAATACTCCGATGTATTAAGACAAATGTCTGTGCAACGAAATACAGCCGAATTACTATTTCCATGTTACAATTTTCTTTTAATAAATTACCTTGATCAAATTTTTAAAAATATGCATTAAGTTTTATTTGAATAACATGCTTTTAAAAAAAGATACCATTTAACCGCACATGTTGGCAATATCTAAGAAGTCAACCGCGGAGCGGTTTTTAAATATGGCACCTCACGATGCACTCGAATCCCAGCTAATCCTTATCATACTTGGTGAGATGTACAGACTGACATTTCGAATGCTGTGAGGACACTACGAACAACGAGCCACAGAACCGCTTTTTCCGCTTATGTGCAAAAATACAGTAAAAACGCCTTAGCACAAAATGCCAGCAATAACTATTATATACCATTATCTATGAATAATTACCGAAGGCGTCCTTCCCTAAATTTATATTTATATAGCATAGCTATATTTTATTTTATATTTCACTGGAACGTTATTAAATGTTAGGTTAAATTTAATAAACAAATCAAATTCCTAAATATTGCGTCCAGAAGAGGAAAACCTGAGAACAGGGGCAAATTTTTTGACAACCTGAAAAGAAATTGCTTCCTTTTGAAGGTACTGGCGTCGCCATAAAATACCTCCCCGTAATTGATGACGGTTTTTCGTACGACGAGCCGCACTTTCAGCGATGAGTTCGCCGTCCTTCCTTCACTCTTAGGTCCTCGGGGTGCTGAAACGTAGGCCAGAATCCACATCGGTGCTGTGATGTGAGCGAAATGGAAGAGGGTCAATAACGATTATTGCTACTTTGCGCTTTTTAACTTATTTTTATACCTCTGTTTATAATTAAAGTGTGCCAACAATTTCATATCTGTGTGAGTTGCTTTATATTTTCAATTTTATTTTATGAGAGGGTGGACAATAAATATAATTAGATCTTTTTTATTAAATGTGCATTTTTTATCTCATAAATAAATTCCTTATAAAAGTCATGCCTGAATTGTTTTCTATGCCAGCGCCCTTAAGTTATACCCTATTGCGTACAAAATCAGGCTATTTTTTTTTGTCGAAAGTTTCAATTAATTCATTGTTCGTGATTATTTTTATATCGCAATAGATGTTAAGTCTTTATAAATAGATGTTTTACAACTGTTCTGTAACTCATAAATAATAAAGAAAGAAATGACACAACTTCTAATGAATTACAAGAAAAAATAGGTTACGGGGAAAATGTTTATTGAAAGCAAGTAGTTTACTTGATTGTAAAGAGTCAAAGCTTACAGAATTTTTGTAATTTTCTTTTAACTCTCCTGGAAAATTAACTAAAATGAGGTACGACCTTATTCGTTGAGGGTATAGATATTATTACCAGAGACAGGGCAAAAAATTTGCTACTTCTAGAACTAAACAAAAGCATTATCTTTATTATATTCTTCAAATGCATCTTTTTGAACACCTCAACTCCTTGGCACACACTTGGTCTGTTTTTTTTAACATCATATGAAAATTTACATTATTGTCCTTTTGCATAACAGGATGTACAACACAATCTATTAAACTATTTCACTAGAGAATTATAATAGAATTTAAATTTTGATAATTATCAGATTTTTAAAACGTGCTATAAAATTTAAAAGCAGACAGTGACATTGTATCGAAATTAAAAGGAGAAAATTAATTTTTATGCCAATATTTTATCAAGTGTAAAACAACTTTTTCAGAGAAGCTATATTGAAACTGAAATTGTTTGAACCGCGAACAAAGTTCAAACTTGCAAATTACTTTGGATTCGCAGAATGATAAAATCAATTGTGAAACATAAAGAATTTTATCTTTAGCAAATCTTAATGGAATTCTGTGTCTTTATTTACTTCGCCGTTATAAAGTGGTCGCATTTAAAAACTGAGCATCTCCATACGAGAGCTGCACGGATTCTTATGTATGTGAATATAAATTTTACAAACCAGTTTCTGTACACTGTCAGTATTGTAAACGGAAATTGTATATAAGCATGGAAAAATTTTAGACCGAGCGCCATTAAATAAGATGACGCGCGCACATCGTTACACCGAGATAACGTGACTGCCAGTGACTACGCGTAAACGCGGTAAACGGAACAAATACATAGTTGCCCCACTGTGTTTTTGTCCCGCGAAGGTCAAGTACACACTAGAACAATCTTTCGTAATACGTTCGTTACATAATTGCACAAACGTAATTGTCTGTTTGCTATTCTCCAGTGTATATTTATCTTTATTATTCGTGTTCGTTTGTATATAATGAAACATATAACCCACATAAGGAAACTTAATTAAAGTTAACTTAAGAAACTCATGACCTGCGATGGAGCCACAGGGGCATGAGTTTCTTCTAAGGGATATCACTTCATAGTTCCTACACGATTCATCGTGTGCTGGAAACTTCATGAATTATTGAAATTAATAGGTAAATATACATCAGTAGGATGGTGTTAATATAGAGAAAGAAAAAGATAAAGATGAAGTTGTCGGAAAAAGATACACCTGAAGAATGTGTGCGTATGACAAAGTACACCAAAAGGATAGGGGTATACAAAGAAAGTGTACCAGAAGATAGGGTTAGACATAGGAGATGCACTGAAAAACTAGGGTTAAAATGGAGAAAAAACACCATAAGAATGAAGGTGTAAAAAGAAAAGTACGCTTGAAGATGTTGGATGTATGGAGAGAATACACTAGAAAAGCGGTTCTCAAACTTTTTTGGGGATGGAACTCTTTTGGAATGCAAAATACTTAACGGAACCCTACAATAAAACAATAGTTTTTAAAAGTGTATTCTTTATTAATAAGCATAATAAAAGTACAATGTAACAGTTACTAATTATTACTTACTTTACCACATGGCATGTACTTATTAGAAGATATTAAAAAAGACTAAAACTAACTAATGGGGGGTATGAAACTGTTTTTTATTTTTCATCCATTGGTTGATATCAAGTTTGATAGAAGACAGTTGAAGTCTCATATCAGATTCGGCGTCCATTCTATTGCGATATTTTGTTTTCATGGTTGCATAGGTTGAGAATCCTGTTTCACACTTATATGTTGGTGGGAACGGGAGAAGAATATTCAAAGCCATTTTGCCAAGCATTGGATATTTTGATTTTGCACCAAAAATCTTTGAGAGGCGTCGTTTTAAACAGTGACTCCATACTTGTGTCTGATGACATTTCTGAAAGAGATTCATCTATCTCGTTTGACATACTTTCGGGCTTTTGCAAGTTGGGTAAAAAATGGATTATGAATCCATGAATTAAGTTTCATTTTTGTATTCTGTTCTTCGGGAAAATACTTTTCAAAAGATCACATCGAAGTGAGATATTGGACCAATTTTTCAAACACATCATCTTAAAACATTTCTTAGTCGTTATCGCTAACAAACTCCACTGAGTGATGTAAAGCTTTCTATTTCTCTCTTACCAAAGCAAATAATCCAAATATCTAATTTTCTTTTGAAGACAGTTATTTTGTTATAGGCCTGGAACACTGTTGTCTGTTTACCTTGCAATGATAAATTCAATTCGTTCAGTTTTTGAAAGATATCCGCCATAAAAGACAATCGGAACAACCAAGTTTTATCATACAAACGGTCTTTCAAATTAAAAGAAGTATCTGTTGAAAGAAACATTTGTAAGTCGGCTGTAAATTCAAATAGCCTTGTTAAAGTTTTACCCCGAGACAGCCATCGCACTTCTGTATGGAGCAGCAGTGTTTTATGTTTGCTGCCATAATCTTCACACAATAATTAGATAAATCGGGATTGTAGTGGTCGTGATTTGATAAAATTAATTATTTTTTACCGTTTCATCCATAACTAATTTTAGATTTGACTGCATTTGCTTCATCGCAAATACAATGTCTATGCAGAATACAATGGCTGGAACTACAATTAGGCGCTTCATTTTTTATTCGTGACACTGCTCCTGCTGTTTTACCTGTCATCGCCTTGACCCCATCTGTACAAATATTAATGCAATCGTTCCAACTGAGATTATTTTCTTCAAAAAGTATGTTTATTTTATTAAAAATTTCTTCCCCGGTAGTGTTTGTGGGCAGCGGTGAACACATAAGCATGTCTTCTTCAAAAGAACTTTCATATGGATATCTCACGATAACCAGCAAGATAGCCAGACCAGCGACATCAGTTGAATCATCCATTTGCAAAGCGAATCGTGTTTTTTGTAGACGTGTAACTAGTTCTTAATTGACGTAGCTTGCCAAATCATGGATTCGCCGTGAAACAGTATCGTTTGATAGCGGCACAGTAGAAAGATGCTTTGCAGATTTGCATCAAGCATACATTTTGTTATGTCTAACACACAAGGCTTTATTAAATTCTCAGCTACAGTGTGCGCTTCACCTGCTTGTGCAATGCGATAGCTAAATAAATATGATGCCTCCGTGGCCTTTTTATTGATACTTTGTCAATAAAAAGGCGACGTGTAAAAAAGTGTTACATGCATCATATTTGTTTGACTTTGCAATAACTGTTCTTTTTTACGAACAAAAATTCTTTATTCTTGTCTTTAGACTCGGGGTGTACAGTTTCTAAATGTCGGCGCAATTTGGCAGGTGCCATGGAACTATTAGGAAGCAGTTTACTACATAGCATGCAGAGAGGTGAGCCGTTGGAATCAACAAATCGGAAACTGATATATGATTCATCATACTTCCTTTTTTTCGTCTTGGAAACCGTGGAGCTTGACGTCGTGGCATCATCGTCTGGATCGGTAATTGCTGTATTTTCAACGCGTACTGATTTTGAACATTCATCGTTATTAGAAGATGTTGCAACACATTTAACGCCTTTAAGCCAACGTTCCATTCTTCTTTATTAATAAGTAATGTTACACGTCCGGATGGTGGGGTCAAAATAATGCACAATCGTTACTGCGTATAAGAGACTAAGTTAAGTCCGAAGAATAAATGTACAAAACTGATACAATCTGAATACAGCAGGCAGTAGAACAATAAACACTAGTTTCATATCACGTTTAAACTTCGCAATTCGCTAGCCAACTTGTAAGTACGTAGGTAGGAATTTATCGCTCTGAATGCAAATCGTCAACTGACTGACGAGGCGCAACGCGCGATTTTATACTTAGTCCTAGACTCGATCTCGAACATTCTCAAAAATACTTGAGTTGGCGCCTTTGATAAACAAAAAGCGGAAATAAAAATAGTAATACAAAAAAAGGGTTGTAAACAATCTTGGCTTTATGTTTTTAAAGTTAGAGCCGAAAGTCGCTTGTTAACAATTATAGCGTCTAATTCAGAGGCTGCTTTTATCAAAGGGACTGCGCGCTCACAAGTATACGCGCGGCGAGCGGAGTCCAAACGTTCGATCAGAGAGAGAGATGTTTTGATTTTTTCTAAATTTTTGCGGAACCCCTACAGGGGTATCATAGAACCCTAGGGTTCCGTGGAACACACTTAGAGTATAGCTGCACTAGAAGGATGGGTACACTAGAAATATGGGGTGCGCAAAAAAAAAATGAACCAGAAGAATAATGTTTACACCATATTCCTCCCTTTTTTATTAAGGTTTATCACCATAAACAAAAATCAAATGACAGTTGCGACGGCGAGAGGGGCATTTGCGGGAGACGTCATTTGGACGCTAGCCGGCGGTCACGAAAAGTATTTTGTTCGCGCGCGGACGTGCGAAAGACGCGAGCCAGTGTGGTATCGACTCGTTTATCGAATAAAATAGATATCAGTGGGACTGAAAAACAACAACAAGAAACAACAACATAACGTGCCACTAGACGATCGCGGCTGGCGCGGCCTTACACCTGGGCGGGAGGTGTCGGAAGGATGAGCCCCCGAACTGATTTATTTCCCATGGCTGTCCCAACGCATACAGATAGAGTTATAAAATAAGGCCCACCAGAAGGATGTAGGTATACAAAAAATATACCAAATATAATGGTTTAGAAAAAAGGTGGTGTAATAGAATGGAGAAATGTTAGCAAAAGAATAGGGGTTTTCAAAAAAAGTACACTTAAAGAATGTGGATGAATGATTAGGGTACACTAAAAGAATGAAGTGCATGAAAAAGGATAACTAGGAAGATGGCAGTATACAAATAAGTTGCATCAGAAGCATGGGTATATACAAATAATGTGCACCAGAGGAATGAGATATTCCAAGAAAGTGAGCCAGAAGAAATGAGGTATTCCAACATGAATTAAAGAGATAGGGGTGTACAAAAAAATATATCACAAGGGTCTTGTGTGAGTTCTCCGATACGCTACGCTAACTCATGCATGATCTTTTCCTTCGCCATTACGTGTATCAAATAACATTATAATCCAGCTAATATCCCTTGAGATTATAATTTTAATTTATTTACACATTTTTAATATCACGGGATATGTATTAGAAAAGATTTCTTTACGAAAACTAGTACTTTTGTTAACACCTAAGAGAGATTTATTTTTATAAATCACTTGAAGTATACGTTTATTTTTGAACGACATCTATTGTCGGATGTAGACAGAATTATCAATGTAAATTACAAAACAATACCTGTTGTCAAGCAATTAATAATTTCCTTGAGTAAAAAACTCGACTTAAAATGGTAATTTAAAATTGAGGAAAAAGGGAAGAGTCATGAAAGTTTGAGGGGATTTAAAAAAAGATTCACAGGTATTAATTTTTTTTCAATGCATTTATTGAGAGTAATCAGTTAAGGTATACAAAGAAGATGTGGAAGAACGTATGCTCGTCAAGTCTTAAATGAATTACGATAAAATTACACATTAAGCGATTTGTCACAGCGTAAAATATATACACAAACAGCGATAGCCCAGTTGTTAAAGCGCATGCCTGCGACATGCGAATAACAGATTTATGCCAGGCCTCGATTCAAACCAAACGATTTTTCTGAATATTCATTCCGCAACGATAATTACAACAGTAATGTATTTCCCATCTTCGAGAAGACATATGCCCTAAAGCTTCGATTAGAGCTCTGAATTGCGATTAGAGCTCTGCAGCTGAGATTAGAGTCCAATATTTAGTATTATAGCCCTGCAGTTGAAATTAAAACCCTACAGTTAATTTTAGAGCCCTGAAAATGAGATCAGAGCCCTACAGCTGAGATGAGAACCTTGCAGTTGGGCTTAGAGAGCTGTAGTTATGATTATTGCCCTGCAGCTCAAACTAAAGCTCTGGATTTGAAATTAGGACCCTGCAGCTGAGATTAGAGCTCTGCAGTTGAAATTGAAGCTCTAGATTTAGAATTAGAACCCTGCGGCTGAGATTAGAGACCTGCACTTGAAATTAGAGCCTTGTAGTTTATTTTGGTGCCCTGTAGTTGAAATTAGAGTCCTGAACTTGGAATTAGAGACCTGCAGCTGAGATTAGAGCCCTGCAATTGAAATTAGAGCTTTGTAATTGATAGGAGAGCCCTGCAGCTGAGATGAGATCCCTACAGCCCACATTATGTTTGTATTATAAGTATATACACACATAAAATTCATTATCTCAAAAATGTTTATAAAGAGTTAAAAGTACATATATTAATCAATACTAGTGCAAATTATTACCGACGGCTATCCTTAAACACTCCGAAGGCGTTGGCAGCTCTTTTTATGTAATAACAGATTTTTTATTACATTTTAAAAAAATTATAAATTTTTGTATTCGTTTTTCATTATATTAATATATTTTTCATTATATCTAAAGGGAAATTTCTTTGGTTCCAAATGCTTTTGATTAACGCCCGGGAAGTAAACGATTGTAATTAATGGCATTGAAAAATAATGGTCCACGAAGTTTATGCCTGACATCAAATGTTGTCATTGTAACGTTATTGCTGACGCTACAGTGGGAGTTGTGCTGTGTATCTATGACGTTAAGCGGTTTGTGTTTACTTAAACTATTATGTCCGAAGTAATTCCCTCCTAATCTCCTATTAATTTTCAGTTAAAAAAAACTAGCAAATAATGCCCAAATAGTAACCAAAAATATACCTTTACACAATTCTTGCCTGTAGACTTCTACCTTAGGAATAATTTTCTTAATACCTACCATAAATACATACGCTGTAAAATCTTACAACGAGGGAATTTTCAATTGAAATTTATAAATTTAAATACCTACCTTCTAAATAATAAAAAAAAAAACTCTTATGTAGATTATTGATAACATAATTTACATGCTTTACTACAACATTTAAAAAACTGTCACAGACGGAAGTATCACTATCACGTTCTACATACAAAAATTTTCTTATCTACCGCATCATTATAAAAAGTGGGAAAGCAATAAAACACTGTCCTTTTTTTAGTTTATCTTTTTTTTTTAGTTTTAATTTTTTTCATTTTCCTTGTTTAAAAGAAAGTAGTTATCGAGGGCAATAGAACATCGATATGAAGAACCACTTTGTTACAGGATAATTATAAGAATAGTCATTTCTAAGCATCCATGCCAATATTGCACTATTAAATTGAATCCAAAAGTAACTTTGTCTGCAAGTTTGTTCAGTTTTTACGACTAAGCTGATTTTAATGAAATTTGATATGAAAATAGTGAAACAGAACCCTATATGGTCTACACGTATAGGTATTGTTTGATTATGCATGTCTGCTTTAGCACGCGTGATCGTCTAGTCGATTAATTTAATAAAACTATGCAGCGCGGAACAGTCTGGCTTTGAATCGGGAACAGAAATTCGACTGTTACAGGGTTCACGATCTGAACCTAGACTTTATCGGATTGTCGCGAAACTCTACGAGCTGATGTTCCGTTTCACGTGCTTTTCACGCTCTACGAAAAATAGAGCCGTTCTCAAACGTCACGGTGTTTTCTCACTCGTTCGTTATGTTGTACCGATATACGTCAGCCGTAGCGAGACCATTAGGATGTTAGAGCGACTCTAGCTAGCGACCTAGTCTAGCTCTCTGTTCCATTTCGAGTTTGGAATCGAGGCGACACATTTTTTCGCAGCCATGTAAATTACATTGGTAGGCACAATAGAGCTCTCTAATTCATAAGATATAAGAATTATGTTTTTATGTGTTCAATATCAATTACAAAAAAAGAAAATATTTAATTTTCTCAATTTTCTAGACTTTTGGTCACAGTGAAAATGGGACGCTGACGCTAAAGTGCGCACATTGCGACTTGTAACTTTGTAACGTTCATGTAAAAACACATATAAACGAAACTTAATTCAAACTTACAAAATAAAAAAATAGTAACCCAATTCACGTCACGCATTGAAATAATCAATTTTGATAAAATAATCAAATAAAATCAAATCATCTATCAATGAATGTCAATAAATTAATTAAATAAATGAACCATTAAACCTATACAGTCAAATAAAGCGATAACTCATATCTAACCTAATTAATTATAAAAAAATCAATCATCAACTAATTTCTAATAAATTAAATCATCGATACTTCACCTAATCATCTAAATCAAAGTACGCAAATATCACACCTATAATTTATCACACATATATAATTTATAAGGTCAATCATAATCGTATCCAATACATAATACTACTCATGATATTAACCACAAATTGCCCCTATAGCAAGATGTGAACAAAACATGTTAACACAATACGTGTAGTGAAATGTATATTTTATAATAAAACCTCAAATCCAATATTTTCAGACGGCCAATTAGGGCCAAATTCTTATAGCATAAAATGTACTGTTAAGTTCCTTTTATATTTTCTTCCGAATGGACAAGCGTGCCTTTAAACAACGTCACATGTCCATGACAATTTATGTAAACTGAAACACGTCTTTTTTACAATTATTTTTTTATTTACTTTTGTATATATACATGTATATATACTTGTAAAAAAACGCGTTAGTCGAACTAAAGACGTCCGACAGAAAAGACTGTTTTTATATTGTTATTACCAGCGGCCCAAGCTCGTTTATAGAATGAATTACACTACGTTTCTATGAACTCGAAATATATCTTAGTATTTTTATTCTAAGAATCCGTTCCAATAGCTTGCACGATGAGAAAGAACGTAGGATACTTTTTGTCCGTCTGTCCGTTGCTCTGTATGTTTTATAATAACTCGTCATTGATGAAACAAATTTAGATTAAATTTTGTATACTGTGCAGAGTGCATCCTCGCGTGACAAATAAGGTGCTGGGTGTTTTTCTGTTTGTTTGTTTGTTTGTTTGTCTTCTCACTCCATAGAGGCATAAATCAATTTTAATGAAAATTAGTATTAGATATGTGATAATCGCATTTTCCTGTCTCTTTGCTTGTTTATCTTTTTATAATGATGTAGACAATTTAATAGTCATTATTTTTCTTATACTTAGACAGCTGCGTGCGTTTGCTTTGCTTACAAAAGGAAAGGAATGGAGAGAAAGGTAAGGATTGAGAAGGATCGGGCAAAGAGAGGCAGAAAGGTGTGGAGTGAAAGAATGAGAGGGATGTGACAAGCAAGAGTGAGAGAGATTGAGAAAGGAAGCGGGTAGGAAAGAGAATAAAGTGAAATCAGTTATGGCATCGAAATCGGTGGTAATGCGATTAAGATCATATTGTTTATGCATTAAGGTTTTAGTAAAAATTATATACAAATGATATCCAGGCGAAATCTATAGAGCAAGTTTGCATCAGTCTACCTTGGTAATCGCATAAAACAGCTGGACCCAGTTGATATACCCCAATTTATACAAACGGATCGTGGGTATATATTAATATATTTTAATATAATAGGATGTTTGACTAATATAAGCTTTATTATATACATATGTTAATTTTTATATCTTATGTTTGTTGGATATAAACTCGAAAAATAATAGTTGGATTTCAATGCATTTTGTATTGTTAGATACTTAGGAGATTATAAATTTACGCAACGTATTTTACTTCATCACGATCTCGATAAGCCATTTAAAAAGACGGCGGAACACTAAGTTTGTAGGAAAAACTGATTTAGCGTCACCGTACCCAATATAAGCCGTGTATTAAATACGTAGTAATGTCTGTATAGTATATATGAATTTTAATTGGCAACTGATATAAATTATGTTAATTTTGTTCTAAATTCGGAGGTCGTTAGGCATTTTAGGCAGTTTTCTATATTATCTTAGAAAACATTTACTGGTCTGCTGACGTAGAGAAAAGATGAATCAGAATTTTCCATTATTCTTGCAGGAACGGAAATACGTGAATAGAGAAAGACGCAATGGTCTATGCTCTTCTATGCTGTCTATGGTATGGGGACCGCGATTGGGATAAGAGTCGGACTCAGGATAGAGTCAGAATGTCTCCTCTTCTCAGTGGATCTCAGAGGATTTACACATGGGTTGATGCCCGGTTTGTCCCTCGATTTCGGAGAGATTTGAATTCTGGCTGAATAGAATACTTATTGTTTTTTCTTATTTATAAATCATAAGTGTAATAACGTCACTCACGGAAAATGCATTTTGCTCGATATATCTTTGTGTAAGGCAGCCAGGAAATAATACTGTATTACATATTTCCATAAAAGTATCTGTAAATACAATACATTGAATCACCAAAAGAAATCTCAAATAATATCCCAAAATAATTAAAGCTAAAAATGTATTGTCAATTTATAAATTATTAGCTCTCCGCCCACGGCTTCGCCCACGTCGGCATAGAAAGTCGAAATAAAATACAGGCAATAATACTCTGGAACAGTGTAGCTTTCTGTTTGTGAACTAATTTTTCTACTTTATAAAACCCCACTACCACAAGAATGCTTTTTTTCTTGTTATTCCATATGACCTAATCTGGACTAATTTAAAGCTTTGAGGGTTCAATAAAAAATCAACGCGGTGTCCCAGGCTCTTGCCAGCAGAAAATGTGGCCATCCGAGCATTTTGCTGGTCATCCTTTCGGTCTTTTGTTTTTTTTTTCTATTGTGTGCATCATAAAGCCGAAAAAAATTATTACTCTTTGTTTTCATGTAAAAACATTTACATATATTTCAGAAATCGTTGAATATACTTTTCAAGTTAGTCTTGAGATTTTATGCTTATGTTAATTTCATTTTCATAATGCTTTATTTATTTGTCTACTGTGATGTCTTCTGAACTCTCCATGAATACTACAAACGATGAAGTACAGAGAATGCTAATGGGGAAGCCACAATACACGATCTGATAGTCTACCGACATCAGTTTCTCCATTAATCCATTTTGAAAACAATAGAGTATCTTTTTTTTTATTAAAATCGAGTGTTTAGTAAAAATTTTATATAGTTCCTTAGATTTACTAAGGTTCTTTCGATAAGCTTCATAATAGCTCAAAAGAAAATTAACTGCTTTTGCTGTATTCATGTGTTATCAAAATTTATCTTTAATTTTATAATCCTTTCATTTGTCATTGCTTAAATCCGGTAATATAAATTTGCAATTTTCTTATTTACTTGTATTAGATACATATTAATATTCATATAAATAGAGAAGAAATGGATTAATATTCAATTTCAGCATACAGTCGTATATTATTTGGCAAATGACATTTGCAGACTAACCTGATTTAAAATTCCCAGGTTTTATGATTCGAGAATTCTCGTGACGATTGTCAGAAATTACTAAAAGACCGCTAGTGCGAGGGTCTAACATATCAGAGCGACAGCAATGAGTCTCTACTAGCAATTGCTATAAACCAATTAAATATAATACTATACACCAAAATTATGTGCGTTGATTCACTAAGACAATAACCTTCTTGTACAAATATCGGCTGCCGGAGTAAGATTAGATTGTTCTTAAACTGGTCGATTGTAATTTTTTTATGAAAGAATTCTTTTGATTTCCATGTTGAATCATCTAGAATAGCCGCCAGGACGTTAGCTCTTCATTTCATAGACATCGGATACATTTGCGATACACACCTGCGCCCACATTAGGAGTCGCTCTGACCATTTTTTTTTAATAACACAGGATCACTTACAGCGAAAACGTACATATGAAATAGCGTGATATTTTGCCAACTGGCCGACCACCACAGCAGGGAAGCCCCAAGCTACCTAATCAAGCTGGGTATAGTTCTATATGTGACATATATACCGCCACATTTTCTAAATTCACAAATTCATGTAAATAGGAATCGTTACAAGCGGGGCGATTCGGGAATGAGATCTTTTTTCAGGTACATTGTTTCGTTTTTGGCGATGCAAATATTACTCAAAGTGTACAAACTAATCTAAATGTGTATAAACTAAATGTCCATGGGCGAAAGTTAACACTCTCTTCCATAGACATTTTTCGGAAAATATTTTTCTCCCACCCAAGTAACCACAACGTGACCACTCCTAAGTTTTCCTTATACTTCTAGCTTTTGATAATATTCACGTTCGAAACAGATGACTGATTAGCGTGAACCATGAAAGGGAGTTTGATCTCGGTTTTCATTCTAGATTTTTGAAGAGTAATTCTAGATTCATGCGATGCCGTCGTCTTCTATCACCGTCGCTAAGATTTTATTCAATACTTCTTCCATATTGCTCATAATGCGAATGCATTATTAGACTTTTGATTTTATTCTTCATAATACGAAGTGTTTAAGTGTTTTGTTTATTCGTATAATGATTTGATGAACATTTTATTAAATAATATATAGTTACGCATCCTTTCAGTAATGTATCCTTTTTTATATCGATAATTATGCTCTTAGTTTAGTAAAATATGCTGTGTAATTGTGAGTTTAATTTGATATAACTGCATGTTCATCATTACAGAGTGATTTTTGTAAAGTTTCTAAACCGGTGTAATTTTATTTTAATCAAACTGTATTTTACATATTAACAGCGATAACAGCTATCGCGCCCCAGCAAGAGTTTTTTTCTTTAATTAGTACGCAAACTGATATAAAGGCATCATAATCATATTTCAAAGAAGTTTCACTAGAATCTTTAAAATATCGGAGTTCCCGTAACCCATTAGGCCAATTTGGAGGCCTGTGACATAACACTATCCACTCAGTGTCAGCGCTTAGTGGCCGGTAACGGATCGTCATATACGTACAGCACCATCCACAAGTATCATACGTAGAAATTGTAGCTTAAATATTTTTTTGTGAATTATGCAACAACTCAAAAATTAAATTTAAGTCAGTAACTGATTAAACTAGTAAATAGTAGTGAATAGATGGTTCGTCTGTGCGTATATTTTTTATTTATTATTAGTAAGAAATTAATATAAATAGAAAATAGTAAATAACCGTAATGATTTAAAAGCCGTATTCGTGTCTCCGCCTACATAGAATGTATGTACTCGCTTCGATCAAATCGTAATCTTCATTAAAAGCATATTGATGCGAATCATTGTCATAATCATTCTGTTGATCTGTAATTTTTTTATAATGCTATAAGAATCGGTAATGCCAAGGAAAAATTTAGTAGATGGAAAGCAATGGCAAAAAATCGATAAACACCGGAGCGGTCATCTATAGTCATACTTTACAAAATTTATTAACAAGTAATTATCAATATTAATCCCAACCAAATTCATTTATTTTTCATATACTAAGCGTTGTCAGGAACTCTATTTACACATGTTGTGTACCGAATATCTTGTGTCAAATTTCAAAGTATTCGTCGAAACGGTGCAAAAAATGGAAATTGGACACTGGAAGTTGCAATCGAATACAGCTAAAAACCGCGGTCACACTCTCAGGCGAGATTCACCTTCACAGACACACCCGAAAATGATCCGGTACCCTAAATCTCTGCTAACAGCGCATGTCTCATTATACAGTGCCAGATTTCCCGAACACATATACTATTACCAGTTTCATAGTAATGCAATACTCGACTTCTTGCCGGGCTGTTTCGTTCATTAATGGTTTTGTATTTGTTTCGTCTATGCGTGATGAAATTAAAAAAGAATTTAAGTTTCTTGCTCGTTCTTCTTCAGTTTTCATGAGGAAAAACTGCCTTCCGAACGAGCGGTAAAGTGTAAATTCGGAATAAATTATGAAGCATTTCAAGTGTTATTCTGTAGCCTATGAAATAAAAAATATTTGAATTTGAAATTGAATTTAGAGTGAATATTGGAGGCCGCTGAATACTGTCGTCAGTGTGAAGACAACGTTCGGTCAGCTTAACGTGCTTGTTCGAGACGTGAAGCTTATGTGTATTTGTGTTAACCTGAAAAGTCATCGATGAATTCGGCCGTGATCAGCATCGAAACTGATACCTTCTAATCCGAGGCCGAAGTCTTAACCACTGAGCCACTATCGCTCCACACTAACTAAACTGTTTGTTTCTATAAGAATTCATAGATTGTACCATAAAACCATATCCAAATTTCGTCTGGTAAACTTACACTTTTGATGTAAAAAACCATCTCTGGGACTTAAAATATTAAACTCTGGTGACATATGGCGTGATGAACTTTCTTGTAAAGCTATTAAATATCACTAAATATTTAATATTTTTGTTATACATTTTACGTCCTTATTTCGAGCGTTGAGGCAGCGCACGCCGATAAATCAACCAGACGTGTAGACAACATCATTTTAAATAACAGAATCAAATAACCAATAAACATGGGAACCACAGTAAAATTGTCACTCACTAATACGGACAAGCACAAGAACACGCGCAAGCATGCGCTCGCACGTAGATTCACACCCAATTAGGCACACACACACACAAATGCGCGCACGCACGCACGCATACACGCATACTACGCTACTATCGATACACCAATACGATATATCGAAACCACATGTAGCTTATCATTTGTCCCATCATTTATTTTGTTTAATGAAGTCAAATGATTTATGAAATGATTTTAATCAAAAAATTTAATTTTAATTAAGATAGATCAAACTTATTTTAAATTATAAAAAAACAGTAGGTAGACAAACAGACAGCCTTTCATTTGCGCAACATATTCTGAATGTCAAAAGACCAACAAGAAGACAGTTTACATGTTCTTTATGTATATTAATTTTCATCACGGTCGCGATTAGTGAAACCATTCTCAAGTTATGAAAAGACATATAGACAGACAGAGAGACAGATAAATAGGCAGCTGAGCAGGCGGGCAAACGGACAGACTGGCATAAATTTTGGAAATGTTGGAATATGACCACTGAAATATGGAAGAAAATGTAACAAAGAGCCGGACCGCGATCGAGATTATGGTGGACACAGGGATAGTTGTCGATATACAAAATGTAGGAATTCATTGGATGTCCACGTGGATGGAGCTGCGAACAAAAACTAGTGTTACACATACAGACAGACGTTATAGATTTATATAGTAGTATGGATTATTATTTTTTTTAAGTTGGCTTGCTTTAGCTGACACCAACTGCAAAAACAACTAATTAGTTTAAACTAAGGTTTTCAAAAACGGTTTCTATTCTACTATATGTAAAGTTTTTTTTTTAATTTTTGTAATAATTAAGTATTTAAACTTAATAATCCCTTCAGAAGGTGGAAAACCAGATCTCATCCCGATTTTCCGGAGGCACTCGTAATACTTACAGAATTTCTACATAAAAAAAGTTGAGGATATCCACCTTCGTATCCCACAGCTTCATCAGACCGTCGATTAGGTGGTTCGTTTTCCAAGACCTATAAGTTTTCATGTTTTCTCCAGCTTAAAGAAAATAGAGACAACGGAACGCTAGTGTGCGCTGCTTTAAAAATAACTAAGCAACCACAATTTTATTTAGTTTGATTATTTAATTCTTTTTGCATCGATCGGCAAGGAACTTGGACTTGAACCGAGGTCGGGAACGCGTTCTGGACGATATTGAAATAATACTAGGATCCAAACGAAACTGGAGTTCGGTTCATAAAAATGTGATAGAAATTTAAATAGTGACGAAATTGGAATGTGATGAAAAACATCATTAAACTGAAATTTTCGTTTAGTGCGAAATCGAAACAAAAGGTGTAGAAAATCCGGCTGTTCCTTGTCGTTCCACTTGGAAGGAACGACAAGGAACAGCCGGTCTTATTAAAAGTTCAAGTGTATTTTTATGTAGTTTATATAGTATTTACCTATCTATATATGTAGAATTAAAACAAGGAAAAATACAGATGAAAAAATTCACAAAGATTCACCACAGCCAAAATCTCTTTTTTTTACTAACGTGTTACATATTTTTTACCGACCGCTATCTTGACAACCTGAGCTGTTACTATAATTATATGGAACAATAAATTTTATCATTGTGCATAAAAACACAAAATGTATTTGCATATTACGCTACGACGTCTTTCATATCTAAATCTATCCTGCGTTCGTTTCAATTGAAGATGACAAAGTAGTTTTTATTCGAGCTCCGTTTTTAGCGGCGTCGCTTCAATCAGACCGCGTTTGGTGTTCACGAAGGCCGGACCAACATGCAGATCGACACGGAAGCGATATTGAACGAGCTGCTCGAGAGCGTCATAGAAGACGAAGGCCTCAATCATCCAGAAGTGGTAATAAAACCCGTCTCCAGCGGCGGCGCCAACTACACCTCCACTCTGTACACCATAACCGTCAGAATACCCGGTGGGGATGATCTAGAGCTATTCGCGAAAGTCGCCTGCCTGGGCGAGCACGTGAGAAATGCGATGAGGGCCGAGAGATTCTTCGCCAACGAACGCTTCTTCTATCGAGACCTGCAGAAGATCTACGGAGATCTGCAAGTTCGGAGCAAGATACCCGAAGACCAAAGACTATTTCTTCCGAAATTCTACGCGTGCAGCGACGAACGCTTAAAGGAGACGCTGATCCTGGAGAACCTGGTCGCGAAAGGGTACGTCTTGTACGACAGACTGAAGTCGGTGACCTGGGAGTACGCCGCGGCGGCGATGGACGAGCTGGCGAAACTGCACGCGCTGTCGTACGCTTTCGCTGCTGACGACCCCGAAAAATTCACCAAAGTGGCCGCTAAAACGGAGATGATGTTCGCCGGATGCGCAGACGAATTAGACAAAATGTGGCAGAAATCAGAAGCTAACGCCCTGAACGCTCTACCGGAACATCTGAAGTCCAGATTGAATGCGTTTCTGATCAAAGAATCGGGATCGAAAGGTTTCCTGAATTACAGCATCACAAACAGAGGGCCGGTCTTGCTGCACGGCGACTACCGCCCCAGCAATTTACTTCACAAAATGACGGTACAATAAACTTATTTTGATTATTATTAACTAATAAGATGTGGCGTTTGTCATAAGAGATTGAAAAACGAAATTTTTTTGAATAATTTTCAGTGAGTTCATATGATTCACAACAATAATATTTTAATTATTTAGTTGGCTTCCTTAAACAACAAAAAACTAATCACATAAAATAATAATAGGATATACATGAACGCATGTACACTGACCTATTATTATTTATTTTATATTCTTCTAAAGTTATAATGTAACTATCTGTCCCGCCCGCTTCGCTGGGTAATTTTTATTTATAAATAAAATGGCGAAGGATTTACAGAATTCTAAAAATAAGTAGCCTAGAACCATCTACAAATCATTCCGCATCGAATGGTCCCAGTCCCGTGTCTATACGTCTAGTAGTTTTTACGTGATTGGCAAACAAAGACAACCTATTTTCATTATATATGTTTAGATTAGTAAATTATCAGAAAATACGGAATTATCTCGTTTTCGATCTATTTTTATATAACTATACTATACAGCCCTTTTTTTTATAGTTCGTTGAACTTGACATAATGATACATAAGTAACAACATAATTCATGCTAATCACCGAATATTAACACACAAAATTGAAACTGGAATCACCATTTATATATTAAGTTATACAATATAGTGTAGCAAACATAGCAGGAACATAATAATTTATCTTAATCAATCTTACAGCATACGCATTATTCTACATAATAAGTGCTATATAACAATAACTCTATTTTAAGATAGATGGCAAAGCATGTGTATATCCCAAGTTTCGTAATGAAGACTTTTGTACAGGTCTATCCGAAATAACGTAAAAGTTAAGTTTTTACTACAGTCTATTAATTTTATAAAACCAGTTCTTAAATTAGACAATCAGAAACACGGAGATTCGCATTAAAACACAGCCTAATAAAAACATGCCTCACGTGAGCTGGAACTCTAAAAAATCCACCCTCATTTTCCATGTACACACGTTGTTTGCCTTGAAATTGACATCTAGCTGAATATTTAAAGTTGAACTGTTGAGTCATTTTTCATTACTGCACTGCGCAGGAACATACTCTCACACATTATTTGTAATTTAGATTGAGTGTATAGGCACTGTTGAACACACAAAACAGTGTGAACACACAAAAACTGACCGGAGCGGACGTCTTGGAGCAATGGTTAGACGTGTCGTTCTAAGGGCAAATAGAATGGTTTAACTAAGTTAAGAACTAATTTCGCCCCGTGGTCAGAATTTAAACAGTTCAGGCGTATATTTCGTATTAAGATGTTATTAAATTGTATTTTAGAAATTAATGTAATATCACTGGTTGTAAATTACTCTATACTGAAATTAATTTTAGAAGTGGAAATCGACGGCACCACACTAATTCTAGATTTACAGTTTACCTATTCAAATCTTAAAACATTTCAATTCGAAGGAGACCTTGCATGATTATAACGACTCTGAACTAAGTCTCTATATAAAGGACATCAAAAATATACAATCAAGGAAGGTAAAAAGTTCTATTACAACTCTCGCCATCTGCTGGTACAATATCTAATTAGAATTCAACATTTGCAATAATTTAATATCAATATAGTGAATAAAAAAACTAGAATATAAACATTGCCGAAATTTGTGGGCGAATATTTGTATGAAGGATCATTACCATAAAGATATGACTGACAATTAATAAATGTTCACATATTATACGTCAGTCTTTTTATTCATAAATTATGAAATCTTATTAAATGTAATTAGAAATATTTTTATACAATGCAGATACTAAATAAAGAAGACTTTGTCAGTTTTTTTAGAATCCTTAAATTTTTCGATATTTTCCTCATGGTATCAAATACCTAAGCAAACGTAAAATCTTTTCGTCTACACGAATGGCGTACACTTAGGCGGTCGGACGTGCGAGGCGGACTATCTAACCGGGTTTTTTTTTTAATAAGATTACGGCACCCTATTATTATATCTCACTCGGTTACGTAACGCTGATTTGCAATCATGGTTTATGTAAGCAAAGTTCACAGTCG
The DNA here is from genome assembly GCA_005406025.1 of Eumeta japonica. Classification (NCBI taxonomy): domain Eukaryota; kingdom Metazoa; phylum Arthropoda; class Insecta; order Lepidoptera; family Psychidae; genus Eumeta; species Eumeta japonica. The sequence goes on along the minus strand of BGZK01000994.1, from coordinate 9,358 downwards.
GACGTATATACTGGCGCACGACTCAGCTCCATAAATGTACGGAAAAAAAAAGAGCTAATTAAACCAAGAAATTATTTTGAAAGACCCTGATTACAGAAAATGTCTTGACTCGAGTAAAATCTTCTTCGACCAAAAAAATTTTGTTTGGTTCAAGAAGAATTCTGCTTTATTGAAGGCGACGACAGTCTTTCAAAAAAAATCCTCCATTCTTAAGTGTTTATCTTCTACCAACAATTCTCTTTTTCCTGTATGTTTCTTTCTTTATTATTAATTATTCTTCTATTCCTTTCTCCATTACGAAAACTGTCAAGGTGTCAAATTCTATAAAGTTATAAACAGTTGTTTTATCCTAATTCATGCTATCGCTAGGTAAATACGAACGTGACCGTAAAATCCGGATTTTTTTTTCAACGGAAATAGAGATCAAATGGGAGGACGCGAGTATTACTTATGTTTATTGTACACGTGATAGCGTTATTGTATAAATTAGCACTATTCAGATACGTTTAGCTGAAATAATTTGCAGTTGTGTCGAGTTCTCCTTGACGAAGGCCGGTCGCGCGTCGCAGCCCGTTCGTCGATTAAAACGCAATCTGCTCTGTGGCCGTAAATTACTGTCAGTATATTGCAAAAAATGCAGTTGATAAGTCGGCGTTAATGAACGTGAGGTAAATCACTCCAACGGTCTTCCATGGTAGAAGCTAGGGTCTGAAAATTTTAGGTACCTACCTATCATCAAATATTTGTCAATTGCATCCCTGTCAATTTTTTTCTATAATTGTTCTGCTTTTATTCTAGGATACTTTTCAATAAAATTGTATATGTTATTGGAAAGATGGACAAACACAGATAAAGAAAGAAAAGACACGGGAGAAATTATATATAATTTTAAATTTAACTAGCATTTTTTAAAAATAATTTTTAATAATCTATAAATTCTAGTTTTAGAAAAAACTATAGCAAACATTTAAACTCAAAGCAAAAGCGAAAAAATGTATATTATTGATCTATAAGATTAAATTAAACAATATATCTCTAAATTTACATCATTCTATAGGCAATAAGCTGATATAATTATCTGAATTTGTTGTCATTTCCATTTTGTCACGCATCTGAGAAAGACAAGACATTACAATAACTTTTAACGTATTGTAACCTCAGGTCGTTTCCAGGGTTCCGGATCTGTACAGGAAAAAGAAACCCTTATAGATTCACTTTCTTATCCGTCTGTCCATTTGTCCATCTGTTTGTCAAGATATTTTTTCTCAGATACACTTGAAGGCATCAAGTTGAAATTAATACTAAATAGTTAGGTCTCGGGTCCCTTGGAGCTGTAAAGAAATCAAATAAGTAAACATAATCAAAAAATATAGCCAAAATACAGCAATTTGTGCCTTACATGTTGAAGTACGCAAATAAATTAAAACCTATAGGGTACTTCCCATTAAAGTAAAATAATGAAATTTGACAAGATCTCAAATTGTAAAGGGCAATTGGTGTATGGTCTATGATTTATTATACTACGATAATACATGGGATAACATGTATTATTTCCCGTTATGGAAACTTAAGATTATCAAAAATTTGGATATTTAAAAAAACCTAAAAAAGTAAAACGAAAAGTAAAAATTTCAGAATTCCGAGGGCCAATATCTCGCTCGCAATATCGGTATCGAAGACGGACAAAAATAAACGAGAATTAATGTTTGCAATATCCACATACAAGTGTATGACGCGAGTTCTATTTGCACTTGTTTTTTATTGAAATTTAAGAAAAGCAAAGCATTCATCGCCCGTATTCTCTCATTAGACAGTATACAATATTTGTTTCTTATAAAATTTTTGAGGGTGAACGAGCATACAAGCCACCAGAGTAAATGGTCATTGCCGCCCACGGACACTCGCAACCAAAGTGGAGTCACTAGTGCGTTGGGCTCTTAAATAGGTGTAGCATAACTGATGGAGGGAGAAGTGGGCTGCTGGAGAGGGGAATGGGCTGATAGTGGGTGAAAGGGGTGATGGAGGAGGTAGTGGACCACCGGAAATCTCACTCACTAAATGTAAGGCAACAGCGGAAGCTGATACTTCAATTCCATATTCTGTGAAAGTGTGGTATCTCTCTCCAGTCGAACCGGCTCATTTTCGCTGTAGCCAAGTTGGCTACAGCATGGCTCTACCATATGTGCATTTAAAGAATCCAGGATCATACTTTTCACACCTTGTCATTTCAGGACGACAAATTGGAAAAACTGATTCCAGTCGACTACCAAACGATATACGGCGGCCCGACGATGTGCGACATCTACTACTTCATCTTCAGCGGAACGGACGGAGAATTCAGGAGGCAGCATTTCAGACCTTTACTAGACCGTTATTACACTAGTTTCTCCCACTTCCTGAAGAAACTGCAGCAAAACCCAGAGGAAATGTACCCCAGAGAGCATTACGAGGAGGACGTGAAGAAGTTCTTGCCATACGGACTTCTGGTTGCCGTCCTTTTTCTCCCCCTGATACTGGTCGACGAGGAGTGCGCTCCTTCGTTCGATGGAGACGCGCAACTGTCCGATATCGCGGTCGAACCTAACAAAATATACGAAAAGAGAATCCTCGAAGTCGTCGAAGATTTCGTGGAGTGGGGGATCCTTTAAATTGACTATATCTCACGTATATTTTATATTATTTTTAAGTATTTGGGGTAGAGTGGGCTATTATTGGAAGTATAATAAGTAAAACTTTTTAATTTCTATGAATAATTTAATGTCAAGTTGGACCAGAATAAAGTTTCATGATGTAAATATGTACGTCCATAATCCTTCGCTGTATCTTACTGAGCGTCATTCACTGATATTGTCCATACAAATACATTACATATCTAAAGCGAGTTTTCTTGTCTGTACCTCTGCGTCTACAGCGGGATGGCCTCCCGTTAATTTCGCTATAGGTTATAAACATGGATTGTTGTTTTTGTTGTTAATTTTAAAAGATATTTCTGAGTTCAGTTTAACAACACGATCCATTTACGAAATGTTGCAATACATTTACCGTTGTATATTATCCATTTTTGTATATAAAACTTTAAGGTATAGCAAATTATACGGAGAAAGAAGTACTGAACTGTTTGTTTTTGCCTATTTTTATTGTCATCCTCAATATGAGAAACAATACCGCAATGGTATTGTGTATCGGTTCATTTTACATCCGCCCGTCTAACGTCTAGTAATAGACATGCGATAATACATGTAAACTATATTTATTGATTCCGATCACTAAAAATTATCGCATCGTTACATCACAATAATAATTTCACAGCGTGTTCAATGCCAAATCGATAAACAAATAGCTTATGACGCAAAGTAACAATCAATTTGATACATCACATTTAAATCAATGTCATCAAACAGCGTAGGTACATATCGTATGGGCGCGTAATTAAACTATATTGTAACGACGATTTCGGCTATCGCCGCGTAAGCCCGCACCCCGGATTGCCTCTCTTCACGATGCGCACGCTTCTTTCTATGGTCGGCGGATTTCTTGCAGTGTGGCGGCGTGGTCAATAATGGACAGCGTTTTCTTTCTTTCAGACTTTATTAAGCCGAGCTTCACAAGATGACGGTTGGCTAGCAACTGTGTCGGATGCACCACTCCCACTGCATTTTATGGGTGGTGCATCCGTTGCACATGTGAGTTGCATACATTTTTAATTGGGGAGGCGTGGCCATGCACTTAATTCACATATGCATTATCAAACATGCATTGGCGCCACTAGCGCCTGAGACACCGATTAGCGGCCGTACCGTAACGACGGCCGCTTTTTAAGGCCTATCATTGGTCCTCCCCCACCAAAGCACGATTTCGTATGCAACTCACACGCACATTACATTTCAAATGTTTTAATTATCAATACAAAATTCTAAACAAACAAATATTTTCCTTAAAAACTAGTCCCTACCCGGGTAATTAAAAAACTATGCAGAAAAATTCTTTAATATAAAACACACACAAATATAAAACACTTATTACAAAATAATTCTCATATAAGACATAATGCAATTTTAAATTTATATCAATTGCGCGGCTGTCCGTAACATTCTCCCCCTCGGTGCGCAGCACTACACTTCAGGACACGGAACAGCCGTCGCCTCAGCTGACACCAGCACGACGATCTTCGAAGTGGGACGCCGCAGAACGCCATCGTCTCGACGTCCACCACACGAACTGGTTGTCAGGACCCGGGTAGGTCTTCTTAATTCTGCCTCGAGGCCACGAGTATCGAGGTGATGATGAGTCGACGATCAGCACGATGTCGCCCTCGGCCGGCGCGCGGCATATAGGGCCGCGCGCCGGCGGGGCACCAGAGTCGGTAAGTATTCTCTCAACCACCTCTGCCAGAAGTGATCGGCGAGGCGCTGCACGTGCGCCAGTTTGCAGGCCCGTGGAGCACGTTGTCGTCAAAGTGGCCCGCTGCGGCAGCGCCGCAGGAGCGCCCGATCAGGAAGTGGTTAGGCGTGAGGCCCTCGGCCTCGGCAGGTTCGACGTCCACCTCCGTCAACGGTCTGGAGTTGACAATGTGCTCGGCTTCTAGCAGCAGGGTGTGGAGAACTTCTTCGAGGGCTCCTCTCTCAATGTAGCGGCCAACGCGGTTTTGATAGATCGCAAACGCTCCCAGGCGCCACCCATGTTCGGAGCGCCGGGAGGTATGAACTTCAAGTTATGGTGCGGACGTCGGCTTCTTTCTTCATCTTCTCGTGTACCTCTTGTATGTTCATCAGTTCTTTGTTTGCGCCGACGAAATTCGTGCCGTTGTCCGAATACATCACTCTCAGTTCCTCTTCGAGCGATGAATCGACGCAAAGCCAGTATCATGGAGTCTGATGACAAAGACTCCGCCAGTTCAATATGTACGGCGCGTGTTGTCAGGCATGTGAATAGCGCGTATCTCTTCTCGTGTCTGCGGCCTATCGTCACACTCATAGGCCGAAATAATCGACCCCGTACATGAAGGGGTTGGTGGTGATGATGACGTAGGCGTTCGGGAGGCAGATCACCCTCCGCAGACGGCATTTTCGGCAGACTTCTGTTAATTCTGCACCATTGACATTCGTGGGCGATTTTTCGCAGTTTCGATCGCAACGACGTGATATAATATTTCTGCCTAATTTCGTTCATCACGGTGTTGTGGTTTCCGTGATTGAACCTTTCATGGTAGTGTTTCATGATCAATTTTGCGATCGAACTATCGCCACTGAGCACAGCGGGGCGATTTAAGGTAAACGACACATCTTTAGCGGCCTTTATTCTTCCTTTCAGACGAAGAACGCCGTTTCATCAATTTCCATAGGCTTTCGTGACGGCTTCTTCGTGTGACCGTTTTGCCTTCTCGTAAGTGTGTCGTTTCCTTTTCAAAACATTTTGCGCCTCGAGCAAAAGTAACGTTCGGCCCTTCGAATGTAATCACAATTCTTCAAAGGGTGCCGATCGTTCTCTTCAAGTCTTCTTTGTCTTTGCGGTCACATTCAATTCTGATTTCCAGTTAGTATCGACGAAGCCAATCGAGGCGCCTAACAGCTACGCCACTTACCAATTTCGAGCCGAGATCGATATGACTTTCAGGGAGCGACGCGAGCTTTTCCTGCTATTAGCGAAACTGCGCTTTCGTGTTCGCTCAATTTTACGCCAATACACGGCCGCAGCGTACGACTTTTCGCTCGCGTCGACGAACACATGTAGCTCCCCTCGGTGTGGCCGGGCGATATGCATCGAGGTATTCTGATCGATGCCAGCTTCTTCGTCGTTCACCCATTTTAGCCACTTCTTATGTGCATCGGCTTCTATTGTTTCGTCCCAGTCGATCCCTGATCTCCATGTCCTGGAGCATGCATTTGCCCGTGATGAGGACGGGCGAGGTAGACCGAGCGGGTCGAACACGGACATGACTGCGTGACTTGTCGTTTTGTTGGTGGAAGCGATGTTTCAATACTTCAGTAGGCGTGTTCCGCAGGCCGAGATTGAAACCCAGGGCGTCATTATTGATGTCCTGTAGGCCGAGGGTTTTCAATTCGTGTGTCGCCCCGAGTTGTACATTGTCGTCATTTCGCGTGTCGGGCATTTCATTCAAGACTTCAATTTCGTTACTCGCCCAACCGCGTAACTCGAAGGCTGCCTTTCGATGAATCTCATAAACTTGTTTCGAAACACGCCTGCTTCCTCTATACTGTTAAAACTTTTCAAGAAGTCATCAACATAGTGATCTAATCGTATCGCTTTGCACGCCTCCGGGTACTCAAGTTCAAATTCTGAGGCGTTGCGATTTTTGATGTAGATCGCAGTACAAGGCGATGAGGCGGCGCCGAAAATCAGTGACGTCATTCGGTACTCTTGTGGATTTTCGTGCATGTTATTTCGCCACAGGAATCGTAAGCTGTCTCGATCTTTTCTGATTTTGACCCGCAGGAACATTTCCTTGATGTCGGCCGACACCGCTACGCGGCCCTGTCTGAATCGGACGAGTACACCCAATAGTGATCTTATTAAATCGGGGCCCGTGAGCAATGCATCGTTCAGACATTTGCCATTCGTACGGGCGGCCGCATCAAAGACAAGGCGGACTTTCTTCTTCTGCGGATGCGTGACGGCGAAATGAGGCAGGTACCACAAGCGTTCGGATGTAGATTGATTCGGCGCTGGCTCTGCGTACCCGTTTTTTAACAGATTATTGATCTGTTCACAATATTCATGTTTCAAATTATCATTCTTTGACAATTTCTTTTCTATGCTGCGCAGACGTCGCATCGCTGTGTCATAACTTTCAGGCATCGTTTCGTTGTCCGACTTCCACAATAGGCATGTTTCGAACTGACCGCTCGGTAATCTTACACTATTGCTATCTAGCAACACGAGCGCCCTCTCTTCTGGATCGTGGCTCGGTTTACGCGGAGCCACGCCGAGGGATTCAATTTCGAAATGCCGTTTAACGATATCATTTAGTTCAATGTCGGAAGCGTTGGACGGTCGCAAGTGATGTACGGTATTTATCGGTCGTGATAAACTGGAGCAGCATCCATGTAACACCAGCCCAGTTGAGTCAAGGAGGCGGCAGGCTGGTTTGCGCGACCACTCTTAATTTGTCGCGACACAATCAAGCCCAATTATCCTGACCGATCAAGATGCACGGTGCGGCAGCGTCAGATCAAATTTTCAGCGATATCTGTCAAGTGCGAGCAGGCTGCGACGGTGGCGCGCTCTACGCGTTGCGGAGCTAGCTTCAGGTTTCTGATGGTCTGAGCTGTCATGAGTTTCAAGTTTCGAGAAAACAAGCCTTTGATTTTAACTCGAATGACCCGCGATTTTCATCGGTTATCTCATTGCCACCGACACTCGAGACGCGTAACGTTTCGCGGCGTCCTTTCGCTCCGATTCGATTCGCCACCTGCTCATCGATTAAGGTGACCGTGGAGCCTTCGTCAGGTGCGTGGACCTTCATCGAACCTTCGGGGCCATACAGCTCGACCGGAACAATTTTCAAGTATGCGCGCATTGTATTAACATTGTTTACAGATACCGCCGTGTGCTCGGTGACGACGGCTGTCGTGGGCGCTCCCCTCATGACCCTCTATCGTGGTCCGCTCTTGGTGGAGTAGCCTATGATGTCCGCCTCGACATATCTTACAGGGCTTTCCTCTGCACGTGGCTTGCATGTGGCGGCCTCAGGCATCGGAAACACATGCGAAGCCGCGGCGTCCCATTTTCGCTCATATTCAACTTTACAACGCCGCAGTCGGGTAGCCGTGTTCGTTGTTACAGCCATTTTCACATTTATTGTTGACCGATTTGATGGCTGGAAGGCGGTGTGCGAATTCGAGTTGTTGTCATCGTACTTCATAGTGTGTTGATCGTGTTTGTTCTTCGCGGGCGTCGTTCCGGTGTAGGCCTCAAATTTCTACTGCCGCCTTTCTCTATCGGCATGGAGGCGCTGCACTGGTCGGCTATCTTATTCAAAAAGTTGACAACATCACAAGTTCGGGCTCGTCGCTGTTCTGAGAGTCCTTATTCGCACCATTTGAATTTCAAGATGTCATTGAATTTGTCAACTATCTCATCGGTCATCTCGGGGGCGGACAGGTAGCTCAATTTATTCAACGTGCGTATGGCCGCAACACAATTATTTACTTTATTGGCGAACGAGCTGATGTTGCCCATTCCACCGTTCATCGGCATCATACGTCTCAATTTATTTAGCTCCTGTTTGATTATGGCGTCAGGTCGCCCGAACCTGCGCTCGAGCACTCGCATAATTTGTAGCGGATCCGTTTCAGTATAGATCAAGGCTTCACAAGTTTCGCGCGCTTCGCCACTGAGCGCTTTGCGGATCCGTGCTACGTTTTGAACATTGCTGAATAGTCCCGACGTGTCATTGTATACCGATCGAAACGCGATCCATTCGCTAACATTTCCACAGAAACTCGGCAGATCTGCCAGAGTTTTAGACGGCTCGTTCACAATTTTCGATGTTTCTTTGCTAGCAGTCTTGATCGCGAGTACGATCGCATCGGCCAATGTGGATTCGCTCATATTCGAGTCGGTATTACGAGGGGATGCACTATTAATTTCGCTGCATGCCGTCGGTGGCGGTGGTGGCGCTCGTCGGACTCGATTCGGGCACGGGCTCAATGTCGCCCAACGTAACGGTCCGTTTCTCAAGTTTATCCGTTTTGGATAAATGGGACGCGTTATCACAATCAATCAAATCGCCCGAATCCTGTTCGTCCGCTTCCAGGCGTAGCAACAACATTTTGTACGCGCGACCGCGGCATGCAGCTATCCTTTCACTTTCTAATTGCTCAAATTCTAATTGAGCCAATAACGCGGCGTGCTTCTTCTGTCGCGCGTGTTCACATTTCTGTTCGAATCGTCAATGTTCAACTGATGTGCAGGACTTCGGTTTCGCATATTTGCCGCTAGGGCCAAGTGTTGCATCGGATGCGCCGGCTTCATTCAGACGTCGACTCGGATCTCGTATCCGCATGCAAGTCACAAACTTCCTCGTCGATCCTCTCCTGCCCAGGCGAACTTCCGCTCAAGTTTTCATTCGTACCGTGGTCCCACGTGCGTCGACGACGTGCCCGTTTCTGACGACCGGCTTGTCGGCGCACTCATTGACGTTTCGTTCTCTTGCTCGGCTGTGTTGTTCATTTTGCGCGCTCTTGTAACACGCTTGCTGTCCATCTTCAAGTTCAATTCTTCAATCTTCAATCCCTAACGGTCCCTAACAGCTCGTACAGGGTCCTCGAGACGAGGATATGCTCAATACGAGGATGGAAAACGGGAAGGGGTAGCAATTTTAAATTTATATCAATTG
>BGZK01000993.1:0-231569 GCA_005406025.1 Eumeta japonica | reverse complement strand
TTACATAATGAATAAGAATTAAGAGAATTTTGAATGTAGATTTGTTATTTTTTTTTTTTTTGATATCAACAATAAGGTTCTAGTAATAATGCCAATAATTAACAAGGAAAAGAAATTTTAACACTTTAACGTCCATTTCTGCAATCATTAAAGTGTCAGATACAAAAATAAACGAGTCATTATTACGCCATGACATAACGAAACAAAACCCGCTGCCGCGATAAATCAAAAGTGTCAGCGCCAGAACGTATGCTTATTCATCCTTTTAAATGAACCGGTTCAGACAGAATTTTTACATTTTGTATATTACACCTACTTTATTGCCCGTGTTTATTTACCGAATTAAAACAGCCTAAGACTTGAAATGTTGTACATTTCTTCGGCGGCTTCTCATATTTTGTGTCTGTCCGTCTTTAATTATACACAGTTCTTCTATTTTCTTTTTTTTTTTTAATTAGCTAGATCATATTTTGATATTAAAGTTGTTAACCATAAACAAATAAGTGTAGAATACCATAAAAGGAAAAATGAATTTGTTAAAGCATCAAACCAAAAGGTAATGACAACAATACTTTATTGCTTAAATGTTATTAATTAACACCTAAACCTGAACATCGGTGTTTACCAAAAAAATTGGATTTCCCAAAAGTAAAATATTTTTTATGCGTTCATAACTCAATCCGATCGATGAATCATAAAAAGGTGGAAATTAAAAAACATCTGTTAAGAGTAATGTCAATGTTGTTGTATCCTTTATTAGATTGATCTGTCATCGGTCCCTTGTGTTATATCAAAGAACACTTTTTTAAAATCCAAATGTATGTAGGTATTTCTTTTCGAATTGAAAAAGCGTCAGGGCAGACATTCTGGAAACCGAGTGTCTCTCCAGGAGACCAGTGACTCGACTCCTGTTTAATATTAATTTGTATTGTGGTATCTCCCTTAAGAACGGTTAAGATGCGAAAACTTGTACAGGGAAATTATTTGTGAAACAAGCTATAATCGGTGGCGAGTGTCTGTGGCGAATAACACGTTTACCTGCACTGCCTAAATGTCGAGGTTCCATCGTGTCAAATGAGAACCCAAACATAACTATAGGTGCAAAGTGAAACCCGATGAAAATCGAAGCCAGGTGCCTTAAACTTTTTGTCCAAGTTTGATTATGTTTGTCAATTCTCTGTGTTGCGAATTTGTTGAACATCGAACAGAGAGACTAGATATTTAATTATGAATATTATTAAGTTCTAATATCAACCAATTGTTGTAAAATTTTCCTTAATATTTTATTCATTTTTTTTTTCAAAACTTGTTTGTCGGGTGGCGCCCATTATAACAGTAAATTGATTACATTTTATTAAAAATTACAAAATATTTAGATCTTTCAGCCCTAAGGTGAAACCCTATTATATGTCAGAGATCACATAAAAAGAATCATACGCCCTCAGTTTCGCGTCGCTAGAATACAATGAAATATTATGCGTTGTATTTGTATGCCTTTTATATATTTTGAACTGGCTTCTAAAAAGTACGTTACATGGCATTTGAAATTTCTATTAGATAATAAATGTAACAAATATTTATCAATACCTTACTGGCCTTTTCTAACGCCACATAACTTATAAAAAACCGTTCATCTTGAATGTATTTGATATAGTATGTATGTAATATATGCCATATTGGATACTAATTCATCTATGAAACTAAACGAGATCAGAAATCAAAATATTTTTGTTTACTTTTCTTTCGGCATTTAAAAAATCTTGCAAATTTCAATTTTTTGTGCAATTATCAATCACATTATTAAACAGTATATGCTACTTACTAAAATTTCATGCTATATCCTAAATAATGAAAACGTATCTATCTAACATAAAGGAACTTTAAGTGTATTATATTTACTTTTCATGAACCCTTCGACGGATCGTCCCAAAACAAAAACTTCCCATACACATCTGTTCTAGATCATTCAGCACAATGCATAACCTAACCTTAACCTTTGGTTTTATGTGTATGTGTGTGTTTTACAGATTCTAAAAATCCCTTCACTCATACATAACTATGCTATCCCCAAGTAGTATAAAATTAATTTTAATTTGTTAGTAGAATTTGCTTTGGCCTCGTCCAAATTGAAACTGTGATCAGTAATGGAACCGCAATTGCAAAAAACACGAGGTTCAGAATCGAGAACCGAGACCGAGACCGTACGAAATCGAGAACAGGATGAAGATCGTAATCGACCGTGGGACGAACATTAGAATCGAGGCCGTAATCGTAATGAGAAAGCCGGAATCGAAATAAAAAGACCGGAATCGGAATAAGAAGACTGGAATCGGAGTAAGAAGACCGGAATCGAAATGAAAAGACCAGAATCGGAATAAGAAGACCGGAATCGGAATAATAAGAGATCAGAATTGCAACCTATTCAAGTCAAGACCGAATTGAAAATCGAGAGTAACATAAAATGGCATAGAAAGCAGGACCGATATTGGAGTCGAGAACGGGACAGCGATCACGATTAATTATCGTAATCGGTCGATATATAACATAAAGGAATTCATTCCGTCTACGCGGACAGAAGCGCTTAAAATGTAAATGTATACTCAAACCTATTAGTTTTATTGGCGTTTACTGCTTAAGAATCCATTGTCATAAAGACGCCCGATACGAAAATTCTATGAGTAGTGATAAATGCAAGCGTTAACTCAAAGCGTTACTTTTTTATGCTTACTTGATTTCTACTACTATTTTTAATACTACGTTCAACTGTAGCGTGGCCGAGCGGTCTGAGGCGCTGGTGCAAGGCTCCAGTCGCATCGGAGGCGTGAGTTCGAATTCCACCGTCGCCATAATTTTTTTTCATTTAACTTTGTAAAAATGTTTCCAATGATTCGTAACATTATTATAACCAAAAATAGGAATTATTTTTACATATAATGACATTCTTTTGCTAACACCTGTTTATTTGACAAATGTTAATTAGGATTGCAGAAATTTTCATTTACGCGTGCGATTTTCAGTCAGTAACAGCCTTTTATGTAACATGATTTATATATAATATTTTATCATATCAATATAAAAAATATATGAATAAAATTGTAAATATTATTTCACTATTATAAATTATACACTTATGCCTTGTCTTTTATGTTAAAAAACAATCGCACTTAAAGAGTAAACTCCAGTTGCACGTCGAAGCTGAAAAATAAAATGTTATTAATTAAAAATGTGTAATGTTTAGAAATGTTTATAGTTTGCAGAAGGCTGTTTTTGTTTTATTCGTATTTTTGTATTTGCTAAGGCACATTATCAATATTATAATGTAACATGTCACGACTAAATAAATTGAAATCAGTCGCAATAAAAATTATATTAAAAATTTAAAAAGCCCCCAATGTAAAAAAGCGAACATTTAGAAAGTCAAAAATAATACTTTACGTTGAGCTATGAAATTCGATTTCGAAGAAAATTCGAACACCTATAAGTATCTATATATATATATATATATCTATATTAATTATAAATACTGATGGATAGTACGATTAAGTTTGCTGAAATGACGCTATCATGTCGCGGCGGGAACCGCTTAAGTAAGTCAGGCCCTTTATGTGATTGACCATCAAGTAGTTTACTAGCATTTCCGACCAATTCGCTTCGATACGATCAAATTTTTGTTGCAAATCTAACTAGATTTGCAAGAAAAATTTGTAGGTAACTACCTACATTGGGTGTTAGGTAAATTGTTAAATCTGAGAGCGCTGTGAGTTTGCAATCTCCTTATTTTTTTTAGTTATTTATTTATTGCTTTAAAAATAGCGGTACCTGACCTCGACCTTTTTTTTGACTTCTTAATTTTCGCTTTTTTGCGTTTGGGTTTTTTATTATAACTTTTAATTTTAGTTTTATTTTAAAATTAATTCTTAATTTTATTAAGACTGCAAAAAGCTTCCTAGTTGAATATACTGATCTGAACCCCTTCTAGGAAGGTTAGGAGGGTCAAGGTTACAATTTTCTTAAATTTTTTATCGTTTGTGTGTAAATCCTAGCCTTCATACGAAATTTATTTCAAATTTTAGGTTACACGTATGTTTGCAACTAAAGAAATACCCGTTATGCGTCTAAGATTTCTACAGCAGTTAACAAAGGAGCTGACAACTTTGAAATGGCTGAACCAATTTTAATGAAACTTATCTAAGAACCATCGCTAGAAAACCTGCTTTCAAATAAAAGAAATCGCATCCAAATTGTTTCACCTGTTAAAGAGCTACGGTGCCACGGACAAACACACACACAAAGCGGTCAAACTTATAGCACCCTTCTTCTTGCATTGGGGGTTAAAAATGATGTCGCTTGTCTTAATAGTCAATTGACTATCATTTCATAGCGTACCACGGCAACATAGAAAATAAAGACATTGCTTTTTTGACGTCATAACGTCTTATAAATCGATGAACGCCGGCCGCACGCACAAAAAAGCATGACTCATTGTCGCGTTCCGCCTGAGTCAAGCATGCAAGCGAGAGCGCGGAACAATAGAGAGGCACGATCGGCCTAAGCTTTCGGCTTCTGACGCAACTATCTCTACTGTATAATTTAAGTAGAAAAATATTTGGATTAACGAGTGCAAATAAATGTTAATTTATCGAAAACATTGTCATTTTCAATTAACTCCTTTTTTTGTATTATACAAAATAATGATAATTCAATGATAATAATTCAATTCAATTCATAAAAGAATGCAATTTTTCATCAATGTTTTCTTATGACGTTATCACGTAAAATTATCGCTCGCAAACCGACTTTACAGACAACCAATTTTAGGACCTAAAGGCGGTCCGACCACGACTTTAATTAACCTTTTTTAACTAACTTATTTAGCATATAAATTTACAATATAGAAGACGAACAATTTTCAGTGCATATACATATACCTTTTCTGCTTGAAATGGATGAATTTAATGAATTACAGTTCACATGTAAGAAAAAAAATTCGTAAGCATTGTAGTAAAATTAAATAAATATTATTAATGCTTAAAGTGCTTCGTTTTGTATTTTCTTTAGATATCATATAAATTTATTTCTTCGTTAGGAGTCGATAATATTTCTTTATACATTTTTCTCTTTTTTAAAATTTATAACAACATTTTATCTAAATCCAGCAATGCCATTTGCCAACGATGCTTCTCTAGTAATCACATTTCGTACGTTTGTACCACCTTCCGCCGTAACCGTAGCATGCTATACAATAAAAAAGAGTCTAAATTACTAACGAAGAGACCACAAGATTTCCTAATTACCTTGTAACCCTCGAAATTTTAGTTTAAAATATTCCAAAACATATTGTATTTCGTGGCTATGACGTCGCGCATCCAGTTTGTCGACTTGCCGTTAGCTGGCGGCGGTCGCAAACAAGAAAAGTTTTAATGGGGGACCCGCCCGCTCGGCTCCTTGTAAATCATTAATATTTGAAGTTAATTTATGTGTGCGTACTAAGTTATTAGTAACATGAAACAGACAAACTCATTTAGATTAATGCGTATTTCCCATTATCGTTTTTCCCTTTAGCTGTCCTGCAACCGATTAATTAAAAGTTACCTTATTATCACATAATTAACATAAGCCATTAGACTAAACACTGCACCATATATGTATATATATATATATATACTTAATTATAAAACCCATATGATGCACGATTACAGTAAAGAGACTCATCAGACCACAGATAGTTGTAAATAGTCTCATGGGCCCATCGTTAATCCCATCAGTCCATAGATAGTGTCATCAGTCCATAAATAGTCCCATCCATAGACATACTATAGACATACCATAGTTTTAACCTAACACATATTACGAACTTCCCTTCCAGCATAGACTTCCTAAAATTGTTTTTCTACGCTATTAAAGAAAATGCAATTGATTATTTCAACACGATTATGGGCTTGAAAAATAGTTAATGGTAATGTGTTGTTATAATAGATAAAAGTTTATTCTATCCCATTCTAAACTATCCCAGAGTAATATAGCCTCCATTTTATTTTGATAATAGCATTTGTTCTGTTTTCATACAAATTAGAATTATGAGCGTATTCGTTACGCTAATTGAAGACTGTGGCGCATCACGCGTAGTGGAGGGGGAAGCGCCACCAATTTGAGGTCTCTTTGTTGTGTTTCGAGATTTCAATTTAGTTTCATTTTTGACTCGGTGAAGCTACGATGTTCGTTTAAGCTTCAATCGATGACTGTTATGAAAACCTATAAGATCGCACATATAAAACATTAGCTTAAAAGGATTACGGTGAATATATATGGTGTTAAAATAAAAATATATAGTGTCGGCCTATACACGTCAAAAAGGCAAATTCAAATACAGAGATTGTATACGGTCGGAAAGGGCTTCTTAAATCGAATGACACTAATGAAACACCATATGATGAAGTAAAACAGTGCCGGGAACGTAAAAGAATGAAGGCGGTTGAGCAGATCAACAACGAGGTCACTGCACATGCGACCGAGAAGACCGAGGCTATGCAAATGGATGATGTAATGTCTTCTACATCAACGCCGGACTGTAGGGACATCGATTGTGGGCGAACGCCGACCATCAAAGACAGATTTGGCAGCAGCTAGTGCACGTTTCACTACTACGTTTTCAACTGCACGAAATCCCAAGTACTCCTTCGTATTCAAAAATAATTATACATATACTATCCATTACGTATACGTATTCACATGAAATACGCGGCCGCGTCCTCGAGGCAGCTAAACCCCGATTTTTTTTTAAAAGTTCACAGATTCACGTAACCAAATTACGGTAAGTATACACTTTTTCCCACAAGTATCGACAAATAACGAATGTCACGAACGGGCCCAGCGGCGCGTGTACTGTGAAGTGACAGCCCCTAGCCCCTCGCTCGCCGCCTACTCCTGAATTATTCAGTGCCCGAACAAAAACAATAAACTTATAAATATTTCATGTACAAATACGTTCGGTTATTCTGGAACTTTAATTTGAAATATTTTCTCCTCGAGTCGCGTTGCTGAATGGAGATTTTCTTTCCATTTGAATGGAACGCTTGCGCATAAAACGAAAAAAAATCCGAAATAAAAAAAAAATTAAGCCTAAATTTTTACATTTATTGATACGAGTACGGCTGTCTTGAGCCGCAGTGATAAAGGAGAATATTAATTTAAACCCTAAACAATGAAATATAGTTGTTTGATATTCACACAGCTATAACTTTTTGAAGTTCAAAGGTCAACATTTATATACGACAAAAAAAAACATGTATGATCTATCATACATGATTTTTTTGTCGTGATTTACGTATTCAGTATATACATCGAGTACAATAGAATACATGATTCTGTTGGAATGCTTCTTCTATCTGTAGAAAAAGCATTTCAACAGAACCAATAAAGTGTAGATACGATTTCTTGCAGTACATTGGTGTTCTAAAATGACAGATATAGCAATGATGATGTAACAAGAGGATGAAAGACTCGGAAATATTAGAGTATAAAGACTATACTATAGATGACCTGGTTTGATAGAAACAATCGTTGAGGTTCGACCATCTGCGAAGGAAGAATGTAAATCGACAGACGACAAAAATCTACAACAATAATTAAATTATTCTACGAAAAATCCACTAAAGATAGCCCTAGAAAATCTTATGCAAACCATAATAATGCTATGTCATAGAAGGGCCGAATTGTAGAGATTCGAAGCTGATGAGCTTGCTAGAATTATTTGATGAATGTTTTTGATGAAAAACATTTATGTAGAGGTCGCTCCAATTGGAGATCTGTAGTCTCTATGTAACCCTCTAGAAAATAGAGTGAGCTTATGTTATTCAATATTATTGCATTTAAAGGACATAATAATATGGTAGTATGACTATCCCTTTCGCAGTTGCAGCTTTTAGTCATAAAAAATGCATTATATTCAAATTTTCCATTACATGACTTACATTTAATTTTATCTAAAAATAAGAAATATAACTTGAGATATTATTTGACAGTTACTATTTTTGGTGAACCAAAGATGAAACGTATTTTTCTTTGGCAGCTAATAATCTTTCCAACCCGACATAGGTTTCCTGTATATTCATATAAATACGTTTACTAAAATGGAACTTTTCCACTTTAAATAAGTTTCGAAAGATTGCTAAGCTGTCGTACCAGCTTTCATAGCTAAATCAAACACTGAATAATTGAATTTGAGTAACTTACTGTGTAAAGCTAAATACACTTTTTTTTTAAATTTCGACAATAACTAAGAAAACCTGTCGAAACTAATACTAAGACACGATAATAAAAAATGTCTATAAAGACACGTTTTATTATCACTTAAACCTACGTGCATAATTATTAAGTACATGTAAATACAATCGGAGGATAGACTTTGAATATTTGATGTTTTACTTTATTGGTACCAATTTAGTAAAGAAATGAACCAAACAGAATAAACACATTTACAGGTTTATCTATTATTAACTTCCACCCCTGGCTCCATCCGTGTGGACATAGAATGAATAAATCTCGCTCTAATTCGCGATGCCGGTCGCTACTCTATGCTCCGTTTTTATACCGATCCTGCTCTACACGCCTTGTCTCGCTTTCGATTACAATCGCGATTGTTCCTTTGATTCTGACCCCGCGGTTTCTGAATTGGCATGATTTTAAAATTATTTTAGCCGTTCCCAATTTGATATTTCAAAGTGCTGATTGTCTTTCTGTTAACAGTGTTGCTTCTACAGTGGAATCAATAAATTATAAAATGAAATTTTATAATGAGTGAAATTCAAAAACCGTTAGGGATCACGATTTAGCTATTATTCTAAAATTACTCTGTCAAAGCGAAAACTGGTCCATAACAATATTCAAGTGATTTACAATTGATTTTGTTACGTTCGTATTTTATATAAACTGAAGATTTTTTTAATGTAAGTCGTTAAATGAAATCTTTGCACATTTATCGAGAATCAATGACATTACAATAATATGGTATAATTGGACTGATCCGGTGATGAAGCCAGAAGATAGATACAAGAACTCCATAACGGAATAACATATCCTAGTCGTACTTGAGCTTGTTAGAGTTGTCTTTAGATGTACTCTCGCCATGAGTGATTTTTAGGGTCTGATGATGGAGCCAAAAAATAAGTCCTAGCACTCCATAATAGACCAAGTACCCTAGCTTTAGTTCGGCTTAATGGAATTTTCTTTAATTGCACTTTGACCATAATTGGCTTTCAAGGTCTGATGATGTAACCAAAATGTAAAAACTAATTTCTATACAAAAAGTAATGATATCCTATCAAAAAAAAAAATGGTTTTCTGAAAAGTCAGTTTACGAGCAATAATTTTACGTGATAACGTCATAAGCAAACATTGAAGAAAATTTGCATACTTTTATGAATTGAATTGAATTATTATCACTTGCCGCAATTGTTGTTGAAATAAACAATGGAAATCACATTAACTTTTCACTTCACTTTATAAACAGTTGACAAAACAGTTCACGCGTAGGTTGTGTGCGGCCGCTGTCCCTCTTCTACTCGGACGCATCGGCCGATGGAGTGGAAGAGAGATCGCTCGTTCCACGCTCTCGCTCGCACGCTCGGTTTAGGCGGAACGCGACAATGAGTCATGCTTTTCCGTGCATGAAGCCGACTTTCATCGATTTATAAGACGTTATCACGTCAAAAACAACAGTTTTAGAACTTGCGAAGGCTATGATATAATTCATATACGAAAACTAGGCAAGACAGACCTCAGGCTTCAATTATGTTATTCTAATTCATAAGAAGAAATGATATTTTAAGTTGTTATAAAATATTTTATGTCCTTATAAATAAATTTCAGGACTGACCATTGAACTTGGCACCCATTTAGATCTCACTTCTTTTCTCGTTGAAGTCGACAACCAAGGCATATATCATAATATTGAACTTAGCTCTCATTTCACATTAAGTTTTTCATCGGATATCTAATAAGTGAAGTAGTTCATTGAATCTTTTGAGGATTTCGGTTCGATGCTATGAATATGCAAGCGAAGTTTGATGCAAATACAATTTTTTTCAGGAACCTTCCCTTTCGCGTATGCAACATATCACCAGTTTCGTAGTAATCGGATGAACGGTTTAGGCAGGTAAAGAAAATGAAAGAAAATACGCACTCATTTAAGATAGTTTAACGCTGTAAAAAATTTAATCGCTATCCATGCAGTCTTCGGAGATCAACGCGGACAAACAGACACGCGTTATTGTTCTATCCGTCTAAGATAAAAAATTACGAATGATAAGTGTAAATTAGGTGCTTCATGAAACAAAAGGGTTATCTGTAAATTACGTCACAAAAATGTCCTCAGTCTTCAAGCTTCCGCCGCGTTTTAGTCACAGGTGGTCACATTTAGGTTTAAATAAAACGACACTTCCAAAATTATTTGTTTATTTCCCTTAAAATCCTTTGTCATAAACCCAATAATAAATGCGAAATTCACCTAATATTTTTATTTAATTATATTGAATAAAAAGTTATAAATTATTTCATTCTGATATTGCTGAAAAAAGCATTCCGTTATATCCTCGACAATTTTTTCAACAACACATGCCTACTTTAACTAAAAGTGTGTTTAAAAGTGAACTAACAAAAAAAAATCGACCTATATAATGAAAAAAGGGAAAAATGAAACATTGTTATAAAAATTTTGTGTTTCAAATATTTCGTTTCATGTATTTTTTATAAGTTTTTATTTAATTTGCAATGTTCCTACCTATACAAATTGCCTGCAAAATTCGCAAACCACTTTTCACACAGTGACGTTTTTTCACACTTTCTTCGTCTGTTGGATGCCAGACGAAGAAAGTTAGGAACACAAAATTTTCAAAAAAAAAATAATTACCGTTACTTCGAGTGCACTTTAATGGTGACTCCAGAGTTATTAATATTTCAACGGGACGCGCGCCAGCCCGACGAGGGCTCGGAGGGACTGAGGCGTCGCCCAGGGCCAGATGTACCCGCCCGCCCTAACTCCGGCTGAGGGACATTTTTAATTTTCCGGTCCGTGCCGCATTCAATTTGCCTCATTAATTCGTTTAATGAAGTGACGGTCGTCCGTTGATATTTCTGAATTTGGCCTTTGCAGTTTCGATGTGTTGTCGGTCCCAGACTGTTTTATATTTAGATATCGATTTTCATTTTAACTAAGAATTGGTGATCGAATGACGAAATAATGCCGATTTCGCAAATGAAAATTCTTCGGTATTAACATTTGGCGAGCTAACGCTAAATTTTAGTTATCACGATGGTCTTTAATTTGCGATAAGAGGTTCACAAATTGTAATAGTGGTTGATAAATAAACTCAACCGCACTTGCGGTTTGACAAATTGTGCACTAAAACTATACTTTATATACTTGCGGAGTTTTAATAATTGATAAAGACGAGGGTATTAAAACTGTACGTATTATAAAATAAAACCACTCAAGCCATATACAAATTTAAATGAACAAAACAAAACCACCTTACAACTATTCTTAAAAAACTTATATTCATAAAGTAGCTTAGCAACACACTTTTCTTCTTCTTCCAGTAGTTCTCCAAACTTTCGTGGTTTTCGCCATCTCCACGATTTCACTTCAATTGTCACAAAGCCAATTGAAGTGAATTGATCTTCTTCTAGTTCATCAACTTTCCCATTGTAGATAGATCCTTTTCTATATATTGATTTGACAATTTTTTCGATCTGCTCCTGAATCTCTTCTGCTGTGGCATCTATTTTCCCATTATTTTCGCTATCCTAATGGCAATCAAATTTGCTATTAAATTTGTTATCCTAATATCTTCTCAAAGTTACCTACACGTCTTAGTTGCTTCGACTTAGCAGAATTTGCCAATGGCTTAGTTTTCAATGCGTGTTCCCAATAATTCATAGTTCACACGGCAATAATATATTCCATCTTTCCCTTTTACGCATCCGTTATCATTATAAGCACCTATTTCGTAAAAAAGTTAATCTCTATTAGTATTGTTGGCACCAGTTTTTCTTTTGCAATTGACTACCTGTCTAATGATGATACGATATAGGATAAGCTGAAAACGAGACTGAGCCATTTCAAATATAAAGATTACTACAAGCATAATTGCATCTTTCCCGCTAATATCCTTGCCTTTATCTCATCATCTGTTGTTCTGGGCGTTGATAAATTCCTTCATCCTCTATATCGATCAATTGCACTGAGCCGTAATATCAATTCCGGTCCCATTCTCAGCTCTCCATTCCGCTTTCAATTCCTCATGCTCATTTTCGGTCTTCTCAATTTCGATAGCGATATTGATCTAGTTTTGGTTCTGATCCCTCTCTTTATCCTGATCTCAATTACGTTCAGCTATGATCCTAATTTCTACCTCGGTTCGATTTCAATTAAATTATACGAGAAAAACGCAAAGTTTTGCACCGAAAACACATGCTACAGTTAAAGTTTTTATTTACTTCCACTTGTCTGTCTGTTATCAAATCTTGCATGTTCAATTTCACCCACTTCCCGGTTTCTGATTGCGTACATATGTATATCGCGTGATAATGCAATATTTTGGTAACATGGAGGTGATCTGATGATGGAGTTAGGAGGTAGCCATGGGAACTTCGTAATAAAACGACGCAATCCCATTGAGTTTGGACACGTTTGATTCGTCTTGATGAGTACTTTGTTTTTAAATGGTATTCAAAGTCTAGTGATGGAGCTGGAAGGTGGCCATAGGAATTCTGTGATTAAACGACGTAACCCCATCGAGTTTGGGCTCGTGTGATTTGCCTTGACGAGTACTTTGTTTTTAAGTGTTATTCGAGGTCAAGTGATGGAGCTGGAAGGTGGCCATAGGAATTGTGTAATTAAACGACATAACCCTATCGAGTTTGGACTCGTTTGATTCGTCTTGACCAGCACTTTGGTTCTAAATGGAACTCCGTAATAAAACTACATAACCGCATCGAGTTTGGGTTCGTTTAATTCGTCTTGACCAGCACTTTGGTTCTAAATGGAACTCCGTAATAAAACTACATAACCGCATCGAGTTTGGGTTCGTTTAATTCGTCTTGACCAGCACTTTGGTTCTAAATGGAACTCCGTAATAAAACTACATAACCGCATCGATCGATTCGTTTGGGTTCGTTTTCGTTCGTCTTGACCAGCACTTTGGTTCTAAATGGAACTCCGTAATAAAACTACATAACCGCATCGAGTTTGGGTTCGTTTAATTCGTCTTGACCAGCACTTTGGTTCTAAATGGGTAATAAAACTACATAAACTCCGTAATAAAACTACATAACCTTATCGAGTTTGGGTTCGTTTAATTCGTCTTGACCAGCACTTTGGTTCTAAATGGAACTCCGTAATAAAACTACATAACCGCATCGAGTTTGGGTTCGTTTAATTCGTCTTGACCAGCACTTTGGTTCTAAACGGAACTCCGTAATAAAACTACATAACCGCATCGAGTTTGGGTTCGTTTAATTCGTCTTGACCAGCACTTTGGTTCTAAATGGAACTCCGTAATAAAACTACATAACCGCATCGAGTTTGGGTTCGTTTAATTCGTCTTGACCAGCACTTTGGTTCTAAATGGAACTCCGTAATAAAACTACATAACCTCATCGAGTTTGGGTTCGTTTAATTCGTCTTGACCAGCACTTTGGTTCTAAATGGAACTCCGTAATAAAACTACATAACCGCATCGAGTTTGGGTTCGTTTAATTCGTCTTGATGAGCACTTTGGTCCTAGATAATATCCATATGCAACCCCATCATATTTGGGAAAATAAGTTCTTTTCAGTTAATATGAGTATAAATTCTGTTTGATTAGATGGATGACCGAATGCCAAGATGAGCACGTGCCGAGGGCTAGATGGCATGAGGGTGTATAAACATGTGTATAAACAACAAACAATATAAACATATTGCTAACGTTGCGCCTCAGGGTACCAGGGCGAACCCTGTTATACTGAAGCCCTTGTTCCTCCACAATGAACCTCTGGGGGAATGAACCGTTTACGTCCTACACTCGTGGAAACAACATGTTTAAAATACAAAAAGTTATAAGTAAACATAAAGACTTTTTTGAACCAGCTTTTATTACTTGTTTATAAAAAGAACTGGAAAGTTAAAAATAATTGAATTCTGATAAGAAATATACCATTGATTATATATCATTACATAATACATATCACATTTTTTTTAATAAAAGCGTGTTACACCTCATTTATTTCTCTTGTCATCAAAATGTAATTCGCTTTTATTTTAAAACATGTGATGTATACCTGTAAAATGGTATATTTGTTATCAGAACTGAATTATTTTTTACTCTTTAGTTCCTTCTATCAACAAGTAAGAAAAGCTTGTTTTACATTTTTCATTTTTTTTTATGAAATGACCTCTTCAACTTTTCTCCTTGATGTTGATTCCGCTCGCACTGTCAATCTCGAACCCACATTAATTTTGATCAGGTAAAGAATTCTGTCTATCTTTACGTGAACAAAGCCACAAGTAAAAGCTAGTGTATATTAAATTTCACCCCTAATTTATATCCGTGTTAAAAAACAATTAATGAAATTGCCCCAGTGGACTTCGAGGTTAAAAAACGGCCTCGATTTTTCTTCCAACATGATGCACTAAACTTACTGTAACTACTTCTACCGTATATTTTATATCATAACCTAATATATACTAAAATCTAACCAGATAATTTGTTCCTATAATTAAAATAGAATCACGTGAATTAGATTAATAATTCTCGAGATATAAATGCATAAACAAACTGACAGACACAAACACGCTTTCGTTTGTAAAGTATTTATAAGATTCATAGCTTTACTGTACATTCAATGTAGAAATATAGACATTACATATTCATGTGTTTCACATAAAATTCAATTCAAATAAAAGTAGCCGACTACAATTAAAATCAGTGCTGTAAACTTGTCAATCAATTTTGACAAGTTTACAACAGCGTGATGGCTAATTAGTTAACATTTTATATTTAGTAAGAATTCGATTAGTTTAAATTATATTTTTGTATCCATACTTAAAGCACTATAAAATTAACTTTTGAAGAGTGAAATAAAAACAACCCATAAATTATACCACTAGTTGGATATTTTAAAAAAACTCTCAATAACGTTTTTATTGATATGCCTTTTGGTTTATGATTTTTGAAATGGACGCTATAAAAATTGGAAGTCTCATGCTTCGTAGTAATTTTAGCATTCTCTTTCAACTTATCGAAATAAAAATTTTTAAATAGCATTTCTGAAAAACCAGAATGTTGCCGCTTATCAAATCAGAAAGATATTACATTAAATTTATTTATTATTTATATGTATATTGTGACGTAAGAGACTTTCATTTTGTTGGGATTTGGATAACGACAGAAAATAGGACACTTATGGAATCACTTATGTGTCTGTTCGTGTACTCGTATCCGTTTATCTAAGGACCATATGATAGTTAAAATTCAGCACACGCATAGAAATAGGCAGTCTGATCACTTCATTTCTATCCATTTTTTTAGTATTTATTATTGTTTTCTAGTTCGCTTTTAGTGACAGAACCAACAATAAAAAACTTTATATACATAAAAATTCTAATTTCATGAAAATAGTTATTCCACCGCCTTGCTGAAGCTGGGGCTACGAAAACGCAATAAATGCCGGCGGCGAAGGCTCGACTTTCATTTTAATCTAGTGTACAAATAATAAAATATTTGATAAATCCAATAAGGTTTATTTCATTTTTATTAAAAATCAATTCTATTTGCTGACACGTAAAATAAATCGGAGAACGATAAAAAATTTATTATCCTGAAGAACTGAATAATAAAAATTGAAATTTTGAAATAACAAATATGATGATATTAGTGCTTTTCTTGGTATGAGTCAACTAATATTATTGTATAAGTACAATATGAATATCATTTGAATCTAAAAAAAAACTGTTTGACTTTGACAAGTCGAAGGAGAAACACTACTCAAAACTTTCGTATAATGAGGCGTGCAACATTATTCTAATGTTCACAAACTCAATAAGTTATATTGACGAGACTTGTGGCGTCACAATAATTTGAAATTAGATCATAATGTTTATATTTTCATTGTCACCGACATTAAAATTTTAAAACAAGAGGTGATACAATATAACAATAATTTTCTTAGTTGCATTAAAAAAGAACAAACTATAGAATTTTTGTGCATAAATTTTAGCTATTTTTGTTTGTTTTTTAAGGTCTGTTTTTTGTATAGTAAAAAAAAAACTTCACATACGGGTTTTTGACTGTTTTTAAATCAATTGAACACTTTCAATTATACAGACTAATTTATAAGTATCAGTAAGGTTTATAAAAAAAAATATTTTATCGATACCATGACATCGTTGGGCCAAGTTGATCATAGCTCGGATCGACGCATGCGCAAACTTCGAATCGGAATTACTTACCTCGCCTGCGAGCCGGCTTACACCCGCTCTAATTTCACTGTGAAATTGGATGGATGTACGAACAGCCTTGAGTCTTGTACGGGGTATGAACAATAAGGATTACACTACGCATTTTTTTTATTTCAAATAATTAGAAAAACTTAATTAGGCGCATCTACAAATTTTTACGATCCAAGCGAATATCACTTTTCAGTGGACGTATGATTCGAATAAACTCATAGTACGATAATATACATTATTAGGCCAGCGTAAGATCTAAGACCCTCAATCTGAAATAGAAAGATTGTGGGAAGGAATGCCTCAGCAGGGAAGTGATGAAAAAATCTTGAATGCCTCAACTCAATTCTTAATAGGTTAAACGTGCTTGTTTTAAAACTTCTGAAATATGTGGACAGTCCAAAAATGTATGCCTCATAAGGCTAATTAAAATTTTCATTAAAAAATATTTTTTATCGCTTTCTTTTAAAGTAAAACGGAGAACGGAAAATATTTCTTCAAGAACGGATAAGAGACGAATAATCGAAACAAATTAGTAAAGTATTTATAATGACATCTACAACCGCCGAGAAGTATCACAATACTTTAATCCCTTTGACGAATTTGTAGCGTCGCCGAAATCAAAAAAAAATTACATGTATATCACAATGGTTAATAACAAATATGATATTTATAAACAAACCACGAGGGTTAGGCTTATGATATTGAATGCGAACGTGCTTTCAGTGATTCTAACACCAATACAAAATTGTCACTGCTTCAACTTTTTCGGCTGTTACCGTGACTACATCCATAAACACAGACATCCAGACATCACTAGATTTTTTAAATATTTTTTTTTTTATTTAACAATTTATTTAAACAAATGTTATACCTAATAATATTTTACTTGATATACAATACTTATATTAACCCATAAATGCAATATGAATATAATACAGGCAATTTAAGTGCAGAAAATTACTTGACTTTGACAAGTCGAGAGTAGAGCACAACTCAAACGTTTCGCTTAATGAGGCGTGGAATACATATTTGCAAATATTTAATACATGTCATACAAGTATAATGTGTATACAACCTGATTTATTTTTTATAAGACTGTTGAAATAAAACCAAAATTTTCTAAGCACAAATGCCCTCATTGAAATCCGCTTTCATAGAAAAAAAGTTTTACGAAAATTTCAAAATTTGGCTACTTATCTAATCTCTTTTCAGTTAAATCTCGCCGCATTCAACTTTCATGCTAATTTACAAAATTGTCCCTAACATGCACTTTTATGAATGCACTTTGAGTGACCCACTAAATTTAGCGAATGGACGAGGAAAGATGGTACTAAATTAAGTTTATCTTAGCGCCATTTAAACTTAATTTATGATTTCGTTTATTCAAAAGTTATAAAACTAATATTAATTATTTCAACTCAATCTAACTTAACGTAACTCAAAGTAAATTAATATAAATCGGAATAATAAGAATAGATACTTAATAAAAGCAAATATTTATTAAATATTATTGACAAAATTAAATATTGATTCGTAATTTTCTGCCTCTCAATTGGTAAAGCTAATTAAGTTGGGTTTAGTTGACTTAAATGGATATTATGGAAACATTTGACGCTCAAAGAACTGTTAATAGACAACTGGTTAAGTTTGAAAGGGAAAAATATTAAAGAGACAAATTTAATGAAATAGATTTTTTTTAAAACAAAATAAATACAAAACTTACCATTATACGCTTCTCGGATAAACGCCTTAGAAACTTTATGCTTATATAAAAATTAAATCGGTTTTTCTTTAACCATAAAAACATTAGTTTAGCTAATTTACTGATCAATTTTAATGAAAATCCTTGTTTTTACAAATATTATCGCTTGAGGTGTAATTGAAGCATGACTGGTGTTTTTAACACGCCACATTTAAATAGGTATTGTTTAAAACTTACAACTAAGGAATTATGTTGTTCAAATCGGTCGTTTATTTAACATTTATGACATACTTGATATCCACTCGCAGATTTGCCCGATTGGATGCAGATTATTTCCTAGTTTCTTTTACGTGAATGAATCTAAAAGTCCTTAAAAAATCAAAAACTGAGTAAACTAGCAAGTTATTTTTATTATTATTGTTTTACATAAGAGTGTCCCTTAAGATCAATACATCGCTGCATTCGATGGAACTACTGAAAGAAATTTGCCCACGCGCACATTTAAGCGATCGCGTTTTAGCTCATAGTCCGATCCCGGCAACAGTTCATTTCCGCTCCCGGTCCCGGTCCAATTCGGATCTGATTTCGCTTTCAACCAAATTGTAGCTTTTAAACGGGAAATTTCGCTTTATACTCAATAACCGATATATTGGCCTCCGGCGAGAGCATCAAGCAATATCTTTACAATTCCTAAGAAATCGAGGCAAAGACTATGTGCGGATCGATGCTGCGCAGCGGCAGGGGTTTCGTGGAACTCGAACGAAGAAGTTGCGCCACCGCCTCACTAAGAAATGATTCCCCTCCATCTAGCTTTGCCGCAACCCGATCATCACCTTGGCAATCGCATCCAAACGCCTTGGCTTACCATTCTGTAAAAAACAAGATATTTTTGCGATTTGAATAGAGATCCCTTTTCTACTACTACTTTACTCACCAAAATTTCATTGTAATCGATTAAATGAAGACGAACAGACAAATTAATTTTCATATTTACTTGTATATTGGATGTGACCGCAGCCCGCGGTTTCGTCTGGATCAAATTTATATTATACATGTCTATTTCATAGACATACTTAGCACTTGAGAAGAAACGAAGAATTCATCAAGTTATGAGCTGAGTAGAAAACTCATGTCCTTAAGGAAATAAGTTTCGTTTCAAATCATTCGTGTCTTAATACACCTTCATGACTTGAAGAAAATCAATTACTTGTGTGTACGTTTTAGATTGTGTAAATAATAGATAATGCGATCAGTATTTGAACGGCGTTCGTTATTAGGATAGCTATCAAGACAGCAATCGAAAACAGAGTCGATTGAAGGAGCAGTATTAGGACTCAATCGGGACTCTAAAGTATTAGATTGATACAGGATCAGATTGTGAACGTAATTTAACTCAGAATTGAAATCGACTTCGAAATGCAAATATTCAATTAAATTCGAGGTCGGGCTTAACGTCTACTATAATACATGTCTACGCACAAAATAGTGGCAGAGAGCGACTGCCACTATTTATACAATCGTTGTGAACTATTTTTGTTGTAGCATTCAAATGATATACTATGCATTTAACTATTTAATGCCAGTAAACCTTTTATCATTGTTCCAGATCGAAGGACCATTATTCGCCATTACCGAGTACACATGCACTCAACGTGAAATTTATTACAGGTACAAATTTCAATTCAACTATAGTATTGTACACTATTGTAGAACTGTAATATTATATTTTTTTTTATTATAATCTCACGCCTATTTTACAAGAGGGTAGGTAGAGAACACAGAGTTCCCAACGGCACAATTTTTACACGTGGCACGATATTTCTCTTGCTTCACAGACAGCCATCGATCGTTTTTACAGAAAGGTAAATTACCGGAATATACATTTTTCTACACTAGTCACGCAATCTTTCAAACCACACCGCTTTCTGATATCACTGCTACTTAATTTATTTTTTAAAGACACTCCACACATAGTAAGCTAGGAACGCATCTCCAATGCATTGAATTCACTTTTATTCTGCAATACCCAACTTTCACTGCCATACTATAATATTAGAATACTAACTAACTTAACTTCAGTTAACAGAACAAAAAAAGAAAATTTAATTAAAACCCAAAATGCTACTGGCATAAAGGGAATAAAAAAAATTGATGCTTTCGAATTACCATAATCGTTATTTTGAAAAGCGTAAACCCTCAGACAATACGAGAGTAAACGATTTTTTATTTAATGATTATTTGAGAAACACAAAAACTAAAGAGTTCCCTTAACCAGCTACCCTCATGACGTCTGAATTCCATTTTAAAATAGGGTGCATAGTGATACCTATAAACACGATTTCGTTAACTAAATTTAGTACGGCAACTCCGACTCTTAAATTGATGAGCGTTTTGCAATATAAATTTTAAACGTTTTAATTTGTTTGCTTTGACAATTAAGTTATTGGCATCGAAGGAATTCACAGAGCTTATGGACTTTATCTGGATTTTTAAGCTATTGCATAGCTTCTATCGCGGGCCTTGAGCGTCGAGACCGAATGCAGAAATTCCGAAACGAAAATTACCTAACACTTTCCACTCCGACCGGCACAGCGGTGATAATTTTTACTTTTGCCCTCTATCGATGAATAGCAGAACTTTTAATGACTTTTTTGAAATATCACGCTTGTCTCTTTAGTTCAGCAACTCGCCTCTAGGTGGCATTGGTTGTATCGGCGTTAATCCCCCTCTTCGCCCCGCAATCTGGTGACTCATGCCTGCTTAGAGTTACGGCTTTAGGGCACCTCCTCAAAAAAAAATACTGCATAAATAAAATAAATAAATAATTATAATTGCATAAGTTGATAAAAAATATTATGCAATAGCTTTACCGCGGCAGTCCCCGAGTGCCACACGTGTTTTTTTTTCTATTCATTTTAGATACAATAGAAATGTCATCAGCAATTAACTCTATGTCGACAAGTAACACAATGTATTATTAAACACTTTTCATTTAATATCATAAAAGAAATCAAAGTAATTTTATTCATCTCTTCACGAGTCATGCGTTTTGGGCAGTTAGTGTAAACAGTATTAAAATTTATACCATCATCATGTTGGTATAAATTGACAGCCTATACGTTTCCTGCGCAAACCAATGCAAATCGACATCGATTTAGTGACTTGAAAGTTATCTAGAAACTTAAAAACATACAAGCACCTGATTGGATATTTTTGTTATAATGTGAACGTTTCTTTTGAACTACACAATCGAGTATGTTTTATTCGTGAGTATATTAATTTTGGGAGTGATAATGCATTCGAGTAATTGAAAGCTTCGAAGGTGAGAAGAGCATTTTATTTCATGAAAATAACGAAATTCCATTTAATTGATTTTCCTTTTGTTATATTTAATAAATTAAAAAAAATGAGTATTTGAATATCACACGGGTTCCTCGTAGTCGAGTGTGGAAAACGTCCTCAAATTTCTCATTTTAATGATTTTGGCCCGAACACCTTAAGCGTATATCTAAGGCATCTCAAATAATAGATTTGTGTTACAATCGCCCACGGCGACTCAGCGCTGGGCGTGAGATCGTGCTGGGCAAGCAGATTTGCGACCCAAGCGTCAGGCTTCTCGCACCTGTGACCACAGATCACAATATATTTGAGTCAATGACATGATATGAAATTAAATTCCTTACTTAGCATATATACGTCCATAAAAGGGTATTTATACTAGTCAAAATCTGCCGACGCTTCTGAAAATGAATGCTGTCGAGAGGAAGAATAAAGATACTCAACAGATATAAATATAAATCGCTATGGATTGGCCAATCACAATCTAGAATATTCCTTCGCCACCCTTCATGATTTCTACTAAAATTTATTATTATCATCACATGGTAGGATATTTGCATACCAATCTCTCTTGCTTCTCTGATATCCATCAATCGTTTCAGGTGAGCTCGTCGATTTCGGGTGCTTAAAATTTGATCATTCTTTAATCTAATACCATTAAACGTGCAATTCTTGTATATTTGTTTGTTTATATATACCAGCTATCTCGGAAACGGCTCTAACGATTTTCATGAAAAAAATATATTTAGATAAAGTTTAGTGTTTCAAGTTTATCTACATAGGTGTTTTTCTCGGGTAAACGCGATTTTCCAAGAAAAAAATTAAAAACCGGCATATGAATGCTTACTTACTAAATGCATATAGATATTTCGCCACGAGCTTTGAAGTTGCCGTGGAGCAGCGGCTATCACGTATGCTTTCTGTGCAGAAGATCCCGAGTTCAAGCCTGGGGTGCATCTTGATTTTTTTTAATTTCTTTTTTTTGTATCACGCTTTTTTAATTATTATTATTATGACAAGAATTTTTATCTTAAAAGTTAAATTTGATCCACTTCCCGGTTGCTTTTTTTAAAATTAATTTTATCAAAAATAACGTCAATATTAGTTTTTTTTTATGTTCATGGTTGTTTTTGGAATATTAATTTGTAAATGTGTCATTCGTCAGTTGTTGTCCATTCAATGGAAAACGAGTGCCATCTTGTGTTAAAAGATAAAACTACGATCTCAATTAGATCTCAATACGATCTCATTAGTAGCACTAAGTAAATAGTAAAATATGTCGAATATTACAAATTGCAGAGAAATCATTAAAAAAATATTTTGGAAACATTAAAGCCGCATCAGACAACCATATTTTATAATTTTAATATTACGACACTTGATATTTTGCTGATGATAATGGACTGTTTTTTAATCAGCGAAATGAAGTGACATTAGTTTTACAACTTTTTATATTAACAGTGTTTTATACACTTAGTGTGTCCAAAAAATAATCCGAGCAAAGCTCGGTCACCCAGCTAGTACCTACTAAAATGAGTAAATATTTAAAACTCATATGCAGACTAAACAGTATGCATATTATTATTTAAGGAGCCCCTGGCTGACGTTTCCATCGCACAAATTCGTTCAATAGATTTATTTTGTCAGTCTAATTTTCTTTATCCTTATTTGTCTTCTTCATCCTTTCCAGATGGATAAATTGCCACAACATACCATTTTCTACTCTAATCACCACATCTTTTAAACCACGCCGTTCTCTGATAGCAATGTTCACACACAGAGCTTTAATTCTACTTTCACATTTCTTTTGCCGTGTCCAACGTCAACTAAAAAAGATTGACTCAACAAGCAATGTGTTCTCCGAGCTTTATTTTTCAAAGTGATTTCTGCTTAATAAACAGCCCGACGCTCATAATATTTATAATAGTATAAATGCCTTCGCCGGCTTACGTAAAACCCGCCGCACACGGACCGCGTCACCAGCAGATTGTTTATGGCCGTCGGCCGGTTAACGCGAACGTGGGAATCGGTTTTATATTCAAATTCAGGTGACGCCGGTTACGACGTTCGGCGAAAATATCGTGCGAATTGTTCCCTATCATTTAACGCGGCCGTCGTGAACTATTCGTTAACGTTTAGAATGTTTACGAAACTGCAAAAGTTTACGAGTTTCTAACGGGCTACGTTGTGCTGATTCGTTACATACACTGTAGAAGCTCCTAGACCCTTTTTCTTCTTTGCAAAGCAACTCATCGTTTTTAAGTTGCCCCCGCGCGTTATCGGCCTAGCCCTCCACGCCGGCCCAGTGTAGACTTAAAGACCGACGCTACGCATGCACGAGGTAGTCTTAGAGAAAGGCTGAGTGTGCTCTTCGAGGTACGAACTCAGTGTTTGAATTTGACGCAACTTGAATACTCATTGGTCGATGGGCTTAACGCCAGGCTTGGAACTCGCTACCTTCTGATTCATAGGCGACGCTTTTAGCCACCGAGCCACCACCGCTCGCAGTCTCACCATCATCGCTGCGAAGACTAGTCAAACACCGCGGCGTTCTTCAGATTCCATGCAGTTAAATTTACTTCTTTTTCTATTCTATATGCATATATACTTAATATGGGATATTTTTCTCAAAACTCTAAATTGTAAGTTAATTTATTTCTGAGGTGAGAGATATGATATGAGTCTTAGAGATTACTGATATTGTTCCGCTACAGAAAACTAAATGTAATTATTGATCATGAGGTTGTTATGTTTTTATTAAGTTTTTCTAATTTATTGAAATATTTAAATTCGATTAAGAATTAAGACTTTGTTCATAACTTTAGCTCTAAACGCTCTCAAAATTAATACTAGTAATGAACAATTAAGCCATGTTTGGTATCTGTTCAATTTGTCATTGGAATGTGATAACTTACCACAGTAAAATTTGCTTATGTTATTACCACCAATAAATAATTAGATACATAACACGCATACTGTCATCTGAAGTTCATGTCGTATAGAGCCATTTGTTGTTGAGAACCAAAAAGTTGACAACAATGTAACTTGACCAATCTTCTACTAAATGTCAATAAATAAAATGACGTTTAGAATTTTATTATCTCCTTTTTTCCAGGCAAGACATCTGTAAAGATACAATTGGAAAAGCAATACTACATCGAAATCGTCAGGGCCGTTTCCGAGATAGCCACGTATACAATATGTAAATACAGGAATCGCTCGCTTGCTCGCATCAAGCAATAAGACGAAACCCTACGTTCTCGTACTAAGACATATACCTACATGTCGTACTTCTCATGAATGTAAAGCTCTATCAAAGCTCTTTTTTCAAGGTGGAAATTAAAAAACTTCCACCCCCCTCTCACCAGCACTTTTCACCACCACCACCAGTCGGCGAGGAATAAGCGGACAGATAAAATATACGAGTAGAGAGAACACTTTTCGCAATACGCGTCCGCCGCCTGGTCCCGTATTGCATAGCGCCGTTCGCCCGTTATATTTATGGCCATTATTTATGTGGCAGACTGAATAAAGGTTTCGCGAGTCGTCGAGTCCGCGCCATCAAATTTATATCACATCGTAATGAAAGCTTATATATGAGAACGGCTGTGATTTTACACGGATTTTTTTTTTTTATTTATTTTTATTGGCGAACTATCACCAAAACGGACTTTTAAATAAAATTTTGAGTAATTTGATATTGAGATCGTTTGAAATACAGATTTCACCGTGAATCGAAATAAGCTTTTAATTTTTGTTTGCTTTTTTTTTATTTTTCGTTTATATAAATAAATGAGAAATAAAAAAAAATTATTAGCGTGACGATATGTAATAAGGAGCAAGTTGAATTTAAGCAAACATGGCATTCACAGTTCATCGATTTTATTTTATTGATTTTCTTCATTCATTAAGTTCTTTATTTTATATTTTCTTTATAATGTTTCTAACGTGCATCTATTTATTTAAAATAATATTATCGAAATAATTTGTATACAATTATTAATCACAACGATTCGTTTACAGATGGGAAAATTCTAGCTTTTGTGATTTATTATTTATTAAGGGGGTCGCTAAAAATGTGACGAATGAGGTGACCAGATGCATCAATCCGAAATTTTGCTTGAGGCAGTTCATAAATAAAAACAAACGGAAAACATACAAACTTATTACTATAAAAAGAATCGTTTATGTACGTATTAAAAAAGTGTTAGTGATTTTTGTTTTATTTTTCTATTTTACAATAATATATTTGTAATAGTGGTCTCATTCATTAGTGAAAACCGCGGAGTAACAATGCACTTAATGATTTTTTAAAGCTTTTTCAAAAATGCTTCTTCGATTTCGATGATACTACCCTCAAAGCCTTTCAGCGTCTTAGCATAGCGTATAGCGTTCTCTCATGAAGTACGAAAATCGATAAAAATAGTAAATTTTAAATATTTCTCTGTAATATAATACAATAATAAAATAATTTATTTAAAAAATTAATAACCCGACTGCAAAACATTAACAGATAAGCAACGCACTAAAAATACCAAGATTGAAAAAACAAACTAGTAAAACCTAAAAAGCCTAAGTTAAATGATTTACATTGTGTTCGGTAGCAGGCGGCACCCATTAGCAAATTATAAATCGTAAGAAAATTAATGGGTCCCGCCTGCTACCGAACATAATGTATATCTGTTGTTTATCTGTTGACTTTTTGCAGTCGGATTTTTAATTTTTTTAATTATTTATTTTATTTTAGACATTTTAGTGTTCCATCCGGCACATTCCTATGAACGAAAACGTGTACTGTTTAAAATACCTACAGCCCCATCTAGCAGTAAGTAGTGGAACTAAACAAAATTGCAAAAAGAATCGCGAACTGTTGTTATAATGGTTGATTACCGGGTAAAAAAATGTGTAATACGATATCCAACACACCTTTAGCCGATTTAAAGCCAAAATACGACCATCTGAATGCATTGATTACAACTTTATTCGAATGATTGAATTAAAATGGTTATAATTATTCCTGACTAAATTTAAACACATGACATATATTTATATACATTTGCAATCTCTTTTTAATTTCCTGTATTTTAATACCCTACTCGATAGGTTTGGTTAAAAAAAATTTGAACTACTTACATTTGGCGCCAAAAGTTCACCATTTTGTTTTTTTTTTAAATACTTATCTAATGACGTTGGGGTTTTTGAGGCGAATCTAACCATACCGTAACTATCGAAATCCATCCAGCCATTTGGAAGATAGGTGGGAATAAACAAATTTACAAATATACAAAATCGCATGGAAAAGAATACCTTTCCTTGGCAGTCGGGTAAAAAGACTAATATTTTAAACAATATTCTACGATGCAAATATTTTGGTTGGTACAGACTAGTGCGTAGAATATATTTGTTGTTTCTAGACGAAGGTTATATGTAATCTGATTTTAAGCAACCATTTCATTACCGCTGTCCAGGTCCGTATCCACGTCGTATCCGGATCAGTATCCAGATCCGTGTCTGGGTCCATATCCAAATCTGTTGCGTCTGGGCCGTATCGGGGTCCGTGCCCAGCTCATATCCGGGTTGGGTCGAAGTCCGTTTTCGTATCGGGATCCGTTTCTGGGTCCATATCCAAATCTGTTGCGTCTGGGCCGTATCGGGGTCCGTGTCCAGCTCATATCCGGGTTGAGTCGAAGTCCGTTTTCGTATCGGGATCCGTTTCTGGGTCCATACCCAAATCTGTTGCGTCTGGGCCGTATCGGGGTCCGTGTCCAGCTCATATCCGGGTTGGGTCGAAGTCCGTTTTCGTATCGAGATCCGTCTCTGGGTCCATATCCAAATCTGTTGCGTCTGGGCTGTATCGGGGTCCGTGTCCAACTCATATCCGGGTCGCATCCAGGTCCATTTCCGTATCGGTATCCGTCTCTGTGTCTATGTCCGAGTACGTGGCTAAATCCGTGCCTGATTTGATTACCGAGTCCGTGTCCGGATTTATATCCGCGTCCATGTTCGGGTTCAGTCTGGATCCGGATCTGTTTTCTTTTCATATTTCCTGATACAGAAGCGCGCCGTTCGCGCGACTTACACTCGTTTTTGTGTATTTTGGTAGACCCGGTAAATGTATTTTGGCGACTTCGTGTATCTCTAAGATGTAAATTTAAAGAAATTGAAATGTTAACTCTAACAACTCAATTTATATATGAAAACTAGCTTTTGCCCTCGGCTTCGACCGCGTGGATATTAAACAACGAATATCCAAACATACAAACTTGCACATTTACAATATTAATGCGATTTACGATACGTAAAGAAGAAAAAAATAGAAATATTTAAGATAAATAGTGATCGACTTAAACTCAGCACCAAAAATTAATTGTATTCACATGTTAATAGACTATGTAAAGCCACGAATTCGTTTGAGGTCCTCCTGTATACATAAGATTTACCCTTATAGCTATTGTATAATTCTTCAATAGAGTTTCCTAGTTAGAAGATAAATTACGTGCCTAACCAGCTCAACTTCTTCCCCAGTTGTTTCTTTCGGAAATTGTTTTGTATTTATTTTGTTGGATTAGGAAAAGCTATGCTTAAATTTCTTGTTCATTCTTCTTAAAGGAAAACTGCCTTTCTAACAAGTAGTAAGATGAGAATTCAAAAAATATTGCAAAGTTTTTAAAGTGTAATAATTTACTATGAAATGAGAAAAAAAATCAATTTGAATTTAACCGAATCCGGGTCTGTGACCGAGTCTGCGATCGGAGTTAAACCGAGAACGTAGGGTGTGCGAGAGTGGATGAATATGCGCGTGTGTACGCACGCGCGCATGCGAGTGCGTGTGTGTAAACTCTCTATAACTTTTGTACGGATCAACCATATTATATAAATCTGTATTAGCAGGATTTAAGGGAGTTACATCAAAGGTGTAATCTTTGCATTAATAACACTGTTCGCATTTAGGCACTACTTTTTACACACTTTTAAGAAAAGACAAAAAAATATTTATAAACAGGATGGAATCGATCTCACATGTTTTCGCAAACATTCATAATCTCCCCCTTTTTTAGAACAACTTCTCCAAAGTTAGTATAACAAAAATCTGTCCTTGAAAATATGCTTATAAATAATATAAAACAATATAGACAAAACCCTATTAAATGCTTGGCCAGACTGAAGCGCGAACGCCGCGCGCCGCCGCCACCCCACGACGGGTGGCGGCGTCTAGTCATTTACTTATAAATGACAATTCATGTTGTCAGTAATGTAAAGGTAGCCGAAGGTATTATAAAATTATTCATTAATTTTCCACATGTGTTTCACTCAACTTTAAACAAAAAAGGCAAACTAACGTAAATTATCGGGTAAACGATACACGGCACACAATATTACTTGCAGACTCGCAGGTTGTTGACTGTCAGGATGTTTCATTATGAAGTCTTAGAGCCGCAGCGGTGTCACCTCTGCAAACTTCCAGCAATAAATCATGATTGCATATTCGATAGCAGTGAAAGGCTTTGTTATTAAACACTTAATATTAATTAGAAATACGCTAAAATTACATTCAACAAATGGTTTGAGAATCGGACGTCGGCACTCGACATATAATACAGATATGACAATATTTGCCCATCATATCGTAATGAGATCAATTTGACATTGAACTTTGTCTATGATTTGGCACACCTTGTATTATTATCTGGTCAGTGAAATCCTCAGTTCCACGTAGCACTGGTCTAGGCATAAAGTTCAACGGAAGATGGAGCTTGACGATGGTGAATTTGATGAAACAATGGAATGTTTCATTAGACATCTTATAAAACCAAACCAAACAGTATAAACTTGATACCTCAATCCTTTTTCGCTCTTTATACCTGAAGACTTTAGGCAAACCTTTTTATGAAAAACAATCTCGTTTTATTTTTCATAAAATATGAACATCGCTGGTTTCGCACGACTTATAATGCGAAAACGTTTGGGAGCGCTTTATAATTGAAATTTTTGTTTTGCCTCTTGTCAGCGACTACTTCTATGTCTGTACTTTCGTTAGTGCAGTAAAAGTGAAAAAAAATACACATCACGGTATTGGAAATTTAATGAAGAGTCTTCAGAAAATGATTTAATATAATGGAAATAAAAGGAAAAACATCATTATAGTTTAGAAGAGCGATCCCGTCAGTCAACTCTAAACTTATAAAACACATGGCAACGTGAAAAAAATCCATTAAATTAGCTTTTTTTTAATTATATTTAGAATTGCAGCAAGTGTTTTTCTATTGAAATGACTGTCTAATTCAGTGTCATTTATAAATAATTAATAAAAACTATAATTTAATAATGGACCAAGGGCTCTTACAAATAGTAAATAATCTAATTTAATAGTAAGTAAATATATTCCTTCGTTACCATCTGTTTGGACGAGGTTGAATTGCTATAGTTACAATAATAGTTATATTCTAGATACCGCTTTTCTTGGCTCTTAACAAAATAAAGAGAAAAATTAAGAGAAATGAACTTTTGAATATTCCAAATGTTAAGTTTTATTTCAAATTAATGTTATGATAGTCAATTCGTGAAATTCATGATGAACCATTTTTATTTTTATATACGATGAAATTCGTATATAAAAACATATATACGAATTATTTATTAAATAAGTTAGTCATTAATATTTAAAATGTTTACAATTAGAGGTATAGGTACATTATAAACTATAAGCGTGCGAATACAAGTCGCATTAACACAATGTCATTATGCCTCTTTTTATTCCCTGTCTTCATACAACTTATTATTGTATTCGGGATCGGGCATCACGACATCAAATAGCCATGTACACCAGCCGCCAGGTATGAACATAAAAATTCTTTACCGCGACGTGTAAGGGTCGCTCAGACCTTACACAACTCTATCTCATAACTATCTTAACCGCGGTTAAGATAGTAAGTATTTTACAGGAAATTCTCTTTAAATACGGTCCCGAATACGTTACAACGAGTTCTAATATGGATACTTGCTTGATTTACGTCAGGCGATAATCATGTTCTCATTAACCATTGAAATGACTTGATGCAATCTATGAAACCTTTTTATTGGTTACTGAATAAATGACTATCACCTAATAGGGCCTCAAAAACCGTTAAACCTTACGAAATGCGTTCGAGTTAAAACTTGTAACATGTTAAATATACTAACGATGTCACGTTGCAATACTATAATGACTTTGTAGTGTTTAACTTGCAATTGTAATGATAACATTATATAGTAGCGAATATTATATGAAGATACGTACTACCATAAAATTTTGTAACAATATTTGTGACGTCATTCACAAATACTCTATGCTGTGTGTCTATTATCCTCTGATTCCATTCACTACCATACGATAATATTATGTATTGTATTAAAGATACTTACAACATAATAACATTTCACTGTATTTTGATTGTAATGGGAATAGAACTCAGAGTAGATATATAGTACTTACTACAGAAATTCTGTCTACATTACCATCCACAATAGCTACAGTGTTGGAAGGTAAATAGGACCTCCAATATTTTTCCAGTGCGGTTGCTTAATATTTTTCTTAATTCTTAATGTAACTTTTTTCTCTGTTACACGACTTACACATTTATAATTCTGATATCGCTCTTGTGAAGTCATCATTGGTAGTTTCTTTAGACCGTATCATTTATGATTCCGGAAAATCATCTGACAGCAAGCGTTGTCACTTAATATTCCATCAGTCGGTTTCATTTCTTAAAGGGAAGAATTACTTTTTTCGGGAGTTCCCGCGAAACTTTTATCAGACGTATTTACAAAACGGGTTCGCTAGACCGCGAAAAAATGAATAATTCACGGTGATAAATATTTACGACGGCCCGCGGTGAGATTTTCGGCGAAATCTCATGAAAGTTGCTACGCCGACTTCTTTTGGATGGACGAAGAGTAAAAATAGACGCTTAGGCTAGCCCGCGAGCCGTCGAAGCCGCCCCCGACACATGACACTGGAAAAATTTAATGGTTTACTAAACGGGGAAATGCTGGCGCCAACTCGATGTCGACACGCCATACCATACCATACCGTAACCTCACACCCATTTCCCAGAGTGCTGGACAGAGACGCCATAAATCTCTCTTTTCTAAAACAATCTTCATTTTCTTCTTCTGTTTTGCTGTTATACATCGATCGCTCAATTTTCGAATCAGAGAGTTATTCAATTCAGTTTACAAGAGTACTCTTAGATAGCACTAGTTTGAATACCTTTTAAAATAATATGTGGCGTATTGACATTAAGGTAATATTTAATGTTTTCTCTTTAGAAAAGTTTAGACATGCTTCATTTCTAATAAATAGCTGTAGTATACTTTACTTTCAAAATGCTAAAGTGATTATCACATAAAGTAATTTTTTTACATGACTTTTGAACTTTTCGATTTAAACGAGAAGTGCTACGTCTAATAGGATATGATTTCAGTCGATTATTTTAAAATATGCAATTAGTTTTTATAATTTAGAAGTAATAATAGTATATAATACGTATATACCTTTTTAATTTTTTATACCGTTTCTCAATCCCACCATAACAAGGGACATTATATTTCTTGTAATTATATTCCACTGCCGCATTTCTCACACTAAATTTCCCCAGTATCGTATTGCTTAAAGTGACTAGTTCTTTTACATATATACTTCGGAAACGACTCTAACAATTTTGATACAGTTTTCAAATTTTTCTAAATAAGTGTCTTCCTTGGAACAACGAGGTAAAAAATCTAAGCGTTGCTTCATTTAGCACCACTTCGTGGTAATAGAGATTAGTAGTATTTTGAGACATTTATGTTGATTGATTTTCAACAACAAATAGCACTACATGATTGAACCTACAGATAGCACCTATTTAAATATTTAATTAAAAGAAATAATTTTTCAACTCTGAATATTTGTTATTGGAAATGAACGTAAGTACTGTTCCCGTGGGAAGTTCTCGTATTCAAACTCGAAACACAGCAAACTCGAAAAACACGAACCAGATATAAGAATTTAACGCGATGTATTTTATTCCTCATTCGCAGAACAGCACCTTCGCTGCTCGCAATTGACTCGAACTTGACCGCTTTTTCACTCACTGTCATATTGCAACTTGGTATTGTAATTAAATCTTTACGACGCAATATCGCATATGCAGCGCGCATGAGGTCTTGTTCGGGGTTGTTCCAGGCAATATCATCCCGGACAATGCTTGCTTACCATAAGACGTGTAATTAAACTTGTAGTTAGTTATTTTAATAACGTCAGTATTGAAATTAGCCCTGGTGACATAGACGATGTTATTAAATGTTTTACGAGCTGTTTTACGAACGTTTCAAAAATGAAATTTACAAAGATCTGATATGAATCTAACACAATGAATTTTGTGCTGCGTCCGCACATACCTAATTGAAGGTATGTGCGTACAGTCCCGTATACGACATGCAAGGCATGAAGATTATAGGTGTAACGAATAAATGCGCTGATATAATAATTATTAATGTGTATTAAATTCAAATTCAAAATATCTTTATCTCATAGTTACAAAATAACACTTGAAAAACCTCATAATTGTTTGTGAATTTACACTTTACCGCTTTACCGCTCATTCGGAAGGCAGTTTTGTCTGAAGAAGAACGAGTAAGTAACTTAACCCGTTACTTCCCAAGCATCGAAAACATTGGAATTTTTTGATCAATTCTTTAAATTGGGTTCTTGATACGCTAAGAAAAAATAAATTAAATGAAAAAAAAAAAATTAAAGTACCTTAGATGCTGAGTCAGCCTGTCCTATAAATATGACAATGGGAATTAGTGATATGAAAGCCAAGAAAGGTTAGATAATTAACTTTATTTGAAAACTATGCCACAAACAGTTAAAACGACATTTTAATTGTTTATTTTGTATGATATGGTATAAAACAATCACTGCAAAGTATTTTATTGCATTTAGCACAAAAGGTTAGAGGTTTTTTACAGCCTTGTCCTTGCCATCGCCTCTGTTTGCCCTTTTCGTCATATAGTGGCCAATATTGTCAAATCTGACAGGTTCTAAAAGTACTTTGGAAGAACCAGGAGTAGGTTTACATGTGCTACCTTCCGATTTTTCATCCAAGAAAAGCAAACTCTTCGTCTGAAATCTAGAAGAGGGATAGTCTCATCCTTATTTACGCGTTTGTAAATAATCCATGCATTCACTAGAGACATGTCTAAAACGCGAATGACTAGAGGCCAATACCATTTCTTACCCCTAAAACGGATTGGATATTTAGAAATCAACCAATCATGTTTATCGACTCCTCCCATATTTTTATTATAATTATGAATAAGTCTTGGCTGATTCACGGATACTTTGGCCTTCTCTGTCTTTGGTATCTATTTGTTTTACAAAAGGTTCAACAGTCTCAAAATTAGTCAAAAGACATACTACATTGTTATCATGCCATTTGACGCATAATATTTCATTGTTTTTATCAAAACGATGATCGGAATAACCTCGATGTTTCTTTTTCATTTCTTTTTTTGTCATGATAGGACATTTCTTAGTCCTATTATCTCTGACTGTCCCAGTAGCTCTGAACCCTTGAGATTTCAAATCAATCAACAATTGTACGCTGCTGAAAAAAGTTATCGAAATATACTTCATGGGCACTGAGATCCATACATACTGCAAGCAACTTTTTTACCACTCTTGAACCCAAGCCATCGGCAGTACCAGCAAAGATTTGAGTTTCCTTATCTGTATATAGAGAAAAGTTATAACAATACCCGCTGACTCCACACAGTGCCCAAAGCTTGTACCCGAACCTTACTGGTTTACCTTTTATAAACTGTTTGATCAATCGTGCATGAAAATTCTACTTGACCAGCTACATCTGACACCGGTATAACTCCCATTTCGTCGTCAAGACCTTCTTCTATGTCAGTCACCTCATCTACTTCGTCCGGAGGCAATATGGCAACTTCAATATCATTTAAATCCTCCTCACTACAATCTTCAAGATCTTGAAGATAGTCTGCGATTTCTGATATCTTCAAAGCTTGTTTGTATTTTTTTTTTTCACTGGATCCATCTATAAATAACAAAAACATACTGTACCTACACGTTTATCAAACAACGAATAATGTGACAAAAGACAAAATAAAATATTTTACTCACCTTCGACACCTTACTATTCACTAATTTTAACAATAGTTCGATAAATAATATCACAATCGGGTCACGAAGAGATGTAATATGTTCAGCGTAAACTTCTCGAGTGATTATAGTAAACAAAAGACCCGCAAGAAACGAACAGTGGACACGTTTGAACCTGCACTTG
The DNA here is from genome assembly GCA_005406025.1 of Eumeta japonica. NCBI lineage: Eukaryota > Metazoa > Arthropoda > Insecta > Lepidoptera > Psychidae > Eumeta > Eumeta japonica. The sequence continues at coordinate 196,702 of BGZK01000993.1, read as the reverse complement.
AGCGTAACAAGATCGAACGATTTCACGGCAAGCAGTATACATGTGCTCCCAGTGTCATATCTATAGTACGGCTTATTTTAAACGTAAATAGAAAATTTTCTGAACATATTTTATTTTATTTTCATTAATTATATAATTGGTAAGGGTCTAAGAATAAATTTTATGTACTTTGAAGTTGGTAGTTTTTCATACAGTATAAAAATCTAAACAAAATACTCTTTTTGACGCAACAAAAATGATAAATTTCAAAAATTTATATTTAATTTGAGTAAAATTTTTTCACAGCAAAAAAAATATATTTTACTAGAAAATGAGTATATAAAAGAGAATTTTATCACAAACTATAAAAATACAAGGGCTAACGTAAAAAAAAAATATTCAATATGGTGTCTTATAAATAGGACAGTGGGGAGGAATGGGTTAAGGGAAGCTCTTTTCCAATTTGATCATACATAGCCAAAATAAATACAAAACCATTAGGAACGAAACAGCCCGGTAAGAAGTCGAGCCGCTTATGCCCATGGACATTTGTCTTCTAAATATTAAAAAATTGTATAATACTCTTTTTTACTGAGTGACTGTTTAATAACACTCTTAAATTTATATAGGGGTAAATCTTGTATATCCCCAGGGGCCTTATTGAATATGCGCATACAGAGCCCCTCTAAACGTATTTGTTATTTTGCACAGTCGACTAACATGCGAAGTGAAATCAGTTTATTTTTATTTCTGGTATTGAGTACAGGTCGACTACTATTTCTTTTAATACATTTCAAATTTTTTCTTACATATAACAAATTCTCATAAATGAATTGGGATGCCAGAGTTAAGATTCCAATTTCCTTAAACTTATTTCTATGAGATGCACGAGGTCCGAGCTTGTAAATCGCGCGAACGGCCCGCTTCTACAGCACGAAAATTTTGTAAATATCCGCGGCGTTTGTCCAGAATAAGACGCCACAGGACATTAGACTACGGAAACAGCCAAAATAAACTAATCTAGCAATTTCGACTTCTGATAAATTTCTTACTTTTTTGACTGCATAGGCGGCAGAGCTAAGCTTTTTTGCCAACTTCTGATATGAGGACCCAATTGAAGCCTGTTATCTCAAGTAATTCCAAGGAATACGGTGGCATTAACAAACCAGGTCTTTGTTATGTATTGAAATAGTTCTGGATCCATGTCTTACATTTGGAAGTGAGAATTTAATACATTCATTTTTCATTTCATTAAGAAGTAGGTTATTTGCAGTAAACCATTTCTCTACCTTAGAGATAGCATTGTTCACATCGTCATAAGTGGGCTGTTGTCCTTTGACTTTATTTAAAGTTTGCTATTTAGCAAAAAAGCATCATCTGCAAACAGTACTATATCAGGAACATCCTTAACAAGGCTAGGTAAATAATTTATATAGACTAAAAAAAGAAAGGGACCAAGAATTGATCCTTATATTAGACATTTTATTTAATGATAATTTTTGAAGAAAATGCTTAGTATTCGTCCGTGCTAAGTAGTTCATAAAATAAAGAAGTTATATTTATACGATATATTTCTTGTTAAATATGCGTCAGTATTTGTTCAATTCAAAACTTGGATCCTAATTCGCATTTTTGAAATTTCCAATCATAAGTGAAAAAGTAAATGTATATAAAACAATAAGCAGATAATTTTGATGTTAAGGGGGTTTTCTAAAAATTCCTACCCCAGGAGAAACAGTGTTTCTCGGTAAAAACACAATAATTTAATGACAATGAAAAAATAAATTATTTAAAATAAGATACAGTATTCTGAAAAAGAAATATACAACTGGATAGCCTATTCACGACAGAAAAATTAAAGAAAAGCTCTTTTCAATAAAGTTAATCTATATTTTAACATTAATTAAATTTATTCTTCGTTTTTATGTACGCATATAAGTTTGTATTTATAGTTAAAGAGGATATTATAATTGATATCTAATTAGTGCACGCATTTTTTTTTTCTCTTTTGCTCGTATGTTATAACAGTCTGATCAGGTGCCTGATCATGATGTCTACACGCTCTATCACTCTCCTATATGTCATATGTAAATACAGAAGAGTTTGCATATTGCTACCCAAATTAATATTCCTTCGACTACTACTCCAAGCTATAATCTCCCTATCTACTTTCGCTTTGAACACATTCACCTCTTTCTAGTGATTGAGTAACGAACATCCAAACATATAAGCTTGTACATTTTAAATACAGGGGAATCTCAATAACTCGAACCTCGTTATGTCGAAATTCTCAGTAAGTCGAAAAAAATTGCCATTCCCTTCCGATGTACCCCTAAATACGCGTTATCTCGAATTATATAGACTTTGTAACTCGAACAAAATGTTATTTCCCTACGAAGTGTTGATAATACATATTTATACTCTATAACTCGAATTTCGAAAAGGAGACTCCGTAAGTCGTAATTGGTAAAATATAATGACGTCTTACTTGGAATTCCCCGAAATAATAGCTATAAATTCCAAAATTAATGTTCGGGTTCGGGGCTTCTAATCTATTGTTTTTGTCTTGCACACGTGATAATGAATACATTCATGAAACTTTCTAAGTAACACAGCTGTGAACGTTATGTTTGTTCCTTGTCGACACAGTCATATGTATCTCGAAGTTCTTGTTAAGTTGATAACTTGTTAACTCGAATTTTTTTGCATTTCCCTTGACATTCGAGTTATTAAGATTCCACTGTATTATTAAAGATATCGGTATACGATTTTGGATATTCATTATTAAAACGAATCATCGCTTCCTTCTTAGCCTAGAAATAAATCCAAAACCAAAATAATGAAAAGGAACAATTTAATTCCTTCAAAGGAATTCCAATAATCGCCAACTGAGAATGGTTAGCGTCGTTAAATTAAATTTTAATGAAACGTTTTGAGTGTTAATTAAAAGGGGCTCAAATTGATCGTCCTTCAAATTAAGTGTTATTTATTTTATTACATTAAATTCTTGTGCAAGGCAGCAATTTGTCGGCAATTCTCAACGGATTACAGTGAATTTTGGTATGCACAATGTTTAATAGGAAACTAGACTCCTGTCAGAACAAAGCAAGTCACCAGATAACTCAGATCATCCCTTGTCGTCATCTAATTTTGAAAATTAGAATTTCGCTTCCAAAATCCATTGTTCAATAATACATGGACCTATTAAAACAAAAAAGATTTTTTTACGTATTATCAAGAAATATCAAATGACTTATTTTGTATATTTAATGTTCGTTATGAAATAGACTTCTTTCTTGTCCTCAGAAAGGTGTTATTTATTGAGACATGCTTTCACACGTATTATTGTCCAGTTAATAAAATTATACAGCGCGAAACAGCATGGCCTTGAACCAGCAACAGCGGTTTGCTTCCCAAATACTCACGGTTTGAACTTCCAGTTTTTTTTTCGGGTTGTCGCAAATACTCCACAAAATTTCAAATTCCACGAAAACAGAGCCGTTTACTTTGTTTTCGTGCTCAAAGCATAAACGTATGTTTATCCACTCGTTCTTTATCTTTGAGCTCGAACACTCTCACGTGAGCATCAATTTCAGCGCTCTACCGCATCACAAACATAGCTTAGACTTCAGAACGTCGTAATCCTGTCTTGGATTGAATTTTGGGGTTTCGGCGGCACCAATTTGTGCGGCCCAACGATTTGCGTCATCAGCTGAGTGAAACCTTTTCGACCTGCAATGAGAGAAATTTCAAAATTTTCATTTTGCAATAAGAGGAGTTACAAATTACATGCTTACACTTTATGTTGATTATAAAAAACACTTTTAAAATTTTGGTTGTCCACAAAATAGGTTTACATATTTGAGGCTTCTCAAGTATCGAAACCTCAAAATTAACAGTCTTAATCACTAGAGGTCTGACAACGTTAAATTTAGTAGTAGACAATCAGATTGTCTGTTACAATCTTCATTGTAGATTAAGATTGTTACAATCTGTATCTATAATCATGTCAAACTATAAAGCCAGTGTTTATTTTTTCTACGAGCGAATAGTACCCAGATGAGTTCATATGGTATGTATCGATAAATTTAGTACTTAAATTTCAACACACAAATGAAATTTAAAATTAATCACACCTTACGTTATATAATACTTTCAACATTAAATAACAAACATTACATAACAACAAATTAAAACAATATCCACTAAAATGGAATCGAATATAAACTATGAAATTTAATAATTAAGAATTTAAATAATTATTGGCACTGAGAAAAAATTCTTATATTTAAACGATACGCATTTTAATATAACGTACAGGAACCACCACTAAAAAAAGAGTGATCATTTTACGTGGAATCTGGATCTAAAATTGTACGACTGTCGAAAAACAGCCAAAATCCTTAAACTATATCTTGGACAAGGAAATTCCGTTAAAATAAAGCCACAACCTCAACCTATATTTCTAACACATTTCGGGCTTGTCGATCTGCCTCCGACACGTCGAAGGTAATTGATTTTATCGGGATAGTTCGAATATAAAAAGAGAAAATTTAATATCTCGATCAATAGACTTTGTTTCAAGATAAAAAATATCGCTCCCGAGAGTCGGCGTTCGTTCAACGAATAAAACAGGGAGCTTGCAAGAAAATTCTGTATCAGGAAATCTGCTCCCACCAACATAATATTATAATAATTTATAATAATGTTTAGTTTCCCTGTTGGCTAAAGCCCATCACCGACTTGTACATCCCTCCGGCTCCTACACGCTGCTGGAGCTGAATCGTACTTAACCGATTCATACTCTACTAGAAGAAAACTACGCGAACTGCTAATTAACCCGCAAAGCCTTCGCTCATCGAAATTCTACATCCTCAAATCTCCGATCGCCTTCTTCGACTACTTCCACGGCAGCGAGCTTTTACCTCCTCTGTATATATCAACCTTATCAAGAAATCGAATTAATTATTTAGCCTAGATAATCAAATCAATCGTAAATATCAATTTCGTTAAATAGTTGTTAATAAATCCGCCATCAGTATCATAAATCAATTAATAGATCGGTATTTCAGATAAAAATACAAAAAAAAGTATATCAACATCACACCTAATTAAAATTATCAATCCTTTCATGATTATATTCCATAATATAACTCATATGATTAATAATAAATTGATTCTATATCAAAATGTGACCATAAACTCTCAACATAATATGTGTAGTTAATTATTGTTAAAATTTAAATTTCACTAATCTCGTGTAGCCAAATCAGAGCCAATACAATAAAAGCATTTCCATATCCTGGCCCGTTTCTGTGCATAAACAATTTATGTGCACCGAAATCTTGTCTTTCTACCAAATATTTCTTTGACAGAAAGTGGAACCGCATCAGCTGACCAAATACATCCGCGCTAATAACTAAACTAAAAACGGTCAAACGCAAGTCGGACTTGGACACGTAGGGTACCGTACAATGTTTAAGAGTAAATATTAAAAAAAATAGATAGTAAAAGAAGAACAAAAATTTAGATCGAAAGAAAAACGTTGAATACAACACATTTCTTGCATTGAAACCTCATTTTAATTTTATTTTATTTTTATTGATTGTTGTTATAGCAGCTATAGTAGTGCATATTCTGTGAAAATTTCAAATGTCTACCTATTACTGTTCAAAAGATACAGTCTTGTGACAGACGAGCGGACAAATAGACGGACAGAGAGTAGAGCTTTAGTAATAGGGTCCCGCTGGTTCCGTTTGGATATGGAGCCCTAAAAAACATGTTTTTTTTTTCATTATACATACTTATCTAAAGAAATTTCTCGCGTTTTGTTTGAAATAGAAAGACATTTTCCTACTTTTATTTTCACTGTTAACCCAAGGATCCATTTCAATTACATTAACTAGATGAAACTTCTTTTCCATCGAAGTCCTGGACCGAAGAAAAAGATACCGTCGCGGCCTCGCCAGCAGCAGGGTTATGATCATCCAGCAGTTCACCGAGAGGACAGTCACTCCAGGCGGTGACGTGAGTATTTATTGTCCCGATCAGAAGCAACTTCATCTATAGAAAATACATGCTTTTCCCTTTGAATGCGTTTTTTCTTAATAACTCTATTTTTTACGTAAATTGGATCTCTTAATAAAAACGTGAATTCCTCCTCGTGTTATTCATATGAAAAAAAAAAACTATCCAATGATACGTTTGCAATCGAATAATATTTGAGGGCGAACGTACACCGATACCAATTCAACTAATGCACGAACCCGAGTAAAACATTGCCTCTTAAAATTCTCGCACTACTAGAATCGATCGTAGCGCCCCGACACGCCGAACTTTTGCAGGCGAAGCTAACAGGCCGGTTTTAGGAGTTGGACGCCAAGGTTACTAAACGACACTAAACACAAGAACATCCATTTTATAGCCCAAGTTCCCGGATGTACTAGGTCTTCGTTATATTCACAAAGTTCAAGTTCTTTTGATACGTCTGGATTATAACAGATTACCTCATCATTCATCGAGCTTTGAAGAGTCTGGCGAAAGTTAGGACTCGCTAAAACGTGTGGTGATAAACGCAAAGACACATATTGTATAAGGGCAATATCTAAAACATTTAAGATGTTCTCCCGTTAATTCATCCCTTAAGTACGACTGGCTCAGATAGTCGTAAACGAAGTTTTGTAGGGGTCGTTTGTGTGTTTGAGTTAGGAGACAATCCGTTGTATTTAGAGCTATTAGGAATAGCTAGTGAATGCCACAAAATCATGATTCTTTTCCCATAGGTAATTATATAGTACTTATAAAAATAAGCTGTTGAATTCAGACTGATTATCATACTTATATTTATTTTTAAAAGCGTTTCATTATTACTTTTGACATATTCTTTTTTAGTCTATTTATTAGTATCATCCTACAAAAGTCAGATATACTGCTAACAGGTAAATTTAACATTTTTTTATTATTGAAAAAGCTGCATCTGTTATATAATAGTCAAAATCATAATGACATTCAACATAAGAGAGTTTACTACAAACATAAAACGAGGCAAGCACTAAGAAATGACAAATTCGAAAGAATCGTTTTAGTTTTAATAGGATTAAATATGTACATATATGTGAATTTTATTGGCAATAATGATTATTATTTTTAATAATAAATATGTTAGAAAAAATCTTTGTACTATATCATAAAAAACCCTGTTTTTAAATTACCTTTAGTATTTATCATAGTCAAAATAACACCTGTTCGAATCATCTCAGTCAAATAAGGACATTTTTCAATATGACAAAATTTTAACGTCCTCGTTGTAACATAGGCCGAAAAACTCCAAAGTCTGGCTCTGTTAATGGTGAACTGTTTTCAATACATCAACAAGATTTACACTAAATCAAACTAAGTGGACAATTAATAGCGATGTACGACAACATCTCGAACAGTGACATTTATGGATGTGACTACAGTGTGGCGCCGAAACTACGAAAATGATGTTTGCAATCGTAAACAGATGTACTTTGATCGGCAGTTTTCGAAATCGCGAGTTAGGATACAGGATATTTTTTACTGGCGTATACTATTCATAAACTTAGGATTAATAGTCTAAAAGCCGGCTAAAGTAAGGTCAATGTAAAAGACACAGAAATATATAATTCTCTTTATAGAAATCGGTTGAAACTGTAGCAATGAACAGCGAAGAATTTCTTACGGTGCCTTAGTCTCGCCTATTTAAATCATCAGTATTCGATGTCCCTCTTGCGCCTTTTTCTTCTACTCGTACTTCTTTTTCTTTTCTCTGATATTCTGTTTCTGTTTCAGGCCCTTCTATACGTTTTAAACGATCTATCAAAAGAGGCTTAGCAATTCGATTAGGATTAACAATATACAACGTTAATACAAAGTGGCGAAAAGTCGCCAAAATATTGAATGCATGCACACCTTCAAAATATTGAACGCATCTGACTTAAGTGCAGTATTTTTATGTAATGTTGACATTGCAGATCAGCATGCAGTGCAGCGCCACGGGCGACAGGCCGCCGCAGTTCCACTGGCACAGGGACGGCGTGGCCATCACTTCTAACACAGACACGAGGTATTTGCCCAAAAAGGAAACGAATCATAAGTGATAAAGTAAGTAGCGTCTTCGAAAAAAAAGGCATCGTAAATAAAGACATAAGTAAGTAAGGCCTTAAAAGGTCGTATTGTAAATGGTGACGTAAGTGAGATCTTAAAAGGTTGTATTGTAAAGGGTGACGTAAGTAAGTTCTTAAAAAGACGTATTGTAAATGGCGACGTAAGTAAGGTCTTAAAAATACGTATTGTAAATGGTGACGTAAGATCTTATAAGGACGTATTGTAAATGTTCCAAAAGAAATAATTATACATATATGTATATAATTATTACTTTTGAAATATAATTTTACATCGCTCTTTAAGAAACAACGTGCTAGAGAGGTGTTATTTATGTCACCACAATACACAAAGACACACACACGCACACACGTGTGTGTGTGTGTATTGTGTATTTACGTCATTAATTCGGTTTTTCGTAACTGTAATTCCATTAGATTTCACAGATAGCTGCGAATATTTAGAAAAAATATATTATCATAGGGTGAAAATATCACAGAACTACGAGGGTGTTGAGCTAATATTGAAATAAAAGTAATAAAATTAATAAACAATCTAAATCACTATCAAACGTATACATTTAATTCATCTGAAAAGTTTAACGCAAATGAAAGCTACAACAACGTCTAAGGAATTCACGTATTATCAATTTTATTTATTTTGATTCGATAAAACGATACAATAACATCGCACTTAATTTTTTAAGCAAATCAGTGTAATCATTTTGAAAATATTCGCCGACAAACACGGATACTCTCGCAAGTATACTGAAAAACATTCACCTTAGTAATAAAGCAAAGATTACCTCGAACATATAAATCTCACCTTTGGCAAAAATCAGTTGCGCGTGATGCATTAAGCACATTCCTCAGGTACACACTCGGCCAAGTGATGACGTCAGACAACGAAGTGGTGACGCAGCTGAACATCTCTCGCGTGCGAGTAGAAGACGGCGGGCTGTACGCGTGCGTCGCCGCGGACGGCGAGGGCGCCGCCGCGCACGAGAACAGACTCAATGTATATGGTAAAACTTTGCTGAGATTTGTCTCAGATTCTCTGGGGAGTAACTTAGGGTTGTCATTATCGCTGTGAGCATTCCCAATAAGTTAGTATCTCGTAAGCCGTCTTGAATGATTACTTAGCTGACACCAAGTTGGCGTCTGGGATGATAAACTTTTTAATTTTTCAATTGACTTAAATGATAACCTAAACTACTTTTTTGTCTATCAGTAAGTTGTCAATTTAAATGGTAATAAAGAATGATTTTTTGGCTTTCGGTAAAATAACCTAAATTACGATGTAAATTTACATCTTTGGCTATACGTAAACTGGTTTGAAAAATAACCTAAAATAATTTAATGAAAAATAATATAAGCTGATTTCATTGATAGAACGATTCTTAGATTTTTTTTTATTTACGCCTTTACTTTTACATACATGTATTTCCATTTGTTTATAATATACAAATATCAATACTCATGAGAACGGCACTTTGTTACACAACATTAATTAACCAATATTCAAAATATTTTTCCATATTATTAATATAAAATCATAAAATTATTTCGTCTCTTTTCCGTAATTAATAAAGTTCATTGGTTTAATAGTATTAAATCTACGGAACTTACAAGTACATCAATCTGTATATTTTATAAGAAGTTGTTTTAAATATATCATAAAAAAAAATTACCGAATCATCTACATAATCGACTCACAGTTTTCAAAAGTCAACAGCATTATTAAATTAAAATACATTAAATATATATTTTACAGTGATAGAATGCATGCATTTATTGGAGTTTACTCCTTAAGAATCGATTTCATATTTAGACCCGGGGTATGGAATTTTATGGGAGTAAAATCAAGTGTTAGATAAATGACGTTACGCTATCGTCATGGTTACTGTTTACATTTCAATCAATCAGAATGTGACAAATACCACAAACTTGGTGGAGATTTTAATATTGATTTTAATAAAGAAGATGATTTCCGTTTAGTACAATTTCTGAAAGATGAACTGAACTTAGATTTAATTTCTGACAGAACACTAGGGACAACTAGATATGGTACAACTATTGATGCGATGTTTTCACGATTTATCACACATGTATCTTCCGACATTCATGTATCATATTTTAGTTACCATAAACCCATTGTTTCAGTGTTTAATGATACCGCTATTGTTCCTGTGATAAACATTACGCAAGATAACGTCAATGATAGAGAAAATCAATCTTACTAAAAATTTTATTGTATAACATAATTATTTTCAATATTTTCTTAAATGACGAATTAATTGTTTTACTATTGACATAAATAAATGAATGAATTGTGTATTATGCTTTGAATAATATAATAGATGCTTTCATTTACCATTATACTAATCCATATGTACGATATCATCTTAAAGCAGTAAACTCCATTCATGCGTCGAAGATGACACACTTTTTTTTTATTTCGATTTCATAAATTAGTGTATTGTGCTATACAATTTTACAAGTATTACATTGTATTGGACTGGCATAGCGTCGAAATAACTTGACCGTTCGTGTCAGGTCCGCCGTACATCAGATCGCTGCCCCCGATAAAGGTGCAGAGCGGGGACACCTTGAATTTACGATGCCCGTTCTACGGCTACCCCATAAGGTGAGATAACATTTAGAAGTCGTACCAAACCTTTTACCAAATTTGACCAATACATCATTTTCTTCGTGGTCGACTCGCCAAGAATCGAATTCTACCGGTATATCACCTCGACGACGACACAAACTACCGATCTAGGGTTTTTGTAAGTCGCGCTATGAATTTACGGAGGAATTCATAGCGCGATTGAATTCCTCCGTAATTCAATCGCGCTACGTAGAGTCTAGCGTATAGTCTACGCTAGAGTCTACGCTAGCGAAGTCTAGCGTAGACTTCGCCCAACAACTCTACTTCGCCCATAGAGTTCTTGAGTGAGTCTACGAGATATTTGTATTTTCAATGGGTATGGCAAGATTACAGACGCGAATTCTGGTCAACATGATCAATTGTGAAGCCAACAGCAAGCCCAGCTGTGGATTGATTATAATCACATGTATTTTCTAAACTTAGTTGACTGATGTACGATACCGGTTTTAACAAAATATCGTGTGTAATTTCGTATATACTTATATTTGGACTGTACAGCACCCAAATACCCGTTTTTCATTTTGTCAATCTGTACGCCTGTTTGCCTAGGATAATCACGAAAACCCGCACGATATTATGGTCGAGGACGGGTTACAAGGCAACAAAACAAACAACGGCATAAGTACACTCTTCAGAATTAAATTTTGCCTTTTACGAAAAAATGAAATTTCAACTAAAAAATATTGTGAAATAATTTTTTAATGAATCATTTTTTAATTATTTTGTGGTTACCTGATAACGCAAAATAAAGTTATCGAAATACTGTATACTTAAATTTTTCTGATGCAAGTTGAAAATAAGCAGTGTAATAAAATTAAATGTTTTTTATTTAATTGACACATTCAACTAATAATTTATCTTTACGAAAATTGTTTGATAATGTGTAATTTATTTATGTAAAGCTATTTATTAATTTGATAATTTGTTTAATTAACCATGAAAGTTTTATATAGATGAAGTCACTTACATTAACTTTTGACGACTACATAAAAACGATGAGTGACTTTCCTTTAACTCTGCATTTTTTAAGTACAATATCTCACAAAATCTTGGTTGTCTGATTATGCTTTGTACAAGAATATAAATATATTTATTAATTTATAATTAATACCGCATTTAATTACTGAGCATTATATGATATTTAATGTCAATTAAATTCATAATTTACTTTCAGCAAGATCAGTTGGGAGCATAAAGGTCAAAACCTATCGCCAGACATAAACTTTCACTCTAGTCGATATAGAAGAAGCGCCAAGAACAGAACGAGGAGAAACCAACCTTCGGTTACCTTAAATGGCGTACTGAGCATACCAGAGATAAGCAAAGAACAAAACGGTGCCCAATACACGTGTATAGTCACGAGTCCTTCCGGTGAGATGGGCAGGAGGATGTTCGAGGTGCAGGTGATAGAAGCGCCAGTCCTAGAGGATATACTAATAGGGACTAATCTGCAAGAAGGTCAGATAGTGCAGATATACTGTAACGTCCGCAGTGGCGACACCCCTGTGCATTTTGAGTGGCTGAAGGACGGTCAAAGAATACCCAGCCATTTGAAGGTAATTATGTATTAACAAATATATTACTGATGAATCTTGACAGAAAGGGCAAATTGCTAGGCACACGAAGTTTATTATTATCCCTTCTTATTTATAACGTATCTGCGTATTTATTAGTATTAGTAGATTCCCATATGTTTATTGATTTCATAACATCATTTCCGCCTTCTACAAACAGGAAAGTAATAAACCCATTTTGACAATAATATACAATATTTTATTAATAATTGGATGAGTATACATTTCTTAAAATGGAGTTTAAATAATATTATATAACTTATATTATTTGTCTCTAAGTTAAATTTGTTTGTTTAAGAATTAATTTATTTAAATGTAAATCATATAAATTAAGCTATATTGAATCAATTTATTGTTGATATTATTAATAATAATTTGGTAATTGTATTAAAAGGGTTTAGCCGGATACTTATGACGAGTCGGCCCCCAAATGGGAATACTTTGAGTCGCAAATAACTTAGGACCTCAGCAGGACGTACGATTCTGGACAAATATCGTCCTTAAGATAGATAATAAATAATAGCTGCTACATGAGAACAGCATCCCGCTGTACGATCGCCACTGGGGCAATCACAGCAACAACGAAGAATACTATTGTAGTTATTACCTTCGGAAATATAGTGAATGTCAATTCGATAGGCTTTTCTATTTATATGTCTTGATTTTACTTCTGCTTTGATGATATTAGGTGCTGATTTCACATATTGTACTGAGAGATTATTTTGATCGTCCATTATTTCGACCAAGTAAGATATAGCTTGTGAAAATTGATATGAGCCTGTGAATAAAATCTTGAGCTGAACTTCAGTTAAACGTGGAAAATCAAGTAGTTCAGATGCCGTTAAACATTTCAGTGTAGTTTTTTTTCGGTTCCAACGCTGACTTTGTACTTCTTGACTCAAAGTATTTTCTATGTCCATTCTACTTTTCATACATTGTACTATAATGTCACTTAAACTACCATCCGAATTAAGTCTTTTCTTATAAGTGTTGTGCAGAAAACCAATAATTTTATATAGCAATTCCAACTTTGGCAACATCTTATTATCGAGAGAATAATGTAAAAGTTTATACTTTTGGGCAATATTACCGTGAACAGCTTTTACTACCCACCTGATTTTCGTAATATTTCTCGATATATTAGCTTCTTCTGTACTGAGTTCAAGTTTATTACCTTTAAAAGCCGGCATAAGAACGTTGAAACCATTGTCATTCAAAAACTCTACGACATCTCTAAATTCGCGATCTACAATAAATGTATCATTGGGTAACAAAAGTTTTTTTAGGCCTGAAGGATTCTCTAAAATAACTTTCATAATTGAAGCATCATTTAGAGTTCCGTAAAAAGGTCCAGCAAAATCAACGACAAAACCATTCGTTGTACATATTGTAAATGGCTTCTTTTGTCCTGAGTACGATCTTCTTTGATAATAATTATTTTCACTTTTTTGGTGTCGTACATACGTACCATCTACAATTAGTAAACAATGATGTAATGTGTACCTTATAATACAGGGGTATACCATAAGACAGAAATCACATATAATTTTTTTTCATTGTGTTGCACCAACTTTTTTTTCCACGCAATTTTTATGGGTAATAGAGCACACAAAGGAGCATAACATATATTAATTTCTTGATTGTAAGTCACAGAGAACTAAGAAAAAAAACATGACTTTTTTTAAAGTAATTTTTTATTCTAAAAATTATAAAAAATATATGTGATATACTCTGTAATGTAACCTAACACCTCGCGTTAGTTTCACTTCTTTATCTTAATTAGCTTCAGAGATATATCACATTCAGTAATAGTCAAGCATACGCATATTTTGCTCTTCTCAAGGTGAAAGCGGAAGTCGATCGCGAAAAGTACATAAATCGTGTTTGAACATCAAGTCAATATTAAAACATAAGTTTCGATATTGATTCCCATTTGGGGGCCGACTCGTCATACGTATCCGGCTAAACCCTTTTTCATAACGCACTTACACACAAAACACATTTTAATATGTATAAACGATACATCATCATCAGAACTATTTCGAAGTAAGCTTGCTTTATACAGAATATATAATTTGAATTTTCATTAAAAAAATTATACTTTTTTTCATTGCATAGGTACACTGAGGGCGCGCGGTGGAAAAATTATCATTTTGACGTAACTTTTACGTCACGATAATACAGACTCCTTCGTTTCAAGTTAGCATAATTGATCCGCTGGCCTCTTCACCAATTCCGATCATATCCCTATTCCTGATCTAAAGACCTTTATTTTTTCTCTTCACTCTCCTTCTAGAATTCCTTATCATACTTGCCCGCGAAGTGGTGAAAGGGACTAAATGTTGGCATAAAAAAGGTGGAAGGTTTATAAAACATCGGATAACTAAATCGCAGTGTGTGTATATATTTATCCGATATATTTTTCTCATATTCATATTGATTTATTTGCAAGAGATTGATTGTTTGGCCAATCAAAAAATCTGAATTTCATCCATCGATATCAAACATATTTTTTTCCGCGGCTCCCTCTCCCAACCTTTTTCCTATTTCTATACAAGCAATAAGAAAAACTCAAATTATTTTTTGTATAATTAGCTCACAATTTACGAACATAACTTATATTTATAAACAAACATACAGACCGATGGCGACTTATGTTTTTTTATACACAAACAAACAGATTCGGACCCATACCTCCGAATAGACTGATGCTCCAAATAAGTATCAAAAAAATTAACGCTTTGAGTTAACGCTTGTATTTTTCACTCCTCATAAAATTACCGTACCGGGCGCCTTATACGAAAATTGATTTTTAAGGAGTAAACTCCAAAAATAAGCATTCGTGCCCCTTAAAAATCAACAATTTGAATCAAAACTCTTATACGATAGGAAGCTATCGAACGAGCGATATGAAAGAAATAAAACCTTATGTATTCTACAGATAGCCGAAACTAGTTCAGATTTATTCAGCGCGTTGATAATAAAGAAAGTTGCGCTCGAGCACTGCGGGACCTACACGTGCGTCGCTTCCAACCACGTGGCCAAAGTGAACAGGACCACGGAACTTTATATCAAAGGTGAATTTCACTTTTATTTTATTTATATTTCAATGTTATGTCAGCGGATTATAATCCGGTTTGATTTGACGTAAAAAAATTACTTGAATGTCATTTAAAAAAAAAATCTTCATGCTAACAATTCACCGAAAAATGTGCTTATAACACGTACCATATAAGTGTGCTTTATTTGTTTTTCACAATAGCTGCTTTTAATTAATTATTATGTGCCTTTCTCCTCTGCAAAATTTAAGCTGAATAAAAACGACAATACAAAATTGTCAATCTTCATACGATTGTATGCAACATCTATACAAATTAAACTTTTCAAAATTGTCCTCTTATATTTCATGAATGACCCTGCAGTTGCACCAAAGTGGTTGGAAGAGCCCAAAAACTCGTCTCTGCTGCTGGGCAGGAGGGGGTCCGTCACCTGCAGCGCCAATGGTTACCCGCAGCCGCAAGTGCACTGGATGAAAAAAGACGGTGCGTGCAACGATACATGCACTTTCTTATTAATAATATTTTGCATATGTATACATGAAAACGACCACTCTATAAAAACCTTTCCTTTTTTGCTTTCAAATTGCAATATTTTAAATGTGTATGCTTACATTGCAAAAGAGCCAAGTACGAGTTGTCATCAATTTTTTTTTGTTAAAACTAATCGATGTATAAAATATATTTAGTGCTATAATTTATTGAGCTATAATATAGCATCAAATATTTTTTCTACTATATTTTAGCAATACATTTTTAACCTTTTAACTCAAGTATTCATATGTCTGCATATGAGCAAACCATCAACTCACGATATGATATATCCGCTTTCCTAGTGACAGTTTAGCAATTAGCATGAAGACGAACTTTTGTTTAGTCTTAAATTAATCATAAATCAAGAGGATTTTTTTTCAGTTGACTTGAATGAATTAATAGGTACCTACATTTCTTTATTCTGTTTTACCTCTTTCAGCTCTGCTGGGCACGTGGCAACCTGTGGTAGAACTAGCCGGAGGTGGTATTGTGAGTCTTCCTAACGGGACTCTTCTCATAGAAGAAGTATCTTTGACGGATGAAGGATTTTATTCTTGCAATGTTGAGAACGGCGTGGGACAGCCACTAAGCAAGACAATATGGATGAGCGTTAATAGTTAGTGTGAATATTAACTTAATTCGTCAATTTATGTTGATTCGAAATTTTAATTCTATTTCAAGCTATAGCAGAACTATTATTTTGTAAAAATGCTGTGATCGTCTTCATAGAAATGATACTATCGCTAAAGCCGTAAATAGGTTTGATAGTCAAGAAATTAAGTTGATAATTTATTGAAACTTACTAGTACCTATCTCAATTTTTCTTACTTTAAAAGCAAAATACTTATAGGGACAATTCAATATGAATATATTGATTAGCGATGGTGTTTTATTCAAAGATTATTTAATGTACGAATGGGAAATTTCAATATGCAGATAAATTTCAGATTGAAATCATCAATCTGGATGTCAAAAAAAAAAAGATAAAATTGAGTATCGAGTTATAGGGACATTAAAAAAATGTGCTTAAAATAAAACATGCTTACCTGAAAAATTTTTTGAAAACATTTAAGATCTCAACTCTATACGATTTGCAAAAAGACTGATTTACTAGATATAGGGAAAAAAAATATGAAGATTCAAAGCTGTAACAAAAAGAAAAAATAGTCAGATTCTAACATTTAATTTTTACAAAAAGACATTTGTCATTTCTTTTCTTTATTTCATCACAATCTGTTGTCATGTACATTTAATTTAATTTCAAACATGTACTTAGGAAACCCGCAAATAAACCGACCGTAAAATGTATTAACTTTATTTTTAAACACATAAAAAATTTGCACTGTACTACTAATCACGAGTCCAGCTCACACCTATCCAATTTACTAATTAAATTCCGTCTAACTTGAATCGAACTTTAACTGCTCAGGCAAAAAAATAAAAAACTGCTTACAAAGTTTTTTTTTTCTAGAGCCCGTGCACTTTGACGCGCTGTCCACCAACGTGACCACGCGGGTGGGTCGCCCGGTAGCCCTGACGTGCGACCCCCTGGGCGACGGGCCCATCGCGGTGACGTGGGCGCACGAGGGCGAAGTCGTCGACTACAGAAACCCTAGGTTTGGTGACATTTCACGATTTCGAATTTAGGCGTAAGATTTAGAATTGAAATATGTATCCTTTGTGTGAAAAATTAAAATTAATTAGAAAGTCTTAGAGATAAATTAACTTTTTTTTGTTCAGGTCCGATCGCGTAGTTCAAAATAGAATATCGTTCGATACTGTTTCTTAATAACTAAGAAAAAATATTAATAGGCAGTAATTGGCGACTGCCGATACGAGTGAAAACTTAAAACTATAGAATGAGTTGTTTTTTGGGTTTTCAAATTAATTGTAAACATCAAAAATTACAGTATCATAATTTCTAAATTAGAATAACTAAGATTAGTCTGGTTTTTATATCTATCAGCGGTCAGAACCACAATTATACACATTTTTATATTGTTTATTTCTTAATCAAAACATATGATGAGCTGTGCAAGCCAAGTAAATTTAAAATATAAATCAATGTGAATATTAAAACTTGAAATATAAATTTTAAGCCTTTAACCTAAAAACCTTTCAATTTAAACAAAACAACAACATTATTACGATTGAATTAAATTTAAGAATATAATTTTCAAATATACAAAATAAAATCACATATACTGTTAACATTAGCATGTCGGTAACATGAACTTACAAGATTTTACTCATTAGAAAATCGCTTTACGTGCTTATAGAAGTTTTCACTTCAAAAGTTATCATTACATCTGTGTGTCTGTTTGTATTATTGTGCCGATTGCTAGAATAACTAGCTAACTAGATTTGGGTGTGGTTATCACTATTATCGTTTACATTTCTAAAGAATGGTACATATATATTAAAATATGTATATATATAGTAATTTGGCTGACTGACTGACCGATATATCAACACAGCCCAAATTACTTGAACAGAGGCTTGGTATTCTGTAGAGAGATTTGTTATTACGTAGGCGAGCATTAAGAAAGAATTTTTAGAATGAACTCCTAAAGGAATGAAAGTAGCTAAATACTATTGTATGGAAAATCGAAACCGTTGAAGCTAAAATCTAAACGAAGCTAAAACTTAAACATACAAAAGCATATATTACAATGCGCTTTTGAGTCAAACACTTCATAAAATGATTACCTTGCCCCTGCTGAGATGCAAAAATATCCCATTTATAGAAATGTATAAACATAGTACATATTCATTACTTTTATATTTCATACAAATAAAGATTACGATACTTACACAGTAACGGATTCAGACTTGATTTGGTGGCAAAAGAATTCTCAGTACTCTTTTTAAGGAAATCTTGGTATGATTCGCTTAGTTAGAGATAAGTTAATAAAAATTCCTATATACAGATAATGATATCCCTAGGACCTCTAGGTTATATTGTAATGATATCCTTAGAACAATTTAAAAGTTTTGGAATTGTTCAAAGTAAAATGCTTCAGACGTGAGTTAGATTAGGTCATGTTAGGTCAGTAAGATTAGATTAGATTACATTGATATCCCTAAGACAATTTAAAAGCTTTGAAATTGGTCAATACAAAATGATTCAAACGTGAGTTAGTATTCGCGGCTATGCATTCATTTCCTATTTTTATTCGCAGCTGCCTATATTTACATGAATTCTGGCAATAAATGTCAGTACCTATGAAATATAATATCTCTTAGGAACCAGTATCATATATTTTCTATGGCTCCTTCTCTCCGATGAGAATGATATTTTAAAATTTAAAATATCCTTAAATAAAATCAATAAAATTTTTACAGAATAAAAATTACGGACTTGAAAACCACCTCGGGAGTGTCCAGCGTAGTGAACGTACAGTATAGCGAACTGAGGGACGGCGGAGTTTACCAGTGCCGGGCAAGCAATCCGCACGGTGTCGCTTTTTTCACTGTGCACCTCACTGTACTAGGTAACACTGTTATTCTGATTCTGTTTAAGAACAATAATTTAGTACAGTGAATTCTTCTTTCGCCTGCCGCCATTTCGTTTGTAATTCTTTATTTTCATTATTACTGATACGAAAATAATTCACCGAAAAATGCGCGTTATAGAGTATTTTAAATTACAATCATATATCTTTTTTGTCACATTCGTGATTCTAGTACTGATTGTAAAATTTGATAATTGTTTAAAAACACATTTTACAAAATTTTATTATTGCAATAGTATTTGAATAACTGTTTTCCAAGATCCTTTTCAGATTATAGAGTTTCAAATCCTCCCAAAATATTTTGCTACAACTTTATGCTAATTGTGTCAATATTTCTATGTCGTCTTGTCTCAAATAATAGAATTATATTTTATCCTTTTTATAGAAAAAGTATTTACCACTGTTCCAAAACTTTCTTAATCCCATATAAGTAGTGCATATTACCACTTTATAAAAACATCGTCCCAGAACCACCGCCACCACCGACTGACTTCCGCGTGGAATCGGTCAGGAGTAGACGCGCCAAGTTGTCTTGGAGAGACACGCTCACGGCCCACATCACGCACTACACCCTGCAATACACATCCAATGCGTATACCAACTGGGACGCAGCGAGGATACTCAACGTCAGCAGGTCAGTCTGATGTAGCTCCCTGTTAATTTAACTGATGCCCATCGAAGACTGTTAATAAATGGAACATATGTAATAATGATTTGATCTGTACAAATTTAACTACGTTACTGCTCTTCATCATAATAAAATGCAGTATCCCAAAGCGTACAACTTTTTTGACATATTTTTTTCTGGCTTTATTCATTTATTCCGTGTAAGTAACAAAGATTTAAACATGCTTAACATCACAATAATGTTATAAACATATTGTTAAAAAAAAATCTTCTCTGGAATATTATTTCAGACAACAGACAGAGTTACGACAAATCATAGAAGTATCAGGACTGCAGCCGGCAGTGGCCTACCGCGCCAGGGTCGCCGCAGCCAACCAAGTAGATGTCAGCCCTTACACTGCACCTCTTCATTTTACCACACAAGAAGAAGGTGAAAAATCTCTTCATTTCTTTTGATTCGTTTTCCTTCTTCAGTTTGCAGGACGGACATGAGTCCCACTCAATTGAAAACATTGCGAATTTTGCACTATAATATTTTTATTTAATTCTTTAAACATAACCAAATTAAAATTATGCGTATTTTTCCTTTTTACAACGTATCATAAAAAAAAATTAAAATGTTACTCTATAAATCAATACCATCATTTTTTTAATGTTGCCATTTACGGCTACTTCCATTTTTTAAACAAAGGTATCCAAGTGCTCGCGAGATAAAAAAAACAGTGGCAAATTTGAAATTACTATCGTTGGTTATGTCACAGAGTATAGTACAAGAACGCTAATACATAGGATAAAATACGAGGTACTAGTGAAGTCATCAAAGAAATTATACGCGTTATTTACACACTTAATTACAAATTACTTACTTTTATCGTAACATGAGTAAATTTTTTCAATTCATATGAATATGTATATATATATATGTCTTTTTCGTATGTCTGTCTGTCACTGAACTACTAAACAGCTGGATCGATCATGATAAAAATTTTTATGTGTGCTTGAGTAGGCTTCAAGATGGTTGATTTACAATTGAACCCAGTAGGTATCACTGCGATCGGCTCTTATGAATATTTTTTTTATTTCTGTGATTAATTTTTTTTCGCTTATCAGAACAATAACGTATGGAATCGATTATGCGTCTTTTCGCAAATGTTCATAAATCTCTTTTATTTATATAACAACTTTGCCGAAGAAACCATAGTCATTAAAGTAGCCGTTTCTGAGAAAAATAGCTTAGAAAGTATTCTGAAAATTCACGATCATCTAACCTTAGCAACAGCTGATGGTCGTGCGTCACACCGCGTCCTTCCAGATAATCGCGAAACGCGGCCGCGTGCGGTCGTTGAATGTGCACGGAAGTTAGATATTTTGTTTATTATATACTTATTTAGATTAATGATATAGTATAAGTGCTACGTTTATAATATTGATGTTTTTGAAACTAAGATTGTACACGATTAATGTTGAAGTGTTTGATAACAATGCCGTTCACTGCTATCGAATATAGAAACATGATTTAGTGTTGGGGAGTTTGCAAAGGTGACATCGTTGCGGCTCTAAGACTTTATAGTGAAACTTACCCTGACAGTCAACAACCTGCGAGTGTGCAAGTAATATTCCTTGCTGTGTATAGTTAAAGCAATATGTTGCTTTAGTTTGCCTTGGCTTTTTTAGAGGTGAGTGGAACGCATGACAACATTAAGTGTCATTTTCAGCTAAATGACTGGATAATTTCTTTAAAGATAATCCACCGCGGAGCCCGAGCGCGGGGTAGAATTTGAATTCATTACGTGGTGCCACCAACCGACAACCGCGCTTACGCTTGCAGTTTGGCCAAGCATTTAATAGGGTCGTTTTTATATTATTTATAAATATATTTTCAATGACACATTTTTGCTTAAGTTACTTTGGCAAAATTATTCTAAAAAAGAAGGAAATTATGAATATTTGCGAAAAGATGCATGATAGATTCCATCCTGTATAGTAGTATTTGAAGTCAAGTTATTTTTTTTAAAGAATTGTTATTTTTATTTTTGCCTATTACGAAAGTCGAAGTATAGTTAGTTGAAGCTAGTCTATTGTAGTCAAAAATATCAGAAAACCAAATAGACTCTTTATATTAAGGCTTTTATTTATGTTAAAAATTAAACGTGTTACATGTCCAATAAAAGTTTAATTTTAATTCAAGATGGTTTAATTCAAACCGAATTTCATTTTTTTTTTATTTGTCTTAATTCGCTCTGACAATAATTTTCTATGCCATTAATAAAATAGGAATATTTTTTTATGTAGTATGTGTTTACTTTCACTCGTATATATAAATAATATTATTTTATTTTTCAGCGCCATCATCCCCTCCACATAATTTAGTGGTGGAACAAACTGACAAACCTGGCGAACTCCGCATATCGTGGTTACCTCCGTCAAAGGATTCTCACAACGGTGTGATCCTGGGGTACCACCTCAAAGCAGTTCCTCAAGTCGTTGGTGGGACAAGTACGTAGAAAATTAATGATTACAGGTATCGGTGATAAATTTCTGCCTCGTAGGAAACTATATTTCTCGATACATACGAAAGTGCAATTTATCTTTGAGTGCTGCGTCACGAATCGGAGGCTTTCGTCCGCGATTGAATTGATCAAGGAATTTTCAACTTAATTACTCATCTTAAGCCAATAATTGGTAGTGAACCACCTGCTTCGTGTCCCGAAGAATACGTAAATCCATCGTTTAGCAACTCCCAACCCTCATTGGAATCCAAACTACTCAATTCGATACATAAAGATTGTAAGAGATTTCCTAAGTAGTGGAGTGATCCAAACATCCAAACATGACGTATATGCATTTTAATAGGGAAATACACGATAGGATAAATTTTCCTCCACAAAAAAACTTAAGGACTTACTTTTCAAAAGATTCTAAAAGAAAAGGCTTTATTGTTCTTAAATTAAATTTAATTACTATTGTTCATTTATTGTCATATATTCATTTTATTTATTGTTTATTGTTTAACTCCTTCATAACCTACTGAATTTCCACTATGGAATCTAATTTCCTAACACTTACAGGTTTTGAAGAGAACAACGCGAGAATTTTGAAAGTGTCACACAAATCTGACAAACAAGAAACAATTCTGAGTGGACTACTTAAAAATACTAGGTAAAGTTATTAAAAAAACATTGTCATAAATATTATACATACACAAAATAAATCGTTCTTTGCTTTTAACGACACAATTGAAAAAAACTTTTTTTTCAAAATTCCAACTTGATTGGATTGTTATAAATTCTCGTGCAATAGATTTCTTTGCGCATTGAATTTTATAATTTTATTCGTATATGATAGCTTCGTTTATTTTTAAACTAATAAATATGGGTAAACCTTAACCAAGGTTCTATATAAATTATTAAAATTTATTACGAAAATTCTTCTTATCATTTTGAAACTTAAATTCGTTTCAACAAAATAGTATCAATTAAATTAGATTTGATTAAATTTACTCAGAGAACACCGGTAGCGCAGTGGTTAAATTCGTTGCTTTCGAACTCGCAAGTACTGGGTTCTATTCCTGGCAACGGACGATATATGACCGATGAATTTTTAACATACATAAATCAAATTATAGCACACACTGCTTCAGAGAGCACACAAAGCCGTCGGTCTAGACCTCCGTATATACTGATGAAAACGGTTGTATGTAGTCCCCAACTCATGCTAGGCAAGCGTGGAGGGCTCGAAACTGAAGCCTCTCAGACTGAACTCAGACTGAAATGAAAAGTGTGCCTCAGTAGAAGAGCCGTTATTACCTGATGCAACTTTAATTATCTTTATGAGAGTAAATTCATCAGAGTTTAGAGGAATATCTAGAAGAGTCATGGTGCTCGTCAGGTATGCCGTGTCGCTGAACGCCTTCACGGGCGCCGGCAGCGGCCCCTTCTCGCTGCCGGTGGTGCAAGAGACGCGGGAAGGAGGTGATAAATCTGTAATGTTACATAACTTATTTATATATAATGTGTTTTTTTATAGATATTATATGATTTTTTATATATATAAATTATAATATATATAATTCTGAAATATATTTCACAATAAATACGCTTTAAAGGCTATGCGCTCACTGCACTTAGAAGCAGTATGTTTACTTACATCAAAATATCATCACCCGTGGGATTCATTATGACTGACCTTGCTCCAAGGAACGATGCAAAATTTATCCATATCTAGACAATTATATAGTGAGAATTACTATTTATTTACAAATTATAGCTGTTTGCAATAACTTATACAAAACAAATTATATGAGACTTACTGTAAGAGGAAGTACTTATTTATATAATATAGTAATTGCCTATAATTGTTTTATTCAAGAAAGAACATAAAGTCAGACTTAATATAATTTATGTAACTACCTATAATATAATCATTGTAGAATTCAGCACCAAATTAATTAAACTTCAGAGTTAGAATAATATAACATTCCTCTTAAAGCACTAATTATTATAATAATTATTTGGAACTTGTATGAACCCTTGAATATTCACAATTTACCTACGCATTAAGATTACAAAATATGCATCCGAAAAACTCATAATCGCTATCAATAATTATTACCTAGGCACACACATTAAATTTTGGAATTATATTCTTACTGTGTAGATAGGACAACATAGATTCAATAATTACAAATGGACCGCCCGCGACTTCGCCCTACCACAACCGTTCAGGTGAAAAGCCCTTTGTCACAATCCCTATGTCGATGTCGATTCTGAACCGGATCCCGATTTTGACTCGCACAGTTGTCAACGAAAATAACAATTAAAGTTCTTTATTTCTATATCACTCGAGTAGCCATCATTTACCATAACTTTATTCACCTTTGAAGTTGATCATCTTATGTAATCAGAGCCACGATTTTTATTTTTGTTAAATTACTCACTTATTTTATTTCAGAAACTTATATTCCAAATTACAATTTCTACATCTTCGTAGCCCAGGAAACATAATTATCCTTTGACATATGAGAATAAATATGGTTGTCTATTTAAATTAGATGTACGTATTAACAAAGTCTCATGAGGACCGTCAAGTGCATGTCCGACATGCGTGTTTAATGTGACGGTTTTACTCTTTTCACTGACTGATGCCGTAACCGCAGCCCCGGAGCAGGCGCCGAGTTCGATCGAGTGCGCGCCCGTGTCGGCGACCTCGCTGCGCGTGAGTTGGTCGCCGCTGATCATCCGTGGGGCCTCTCTCGTTGGCTACACCGTTTTGTATGCTACTGAAGGTATATAGTTTTTGATTCTAACTAAATCATAATGATTTTATTAATATTAGTTAGTTAAATATAATAAATTGTTTTCAAAAATATATATAACTAAGTGTTTATTATTAATCAAAAACCAAAAATATTTTAGTTGCAATTATATTTTTGATTAGTACATTTAAAAATAAATAAAGATAAAATCATCACTGTACGTGGGAAACAATATTTTGGATGTAAATATTTTGATAATTTTTCATACGATTTTTGCTCGTTGTTGGTTTTTGTACAGCTTTTTAAAAGTTTATAAATGAAAATGTTTGATAATTGTAATAATTACAATTAATAATTATTATTAAAGTATACGGTATCTTTAATCATATGCTTTAGGTTACAAAATCTTAAGATAACCTTTGTTACTATCGTAATAATATATCATACTATTAGAAATAATTTAATTAAAGATTTTCAAAGTTATTTTTTTACGTTAAATTTTATCATCCTTTTTTGTACAACAACCTACATAATATATTATGATTGTGAATCAAAAAAAGCAAAAAAAAATATATGGAATACGAAAAAAAACTATTCCGCGACGAATGGTTAATATCCCATACCAATAATTACATTATATTAATAAATGGGTTCAATAATTCATAATTGATGCCTGGACAAAAAAAAGGATTATTTTTGATGTTCGGGCATCAGATAAAAAATCCTCGTCACTTCGGCATGGGATATCGGTAATTTGATGAAGAATAATTATCAATTTTTCTTTTAATTTCATACGTTTTTCCTTTCCCTTCGCAACACTCAACGCCAAGCAAAGCGTACGAACCACACCTATAGTATTGAACTAAATACAGGTATCAATAATATGGCCGTCCACGAATAATTCACCACACGAAATGGCTTCCAGACGGCGTGTGGCAGAACACGACGTCGCCGCACACGGAGCTGTACGTGCAGGGCCTGCTGAAGTACACCAACTACACCGTGAAGGTGGCCGGCTACTCCAACTACGGCGTCGGGCCATACTCGTATCCGGTGGTCTGCACCACTCTACAAGACGGTGGGTGCCTGTGCTCTATGCCCTATGTCATCGTAATAAGACAGTGGGTATGTATGTACGTCAACGATACAAGACGGTAGACATATATTTCTATATATCAACAGTACAAGGCTGTGAGTATATGTAACCATATATCGGGGTTACGGGATGATACTTATCTATGGCTGTATTTCAACGTTGCAAGACGGTAGGTATCCATGGCTCTATGTCAACGTTACAAGAGAGTCTTGTATTTGTCTGTCATCTGTTATATCTGTCAATGGTCTAGGATCTGGCATTACAAAAATCTTTTCTTGTCTATTGATTGAATAAGTTAATATTGTAATAGCTGATCTAGATATAAAGAATTCAAAAATATAAATGGTGTCATAAAAATCCATATGTCCATATTTTTTTCTGTTGTGCAATTTTTTTTGTCTAATAAAACGATTTTAAATGAAGCCATTTAAAATTCAGTGATGAAACAGCATTTTAATACAAATTGTTGTTGAATAAACACTTGGTTTCTTTTGGAGTCATATTGCGTAACACTTGAGAGTATTTTACGATCCACAAATTTTTTTCACCTCTCGTCAGCAAATATATCTATCGCTCTGTACTCTCGTTACTACACGACAATGGGAAAATTTGCTTACCGTTGTACAGATAATTTAATGAAGACTAATTCTGTTAGCTTCGAAAAAATGATTCAGTAGTTTAACCTTTTTTTATATTAGCTTTAGAATTACTGCAATTTTTTTATTTTCTTATTGTAAACGGCTGACTGATTCGGTGTCGTTTAAAAATAATTAATGAAAATATAATTTACGACTAAATTACTCTTCATAAAGAGGTTTGTAGCGACCTCTAGTAGAAAGTAAATATATCTCTTCGTACCATTCATTTCGATGAGATTGGATGGAAATAGTTGGAATATTTCATTTTTTTTTTTATTTAAAGTTTTATTATTAATAATATTCACTTAGGAAGGGGGCATTACATAAGGAGGATTCGAACCGAATCTCACTAAGTCTTACGTGCAATTGAGGAAGGGGTGTCACCAATATCACGTAATTTTTTTTTCCAACATAAACAGAACAAAATTGCGAAAAAATCTAGATTAAATTAAACATTTTTCCTACTAGAATGTGGCTGAATCCTTCAACAATTATATTTACCGATCTACTAAGTTTCTGTATGCAAGTGACAATAATTTAAAGTGACTAAATCAGCGACGCTAAAGGAACAAATGATTTTATTGAAAATCGAAGAGACGTGATGGTTCCATCAGTCACTCGCTGTTTCCGTTTTTTTTTAATACATCCAACGCATTTAACCCAGATTAACTTATTTACACCAAAATATGCACTTTAAAAAATCTCATGTGAGATTAAGGGGGAGGGCTTGGCTCAAGCTAAATCTCACCAAGGGAGGGATCACAAATCATTAAAATGGATTCACGTAATGAATAGATGTTCTTTGACGATTTTTTTGTTTAAACATTTTTTTTTATGAAAGAAATTAACTATATAAAAATTATAGGGAATGATCATTATATAGTAATGATTAATTAAACGTTAATTATTTTGTTTGTTCTACTTAACATATTTTCAAAAATAAAATGCTTCGAAATTGTTATCTCCAAGTTTTTTTTTCTAAAAAGCCCTCGGCATAATATTTACAAAATAGTAAACATTGGCATAGCCGACTGTACTTTCAAGCAATGGTAAAATATCAATCTTAACTGACTTACTGGCTATATAAAAAGTTGCCAGCAATAAATTATTTGGACTGCTGCAGCGATCGAATTTTATGGCTTAGAACTTCCAGAACTTTATAACTATACGCATGCAGTGCCTAGTATAGTTTTTTTTTTTTTTTATAATTAAATATAAATTGTGGTTTATGAGTACTATTCGGTTATATTTCTTTGTAGATTAACATTTCCCATATATGCCATTACATAAAAGTATATATAAAAATGCCCTATCGCACAACAATAGTCAAATCAACAGACATTCAAGCAGATAAACGTCGAATCGCGTCACGGTTTTTTTTCCAATTTCTTCAAGAAATCCTGAAATTGCAAATAAAAAATATATTAACACCAGTTATCTAACTGTGCAGTTCCGGGCCCTCCGGCCGCCGTCAAAGTACTGGTCTTGTCTCCGACTTCGTTGCTGGTCAGCTGGAAGAGGCCGGAGCAGCCCAACGGAGAGATTATACACTATACCGTTTACGTCAGGCCTACTTCAAGGTTTTTAACGTCCATCTCACCATATATTGTTGCGATACACTTAAAAATCGTTACTTTAAAAATAGAAAGCTTACATTTTCAAATCATCTTAAATATTGCAAAACATTCAATTCCTGAATTTAAATATCACATAATATATTAAAAAAATATATTTAAATATTTTTCCAATAAGTTAGTTAATAACATGCATCATCATCGAGGCCCTCTATTCCGACCACAGCAACGACCCTCCTCAGAAATATCGCGTCTCTGCTGACGATCACCGCGGCACGACCCTGGAAGTCCCGGGACTGGTCTCCGGAAGGCCTTACGAGGTCTGGGTCACTTCTAGCACGGCAGCCGGAGAAGGCATCCATACCAAACCGGTGACAAGAGCTACCATACACAAAGGTACTCGTATACTTAAAAAAAACTTATATAGTACTTACAATGAACCAATATTAATTATAATGTAGATACAACAGGCCAATCTTTTTTCTTCCAAACGAATGACGATTGTCCGCTCTAGGCACATGTAAAAATAAATTAACTATTCAAAATTAAAACTGTTTACGCACACTAAGTATAGTTTACTTGAAAAGAAAAAGGTGAATTCATATATACATTCCTCTATTATAATAATATAATGGAATGAATTGACTTTTTAAAATATTTTAATAATCACTTTTAGGCAACAACAATAAGGTATTTTAAATCATATTCCATCTATAAAATAAATCAATTCAATTACATCATTTATTTTCAGTCGTAGCTGGGGTGTCATCTCTTGGAGGTACAGTGTCAGTGGGGGTCGGTAGCTCATTGTTATTGGCGTGCGCATGCGTCGGTATCCCTCCACCGCGCACTGTCTGGTATCACAACCAGAACATTATAACCCATCACCCAAGGTTCACCAGAAATCATGACGATAGCCTTCTAATCAACAGTAAGTGACTTAGTATTATTGGTTTTATTACTATCCTTACGATATAGTTAACCTAATTTTGAACTTAATTTTTTCAACGTATTTGTCTTAGTAATTGTAACTTACTTGATTAAGTAATAATATTAAGATAGTGTTGAATTCCATAGGCGTATGGTGCTTACCAGATAGCACAACTTCATTGGAATCTAAGCTGACTAATCAAGTGGCACATACTTGATGCATGTCTTCCAATTAGATAATTAATTGTACCTTTTCAACTAGTCTCAAAGCGAGGTTTTGTTAACCGTTACAAATATTTGTAATTTCACCAGAATTATGAGTAAGAAAACTATAATGGCTACCGCTTGAACAATTAAGTTCTTTCATAGTCAATGAATATGTACACTTGAGAAATATTTTAACATGTGACCGTTTAATACGGAAAATTTAATTTTGAACCCAGTGACCATTTTCTGCTAACTATTATAGATACTTTTAGTCTCTATAACTAAAATCTACAAGAGCTCATTTTTGCAGACATAGATCAATCGCTAAGCGGCAACTACACGTGTCTAGCCAAGAATTTGTACGGCTCGGACTCGGTGGAATACACGGTGGTGGTTCTACCCCTGCCGGAAGCTCCCGTTCTCCGTGGGACTCCGTACAAGGACTCCATTTTAGTAGAGTGGGAACAGCCTTATTATAACAACAAAAGCCTCAGCAAAATTAGTAAGTAACAACAAGTATAATCGTTTCAAAATTTTTGCATTTGCAATAATGTGGATGCAAACACACATAGAGTATGTATGTTTATGTGTATAAATGCTTTAACCAGAACTTTTCCAAAAATGAGTAAAGTTTTTAAATTAAACTAATAAATCGTCCGAGGTCATCCATTTATATATTTTTAGTTATCTAACAAAGGTTCTTTAGTTTTTTCATACTTTTACAAATTATTCAAAAACCCCTTTCAGGTTATAGTTTGACGTGGAAAGAACCGAACGGCCCTTGGCAAGAAGCTTGGCCCTCCGGCAAGGTCGCTTCAATGTCGGGCACCCAAAAGCACCTGCTGACCGGCCTCAAGTGCGGCACCAAATATTCTTTAAGAATAACGGCCACGAACAAAGTCGGCACATCTCAGCCGGCGTACATGGACGTCAGCACTTTGGGAGGCCGTAAGATCTGCTCTATGATATCATTACAATCCTACTAATTCATGTTCATAAATATCATTAGCTTCTTGCCCTTAAGCATCTAGAATAAACTATTTGCTCCAATTGTTATCCAAAAGATTACCTTTCGAACACTGAAACTACATCAAAATCTCGGAAATCTTAATTTTTTTAAAACAATATCCTCACTGATCATGCTCCAACAATAATACTGGAAAATCAATAAAAACTAGCGAAGAACTGCACTGAAAGTCGTTGACAGTTTTGAAACTCACAAGTTTCTCTAAAAACACAGCAATTACATCATTCAATTTTGTTTTTAAAATTCGTATGGGACTTAAAACGTAGGAGGTAGATAAGTATAAAAGTATGGATAAGAACTCGTTCTCAGGAAATGCCTCTTGTAAGCCGACAGCCAAGTCATCTTGGCGCCGTCAGCGAGATGGTAAGTATTAGCGAGACTAATATGTACAAAAAGTAAAAAAGTTGGACTAGTAACAGAATCTGTCTGTTTGGGTAGTTCAATTATAAATCATACCGTCGTTTGTAGTCTAACTGCCTAAATACTCTAAATATGGTAGAAATATTGAAAGGAGAGCAAAAACGGGAAATAAAGTTTGCTTACCGTTATCAATAGTAAAAGGATTTCATGACAAGCTCTTTAATTGTCTTCAATGATCTTCAGTAGAATTCTTAATTATCTTCAATAGAATTCAACTGCCAACGCTTATATACAGTACCTAAGAAAAGTCGGGTATAACAGAAGAAAATAAAGTAGAATTAATACACTGGAAATGCGATGCTTGCATAGTGTGTGTGAAGTGTCTTATAAAGATAGATGTAAGAATAGTGGCGTCGGGAAACGGTGGGGTTTGAAAGAAGATGTAGTAACTAAGTTGGAAAAAGGTATGCTGGTGTAATTTGTCCATCTAGATAGGAGAAATGAAAATTGACTAACGAAATGAAATCGTCGGCTGGTGTCGGCCTAGAAAATCTTATGCAGACCAAATTAGTAGCATACTAAAGAAATACGATTGGTGGATGTCAGGGAAGCAAGAAAGGAATGCAAAAGATCGTTCGAATGGAGTGCTATGATTATTGACAAATATTCTAAGAAGTATTAATACGTGAGTTTATAAATACGTGTAGGAATAATAATATGAAAATATGAAATTAATTATACGAATTAAATAAATTAAACAGTATATTTAACATTTTATTTGCATAAGTATTTGAAAATTTAATTACGCATATTAATCTTAAATTATCTACATTAATGCTTTAAAATCAAAATATCATCCAAATTATCGCATCTCTATGAATAATCTAAGTCATTCGCCAACAATTTAGCTCGGTCTAATTAAGACATACACCGTAGTGTAATACAAATGTATACAATAGAGGTTCGAATAGTGGCGTATCTCTATCAATCACTTGCCGCCAGTAGACTATGCCAAATTTTGTCACCCCTACCGGCCTCTATAATTCATTACCCTAGTTCACTATCATACTATTTCTAAATGTTTTATTAATAAAATTGCAGCTTTACGATTTGTGCACTATCGTCCTAATTGTACCACCATTTTGCCGAAATTAGTGTGATTGTGGACAAGGGGATGAATGTGTCATGTCCTAGATTATTTTTACAATCCAACGATTTAGTTAAGATTGCACAAGAAATATTTTTTGGGTATATTTCTGAACTAATAAGAGCTTCATCGTATACTACTAATATGGCAGAGTAAGGTATGCCTCAATAGTACTTACACAATAATGTATATTCGATAAATGGAATCATTTTTTTTATGCAATTTTCTAGTTACAATTCGGCTGACGATGAGAATGAGATTCGATTAAATTATGAAAGTTTCAGAATTTCTTTTTGCGTTTCAAACGCGACTACGCAAATTACGGAAAAAATTATCTTAATGGTGAAAGATATTACATGTTAAATTGCTTATGTGGACCTAATAACATTTATGTATATCTTTTCAATTTTTGCAAAGATTTTGGCATTTGGCAAAGATTACACAAATTTTGGCCTCAAAGTTACCCACTTCTAAAATCTGCCGCCCAAGGCTCCAACCTTCTCAGCATGCTGGTAAATCCATCGCTGTGGTTCGAAAATACTTCTATGAAACATATTGTACCATACGCAGATTGGTATATCAGTTTGGATCACAGGCTCTTACTTTAGGAACTGACCTTAGTTGACATAATTCAAAGTATCTACACTTCTTCAGTCCCTGTCGCGCCATCTTCTACTGAATGGTTATGGAGCAACGCCACGCACATCTATATCCAACTGGGAGGCTGGGACGACAACGGCTGCAGCATCACCACGTGGCAGGTTGACCACAGACTGTTAGGATCCAAGACTTGGCATAGAGCGGATAACAGATTGGTAAAAAATTCTTGTCAGTAGTCTATCGTTATTTTGTATCATACTTGCCAACATTCAGATTTGAAAACTATAATTTTGCAGCTATGTATATTTTAAAATTCTAATTCTAATGAATTAACCTTTCGTACAGATGGAATAAATTATACAATACGTATTTGACATTTTATAAAATCATACTTTCAATAATATAGAAGCAAGCACGCAGTCAACTTATATTTCTAATCCAATATATTAAAAAAATCTAATCAAATAATTCATTGTCTTATTGAAGAGTTGGATCAAATGCAGGAGATTCTAGGCCCAACTACCTTTAAGGGACAATCATAGCCGGTTATGAATTCTAAGCAATGAAAGAATCGTCGCTGTGAGATTAATTCTGAGGGTCTTTTCTGCATTTTCCTTTTGAATTGTCATTTAACAAAATGTTATTTTTAACAGGAATTTTGCGTTTCACGTCGTCTTTTTACGGTGGTTCCGGCCAAAACCCGTTAAAAGGAATAAGTGGATAGCAAAATCAATTTTAAAATTGTTTTTTTTTAATAAATCAGTTTAAAAAGGGAAATGTCAGAAGAAGACCTAAATAAACCTTTTATACATAGGACTCACGGAGTTGCTTTTGGTCGCTGTGATTAAGACTGCGGGTCGGCGGTTTCACTAATACTGTACAATATATTTTTATGTATTATTTATTAGATGTGTATTTTGTCGGTGCGTCGTATCTCCATCAAAATCGATAATAGAAACATCAATTTGATGATTAATTTCACTGCTTATAACGAAAAATAACCATATAGTTTTTTTTTTGTTTATAATTGGTGGGTACTTTAAAAAAGAAGTATTTTGTTTATGTACGGCGGACATCTTGGTGACGGACTAATAGAATCACATGATTTTCCATTCTTAGGAACACGATACGAGATATGCAAGAAATCGAATGAAAAATGAAGTATGACAATGGTGACAACGATAAATTTAACTGTGTAAATTGAAATAAACAGCCCGAAACGATTGAAAAAAAAAATTGACCTAAGCATATTTTTTTAATTCATCCATCAAAGTATATAAAACACGATAGGACTTTCTAAATCGGACAATAGGATCCATCAAAAATCTTTGGTTTTCGTCTTTGCAGTCTACCGTAGGATCTATACAAAACGACGGCTCGCTTATGATGCTGCTCCATCGTTATTGTGTTCGGCACCCTGAAACTGTTGATGAAATAATCGTGATGTCGTATTCCCTGGCGATTCTTAAATGTACTCTGTCAGTTCTATCTTGTTTTGTATATGTTTTGAAATAATTGCGGTATTGCCAACTCGAGTATTAGTGACATGGAATCCTTAATTTTTTACCACAAGAATAATCTATCTATAAAATTAATTTCTTGGTTTTTCCCCGCGTTCCTGTTGCGCCAATGATCCAGTTTTATGCTTGTGGTGCTCATAACTCAGAGATAGTTCTCTAATTTGGTTTTAAACTGAATCATTATTAAGTATTTGTATAAAAGTATCATTATTTTTTTTATATCACGAACTATCTGATCCGGACGTGGGAATAACTCTTTTTCTACAAGAGAATAGTGATTTATGGTCAATAGAATAAGTACTTTTTTGCCACAGTAATTTTGGAGGAATACCATGTTTCCTATCTAAAGCCGCGTACGGACTGTGCGTACCAAGTACGCGTGGATTGGTCACGCGTACCTGGGACTCGCAAACCGTACGCGGCTTACAACGAATGTATACGCGAAAAAATATGTACGGATAGTGTGTTCCAGTCACACGTACATGGAACTCCGTGTACGTGTGTACGTACGTCCAAAAAATCCGTATGCGGCTTAAAAACTTACGCTAGTAAAGAGATGATGGTCCATTTCTCGTGTCAGTTAAATCCATTTTCTCAATTATGCATTCCGTTTCATTTATCCATAATAAAAATCATATTTAATGTACACATTTTTTAGTCAGATAATAAAAGATATATTAAGGAAATCACATGATAAATGAACACCACCCTCTGACAGTATAAGACAATAATTGCTTACTTACCCATCGACATTTGTCACCTAAAGCATTCCGATCTGGAAAACTGGTCTCACTCGAGCCGGGCGTACGCGATAGCCGAGTTGGCGCCGGGCCGCTGGTACCAGCTGCGGGTGACGGCCACCAACGAGGCCGGCGCCCAAGTCGCCGTTTACAACTACGCCACCACGACTGAGGACGGAGGTGCGTGAGGTTCTCATTTACTCGCCTGTCTTGATGTCTTTTTAACCGACTTCAAAAAAGGAGGAGGTCCTCGATTTGACGGTGTTTTTCTTTTTTTTTTGTGTGTTTGTTACGTGATCATTCCGCCAAGTATGAATTGATTTTAATGATTGTTTTTTTTTTAGTAGTTCGTACTTCAGAGGTAGTCCCATATAAATTTTATCGAAATTGATCAGGACTTTTAGAGAAAAAAATTATAATAAAATTAATTTAAAAAAAACTGACTTCAAAATTATACCTATGTGTACAAACTTACACGAAAAAGAATCAAATAAAATGAATTTTGAAAAAAAATTATAATAACCGCCTTCAAAAGTATACCTTTATATACAAACTCCAAAAATAACTGTTTATAAATATTAAATAGGTATATAAGTATCAATAATTTTGTTGTTTGTCCTCAAGGCTCACGCTTTGAAGTAATTAAAATATTATTTTTTACTTTTTAGTTTTAAGTTTGTACATATAGGTATGATTTTGAAGTCGGTTATTGTTTTTATTTTAATTAATTTTTGCGTCAAAACAACATTTCTCAATATACTTTGCTTGGTGCTCTAACGCGCCTTTAAATTTAGTAATTCCATATTTTGTCTATGATTCAGATTTTTTTACACTCAGCTGATTATTTTCAATATTTACATTATTTTATTTTTGCATTTCAGCTGAAATAGGCCCACCCTCGGAATCCTTCGACATAAATATGTTGGTGATCACATGCAGTTCCATATTGTTGGGGATATGTCTATGCAGTTGTATTTACATATTGTTTATGCGCCAAAAGTAAGTAGTTACAATTCGATTTGCTACTAAAAGTCTATATACGTGATAATATTTTATTGATAATTAAGCTAATAATTTGATTAAAAAGCCATATTGAACGTAAAAGTATTAAAAAATACCCTTAAAAGACAATGACACTTGCCACCATAAAGAAAAAACCGGTCGAGAATATGTCGGACTAAACTCAGTGTAAGGTTCCGTAGCCGTTACTACAAAGAAATGCACTACAGATGAAAAAAGCTACGTTGATACCCTTTTTTTCACGTTTCCGGCACAGAATGGGTATAAGCATTTTAGTCGCCTATAACTAGAGAAACTAGTAAATGTTTTAACTAATCTTCTTAAAGTAACTGCGCTGACCTAGCCACGATTCAAAACATTTACTACAGCTTCAAAATATAGAAATACGATGTGAAAAGTGCACCAGCAATAGAGCGTATCTATAGCACTTACATCCTTTTGTTGAGAAGCGCTATTTTTCGGCAATAACTCAAAAACCGTGCGTCCGGTCACGTTGAAAACAATTTTTGTTGAAAGTATTTATTAAGCATTACCTGTGTATTTTTTTTAATATATTTTTTGAGTATATGCTTTAAAAGGAAAAGGACAAGGAACACCCTTTTTGCTAATTTCGGAACGATTATTTCCGAAAATGTTCACTTAACCAAAAAAAAAATTGCTTGGAAACCTTAAAATATTTCAAAATAACTGGGCTACACTTTGACGTTATCTAAAAAAAAATTCAGTTTCTATTACATGTATGGAGTGCCCCCTAGAAAAATTTATTTTTGTTACTTAAGTACCAAACTAAAGAGCAACTTACACACGACACCTATACTCCAAATTTCATCAATTTCATGAATCAGTTTTTAAATAAAATGCCTATGACTTTCAGACGGACGGGTATGACGAAACTATAGGGATTTCGGTTTTACCATTTTGTCTACGGAATCCTAAAAACAGGGAAAAACCAGTAAAATATTTTAATATTTTATCTAATGTATAATGTTATTCATAAGAAATAAGAACTATGCATATGTGTCATTTCAATTACTTCAAGATAAACGTACACGAATAATTACATAAATTAATTGAGTCACTTAATAACATGTTTATGTCTATATATTTCATATAAAATTATTAAAAAATAGTGACAGTTATAATAAACATTTCTTATGTTATTTCCCCAAATTATTCACTAGTCTTGTGTAGCGATACACAGTACAACACACGAAAGTCTACCGCTCTAATTTGCCTACGAATAATATATTACGCAGGTTAAACGCTCCCTGACACTTCCGTCTTTTTCCCCGCATTCCTATTTTAAGCCATTGCGACGCTTTCGTGACTAACTTCACAGCGGCTTAATTCGCACGTTGCACCGTACAACCTCGTATATAGTTCAAAAACTTTTGTCCAATTTTTTTTCAGGCACGGACAACTCACAGAATACAGAGACTCGATAACCGTAGACAACAAATCTGAAAGCGGGAACTTGACGGCTGACACCTCCCATACGAACCTGGCAAATGTCAAAGACAACGTAAACGCAATCAACGCTCAGAACAACTGCAACCGCATATACAGCGCGCCCTTGCACGTCAGAAATAACAGTAAACATGGTACGCGAACGACTAGCAAAATAAAAAAAAGAAATTAGAGTTTACATTATTTATAGGCATGGCCATGTAGTTGGCATATGCAAACATCCCTGATTTTTTTTATATTAATTGAGTGTTGCACGCCTTACAAGCGGAGCGTTGAGGTAGTGCTCTACTCTCGCCTTACAAAAATCAAGTGATTTTTTGAACTAAAAGTATCTCTATTTATTTTTTATCGCACTTATATAATATATCAACAACAACACATGAATATCAAGGAAAAACACTAGTTTCAACACTTATCACATTTTAAAAAATATTTTGCTTTTTTAATTAATGAAGAAGATGTTTAACAAAATTATTCCGTGGACGTCCGTGTGTCTGTATGTATCCACACTCGCATGGTCACGATAACTCCCGAAAAACTTAACTGATCTAGTCCATTTTTTTTCCAAACGCTATAGTAATATTCTAATCTAAGTCCTTTCGAAGATCACGGTCTAATTCAACATAGTTTAATTGTAATTAATATTATAAAAATACGACTGGACATTTTGTTCGTTGTATATATATATATATATATATATATATATATATATCTGGACATCTATAAGTACATTATAAGTACATGTAGAATTATATAAATACACGAATGACAAAAAAAAACATTGGTGCTAATATATCTATTTGTAAAAATTGAACGACCGCTATGAGGCGTGCACTTTTGGATTTTCCAAATTTTTTTACTAATTCAAATATTGATTTAGATATATATTGTTCACCTTTTAAATCAGATCTTCTTCTGTATAGAATTATACGAGATAAGCCCGTACGCACAATTCGCCGTGGGGTTCCGCACCTTCGGCCATGTCGATAATCAGGCCTTGCCGCCGCGGCTAAAGCATCGATACGACACAGGTAGGTACTTCTCAAATACAAAATTAGGAATGTAAATTAATAAATAAACTGATTCCGAAACCGTTTTATATGTTTTCATATTATTTAATTGTATTTCTCACTTTCAAATCTGCAAAATGGGATTTATTTTAACTCAATACATTAATGAATCCTAATCTTAACTTTACTCTAAAGAGATTATCCATAAATATCATACGTTAAGGGACAAGGAGGAACTCAACACAGTACGACATTTTGTGACAAGGGAAGGACGAATATATGCTTCGTAATATGACATGTGTAAATCTATAATAATAAAACTCTAAACTTCCACTTTAACGAAAAATTATTTTCACACCTCGTAAATATACAATGGTTGATTTATTGTTGATTTTATGAACATCGATTTTAAATAGAAATATTCGAAATGGATTTTATTTTTCATCCTTTCGCAAAAATATTCATAGTATGCTCCTCTTACAAAACAATTTAGCCAAAGAAACCATAGTCATTGAAGCAGCCGTTTCTGAGAAAAATAGCTTAGAACGTCTACGTAGAGATGTCGTAATAACAACTTTAAGAACAGCTGACGCGATGGCAACACGCCGGGGGGGAGGGGGGAGCTAGGCGACAACCGCATACGCGTCGCGTGACCGGTCAGTGATCCGCCACAGCCGCGATCAGTCGCGAACGATGCAGTCATGAGAGGTCGTCGCATCACGCCCGCTCTTGCAGTCTGGCAGAGCATTTATTAGGCTTGCAACAATATTATTTATAAGTATATTTTCATTGATATGTTTTGTTGTAGTTACTTTGGCAATTTTTCTAAAAAGATGGAGGTTATGAATATTTGCGAAAATATGTATGATAGAATACAAACTGTGTAAATAATTTTGGAAGTGCTGTTGTAATTTAATAATTTATATACCTAATATTGCAATAGGGGCGGAAGGTTATACAAATATAACCATGTGTAACAAGGGTGAGGAAGGCTCTACAAAATAATCAAATTCGTGTGGTATAATTTTAAGATTGTAATATTGGGGTTGAATTCAAAAAAATATAAAATTATACTGTCATGTTATTATCCAATGTGACGTGAAACATAACTAATGTTGAATATGATTTGTTGTGTTTATATGTAAAGTTCAAATTGAAATGTTGCTTAGGAAATATTAAAGTAACTATTTTCTATATCATTGTAGCAAAGATATCATTAGCAAACTTAGAGTACTGAAAAATAACTAGTGTTTAGAAAATAAAAACATTTAAAATAATTAATTAATGTAAACGAATCTTTTAAGAAATGGTTAATGCCCAAATTATTTTTCGACAATGAAAGAAAAAGGAGAAAATACTAATAATAATTATTGCTTTAATTTAGAAATTATTAAGTGATATTTGTGGCAGATTTATTTATGTAATCATACCCCCTGCATTGATTGCAGAAACAAGCTTCCAAGTTTGCTCAGAATCCGAGGACAGTGACAGCATATCAAAGTCAACAACAAAAAGCGTGCCCAGAAGTAAGTCTTAAGCTTGGAATAGCTTAAACAGCTTCAGATGCAGATACAAGAGGTGCAATCCACCTCCCACCACTTTTATTTACACCCGTTGAAAAATTAGTTATCACACAACCAATTCCCTAAAAGCACCCACCCAACGAAATCCTGGATTCGCGCCTGCTTAGATTGTGTTGACATTGTTTTATAGTTATTCTATTTTTTTTAAAAGTTCACGAACTTTGTATCATAAAATCAAAGAAATCCGTCTTTTTTTTTAATTTACAAATATTCCATTTTTCTGTTTTAATTTTTCTTTCCATTTTTTAGACTACATAATCTTCGAGGCTCAGCCGAAAAATTTCTTAAGATTACAGAACTTATCAATTATTTTGTCATTATCATGACATTGTTTAAGGATAGCATAATCTATCGGACATGATAAAGTTCAATTAATAATATTGTTATTTTTAAACTTATAATATTTCTAAATATACTACCTTGCTTAGATTAGGATTTTGAGCTAAAAACTCAAAAATGAAAATATATTATCTTGTCGAATGTTTCACACGAATACGTAGAAAATTCAAATTAAAGTCTTATGTTTTCTCCCAATCAAAAATAATTATAAAAGTTATTGAATGTCTCGGAAGTACTGCAATAATTAAATGCCTCAGAATTGCTTTTATTTTGTGACCCGCTCTCAAATAATATAGCGTTCCTTTAATCCAGGTAATATTTCGATAGCAATTCTGCCACAGAATGATTTTTTCTAGTCCTCAAATAATTCGGAAGAATTATGCTATCGTTAGACAATGACATAGTAATACAAAATAATTGATAAGTTCTGTAGTCTTAAGAAATTTTTCGGCTGAACCTCGAAGATTATGTAGTCTAAAAAAGGCAATTAAAAAAAAATTATTTAAACATTTGAATAATAACCCAAAAGAACGTAGTTTGGAAACTCTATGTTGTCCACAGAAAAAGTTTTTGTTGTAAAGTAAAATTCCAATCCTTTAACGCAAAAAGAAATCATGTATTTACAACTATTACAACTATTATGTAATCCCATGACGATAAGTATCATCATTTTCTGTTTTCTGTCTAAATAATATACCGTCAATATATTACAAATAGCTAAGCTATGGATAATGTTTTTCAAACTGTTTTTAAAATTATTTTTATAATAATAATAAAATATTTTTCATTTTTTTGTTTATTAATCGAAAATATTTTTCTTTCAGAATCGTGTCGGACACCACATCATAGATAACTACTACATTAGAGAACTTTATATCACGAATTCAAAGAAAAAAATAGGAATCTAATTCCAAAAAAAAATAAAATTTGAAAATTTGACGTAAAGAACAGTGATTTCAACGACTGGCGAAAACATAAGCCAACACGACATACGCATGATTAAAATAATATACACTTTTTTATATAAAATAGATCAAAATCTCTATACTTAATTTATGTGTTTGTTTTATGCAGAACTACAAATCACGAATTATTATTTGTCGCAAGAAGTAGAGTCTAGTTGAAGAGTAGTGCAAATAAGTTCGATTTTTTTGATTATAAAGAAAATAGTAAATTGATTCAATTTATTATTAGATTATCCTAACATTTAAAACGATATTTCTAACAATTTTCCTGATTTTTTTAAGAAGATACATAAAACTTGTCTCTGTATATTTTTAATATTACTCTTGTGAAGTCAAATGATGGTGGAATTTGGTCACTTTTGGCCGCATAAATAAACAGCAAAGATAGGCTGAAACGGATATATGTGACTCCTCAAAACCCAACCAACGAATAAGTTTTGAAATAAAATTACATATTTACTTTTGTATAATAATTTTACACTTTCCACCTCTTTACAACTTTGTAATATTGTTGCGACAACTGGTTCATTCGAATTAGAATCCACAAAAAAGCAATTCCTATTACTGAGTTATCACTGCTATTATGATAATCATATTATGTACGAACAAACAGACAACACAGCGACCGTAGCGACATCTACAAACATTTACACATAATCGTACCAGAAATTTACCTTTATGTAATCGTAAAATTAGTCAACTAATTGACGGACTTCTGTTATACTGTTTATTGCAATAGCACAAGAGAAACATTGTAACGTCTGAAACTAGAATACTGTTATTGGCTATGTGCGCGACGGTGGCGACGCGTAGCGTTTACAACATTTGCGGAAGCTGTCAAATAATAACAATGTAAACATTGTTAGTTTTCTTTGCAAATATAAATAAAACCAAAGATTAAAATAGTATTGTTGACATTATTTAAGTGCAATTTATTCAATAGTTTTACTGTAAAATGAATATAATAATAAAAACCGGGTTTGAAACTATTACACATATTATTAGTTTCCAACCACAAACTGAGATAAAAGGCAATAAATTATTATTAGCCGAGCATGTAAGAAATGTATATATTATAAACACAAACTGTTCCAGTAATATTGTAATTTAAGGTTATGTCATGAGCCGTGAATGACACTTACTTCTTTCTTTTCACAGCAGCAATCCATTTTTTTCGTTGTTCTATTTTGTAGGACGCTCTTGGGAAAATATAAAATTTACATTTGCTATTGAGGCCGTTATTTTTGCAGTTAACAACGCAACAACAGTCATGGCCCATTTCTTTGCTTTGATTTTGTACTGCAATCAACACTTTTGACAGCTGATCATCCGCATTTGTTTCCAATTTCTGCCGTGTTGTGCGCTGCGGTCGTTATCTGTCTGCCACTACTCGCTTTGCACATAGCCAATACGTTGTTTCCTTATGGTTTACGATTTCGTCAAAAATTTTTGACGATAACCCGCCGTTCGTGCCCTTATAATTATCAATACCGGTACACTAACATTATGCAAATTTGAAAATGCAATTACGACGCATCAAAAATAATGCAAGTCGCGTCCCAATTTCTGTTTTACTAATTTTTTATTTAATGTAAAGCGCTATAAGCGAATATTGACAATCTTAATCATTTGATATCCGTAACTAAGTATATGTTACTAATTCATTACATGAAAATTTATGTATTATATATTTTGTGTTTCAATTTATTTATTTTTTGTGGTGTATTTAGTCTAACGACTTTTGTAAGCAAAAAATACATGTGAAGCATCAACAATGTCAGAATCAAGGCGTAACTGTAAATAAAATTTGTAATTTAATCGTAGTCAGCAATGGCTGACAATATCTATCAAAGACTGATTTAAGAATTCGTTATTTACTTTCTATATAATATGTGGATATAAGTTTGAAAATATATTCGTTATTCCTATTATGTCTATTTATTCAAAATCCACTTCATACAATCTCGAATCACATACCAAGAATTCCATACCTGATAACAAAAATTTATAATACTCAAAATATTAAGTCGTTCATGGCAAAGATATGAAAAATGGCAAACAAAATATGAAAGAAATCATGATAAATCTCGTTTCAGTTTCATCTATTCAAAATTTTGATCCCAAAACCAAAAAATAATCGTAAATCTATCTAGGCTTACACCTAACAACTACTAAAAATTATTATGACAATATTTTACAACAACAACGTCAATATTTGTCGAAATAATTTTGAATACACTCCCTGCCGCCTCTCAATACATTGATTACAAAATTAAAGGCGCTGTTGACCCTCAAATATAAAGATTGAACACGTTAGTCATAATCGATCGCTAAAACCATTTAATTAATTATTTGTGTGTATTTTTAGACAATTTCTAGGTACTAAACTCATTGCCATACGACAATTAAATTTTATTATAGATTCATGTTCAATTAAATTTTACTAATTATAGACTGAACATACGTTTAATATATAACTAATAAAAATTAATTGAAGCCTTTTTTTTGCAACCTATTAGTTGCAAAATTGTAAATATTTAAGTTAGCCTTAGAGAGTATACAGGGGTATTTAGAACCTACTCATTTTATATATCAATATTGCCAA
Organism: Eumeta japonica; assembly: GCA_005406025.1. Lineage (NCBI taxonomy): Eukaryota > Metazoa > Arthropoda > Insecta > Lepidoptera > Psychidae > Eumeta > Eumeta japonica. The sequence continues at coordinate 152,541 of BGZK01000993.1, read as the reverse complement.
AAAAAACTATAGATCGCTTTCAAAAACAAGCTCTTTCAAAAGACTCTCCGTGTGATATTAGAAAACAAAGAAACTGCCTTTCGGACAATTGAAATTTTCCTTGTAAGTTAGAAAGCCGTGCTATGGCTAATTCGGTTACTGCACGAAAATGGGCCAACTCGTTCGGTAAATATCAGACACTCACAAAAAAGGAGAAAAATTACATCTTTCGCTTTTTCGTTTCATCAAGTGATTAAGAGTTCAGGTGACCCACTCCCCCTCCTTCGTCGGTCTACTTGAAACGAAGCTTTGTAATACTAAGAAAATTATTTCTAGTTTCTGAAAATATCCCCGTATTTATTTTATTTTTCTACATCTAATACTATTCGTTATTTTTCTTTGTACAACTTTTTTTTGATACTTATTGTGAGAGTTACAATAATTTTAGAAGAAAAAGTAAATCTTTCTGGTACAGGAAGATCTAGAATTTCCATCCGATGCGGTCAATATGATCATATAATGAGGTCGGTGCCTTCAGTTTTACGATTAGTGGTTCCAATAATGTGGACAGGTCTTGCTATCAATGATGCTGATTCTGATCTTGTTCTGGATTGCAATTGCTACTTGGCTCCGATCTTCATCGCTTTCTTCTTCTATTCCCGATCCATGTGTTTATTATTTTGCTATCCTCATTAAATACGAGGGGTATGCCAAAAAATACTACATTTTCAAAAAATATGTAATATTCATTACTAATATCTAATTTATCAAACTATTCACCCTGAGCATACATACACTTTTCCATACGTTTAAAGCATTTAAAAAATACCGCTAACCACTACTTTATAATACTTTAGAAATTTCGAAGTTATAGACAACCAGTGCATCGTCCTTGCTCTCATTTCTCTTGCCTTTCAATTTTTTTTTTTTTAATTTTAGGGAACGAGAGTAAAATTCGTATGTTGTTAATTCAGGTGAATGTGATGAGTGAGGTGAGATAGACAGATTTTAAAAATTAAAAAAATCAAGTGTTCTGGTAAATGTGTGCCGCGTAGTGTTGTGGTAGTCCCAAAGAAGGTGCCGGATTCTGGAATCCGGTTGCCTGTCATACCAAGTTAATGATATTCCTGGAACCCAAACTATTACACACTACTCAAAATTAACCGTTTTTTATTCTCTAGTATAATATAGTAGCAATATGACCGGTTTTACAAAAAAAATGTTTGTGCTTTGCGCACAGCGACATTTTGTTGGTATTAATTCATTTTCAAAGCATCATACAATCGATCGTTACTCTACTATGGTCACTTTCAGGATCATAGTAGTGCAGCAATATTTCTTCACCGGTAATTACTTCGTATTCGATCTGTTTGTTACCTCCGTGTAATTTTCTCTATCACGAATTGGCACCAATCTACCTGGTGATCTTTCTATTCATCGTCCAATTTTTGTGGCAACCATCTCAAACAAGGAAAGAAAGGTGATCGTGAATAATGATTTGCATCGCCGCTAATCCTTTACCCAGTTCTCGCTCAAGTTCTACACCTGTAATACTTCTGTTCTCTCGGATAATTTTTTCGATTCCTTGAAATGTTCAAGGAATCGAAAAAATTATCCGCTTGAGTGACGCCAACCTATCCTGGTATCATCTTCAAAACATCCCCGTCCTCTTATAAAGTTAGGAAACCACTCAGAACTTTTTGCTCGTTAACAAGGAAACTTACCAAAAGTAGCTAGTAAAAGTTTAAAATATCGGTGTTTTTTGTAATCATTGTTATTTATAATGCGAAAATAACTTCGACTGACTTCAATTGTTGTAAGCAAATTTCCATCAGATTCTCAAAAATATAAGCATTTTAAAGTAATATATATTTAAATTCAAATATGTTCCCTTTTTAAATATATCACGAAATAAACAGCATTTACGATGTTGTAATTACGAGTTTATTGTATTTATCAATTTATTGAGAACAGAGTATCTTAGTACTTTTGGCATACCCCTCGCACCTGGAAATTTTTAATTTAACATGTTAGTGAAAGGCATCGAAAACCTTTCTGCGCTAGATAGATAGACTACAAAGAGACAACAGTTTTATTTTATGTATGAATTACAAATCAGCGACCCGTAAATATTTCACGCATTTGAATCGTACGAGTCATATCGTTACCTCGAACATAACAGGAGTACAAGTTCACCGCCTTCGACGGGCCTGCGCTTATGTTATATTTCTTTGTAGGGAATTGTGTAACCAAAAGGACTTTGTAAAGCCTCAAAATAATGAATAAAGTAACTGAACGACAGCAATTTTCCAGCTAATTTAATAATGTAGATTATGGTGTTAAATCTGTTTGAGCGTCGGAGTTAGCTGCCTCGGCGTGGTGACCCGCCGGCCGAGGCGCCCGCCCTACACCGCGGGGCGCGTGTTCACGAAGGGCGTGGTACTCCTGCGGCGCGCCGCCCTCCGACTCGGACTCGGTGTCGGTGTCCGGCTCGCCGTCCGCGCCCCACTTACCGGCAAACGTTCACATTATGAGATCTAATATAATACTACAAGCAATACTTTTCCAGCGTTAAGTATACCTTGGAAGAGAGAGGATGGGCCACCAGAGCGCGGTACAGCACCGCGGCGTACAGCAAGTTGCCGACGCCCAACGCGCGCATGGCCGCCGGGAAACCGAAGGCGGCCGCCACCGCGCCGCCGCAGACCGGGCCCAGCGCGTACGCCGCACTCGAGGCCGCCTGTAACGCCGCCGCCAGCGCGGGGATGCGTCGCGGGTAGCGGGCCGCCAGTGCGGGCACCAACGCCGCGTCCGCAGCGCCGAGGCCCGCGCCCAACGCCGCGTGAGCCGGCGCCAAAGCGACGGCCGACCGAGCCAGGGGAACGCATAGCGCCGCGCATCCCACCGCCACCACGCCGCACACCGCCACGCGCTCGGAACCCAGGCGACGCGCACGGCCGCCTAAGATCGTCGTTGCAATCAGGTACGCGGCACTGTCGGGTAAGAAGGCCGCGCCCAACTGCCAGTGCTGTGCCCCCAATCGCTCTAGCCACGCAGGTAAACAGGGTTCCAACGTAGCCATAGCGCTCGTCGTCAGCAGAACGGCGCCGGCGCACGCTCGCACCGCACCGCGCCGTAATACTCTCCGCACTCCCGCGCATCCACCTATATGACCGCCTTCGCCTCCGCCGCACACCGCGAGCTCCTCTCGATTCAACAATGTCATCTGCAGCACTACAAATACAAAATATTTTAAAAGAAATCATAAGATGCATATAATTGCAATAAAATGTCATATGTCGTGAGGAACACACCAAGATCAGCGGCGAGCGCTAGAGCCAGCAGCAGGAAAGGCGCGGCGCGTGACCATAACGCGTCCGCCGCGCCGCCGAACGGGTAGCCCACCAGCACGCCTAGGCGCGCCATGTGCCAAGAGAGACTTCAATGAAGCGTTTTATGATTAACGTAAAAGAAATTTATCACACATTTTTGACCTATATGATATTTATGATAGTGCAACTAAAAATATTATTCTAATAGTCTATTTTAGAATTCGCAAAGAAGTAGCCATTTTCACAAACCTAGTGCGACGGCTCCGAGTAACGCAGCCAGTGCGTCATCCCGACGTGGCGCGGGCGCCACCGCCGCCGCCAGCGACATCCCCGCCACCGCCGTCAGCGCGGAGCCCGCGCCGTGAGCCGCGCGCCCCGCGCACACCCACCAAGCACCGCCGGCGCCGCCCCACGCGAACACTGGACACCACCGGTCGCACACCATTTTAAATCACTATCATACTCTAACTCTATCATAATATTATAACTCCAATAACATAAACACGACTAATTGTCCTACCATTAATGAAGATCTCGTTACATCAATATCATCAACCCTTAAGAAACTCGTACTTCTTACAATTTTTCGACTAGTTCATTAATCTGTGTATATATATATATATATATATATATATATAAGGGTAAACTGACTGACTGATATATCAACGCACAGCCCTAAGGGGTCTAGAGACTTGAAATTTTACTCAGAGGTTCCTGTTATAACGTAGGCGAATGAGAAAGGGTATTTGACAATTTAACCCTTAAAAGGGTGAAAAGAGTCAATTCCTGTCGTAGGTACAAAAAGTCGAAACCGTTGAAACTACGGATGTCAAATTTAATATTTTAATTGATTAAAGAATATATAAAAACATTGATGTTTTTTGAATTCATCCTGAAAAGAGTAAAATAAAGGGTAAAACATTGTATGAAAATACGAAATCGTTGAAGCTATTAAAGAAAAAATTTATATTTAAGTTAATCATTACTAATAAAAAATATTGATATTCATAGGTTTTAGGTATAAAAAAACGAATTATAACACAATGTATCACTTTTGGAAAAGTAATTCTAAAAAGATGAAATAAGGTATGAAGTATTTTATGAAAAATCGGAATTATTTTGTGTATTTTGTTCTTTTTTTTCTGAAGTTTAATCGGTTTTTCTCATCTTTTATATCATTTATTCGGTTACTATGAAACTACCTATAATATGTTACATGCACGAACGAGAAGCTTTGGAAAAAAATCTTGGCTTCATCTTTATATTTCCGCCACTAAGGATCTTTAAAATACTTTTACGCATGTAAAGCTACACTGTTCCCGTGTAACATAGTAAAAATTTTTATAACACTAGCATTTGCTACGACTTCGTCCAAATCAGAACCGTGACCGCTAACGGAACCGAAACTACACATAGGACGAGAAATAGAATCGATAGTCGAGACCGGGATCAATATTAGAATCAAGAACGCGACCGGAATCAAAATGAGAAGTAGTACTGATATCAAAATTCAAAGAGGGACCGCGATCGGTCGCGCTTTCATCATTAAAGAAACTGTCATCGAAACCGGTATGCCGGTTTCTAAACCGGTATTCAGCTCCTTATGAGGAGCAGAATCGAAAACGGGGTAGCAATCGGAATCTCGATTTGGTGTTGGGACAATATACAAGGTGGAGGAATTCATTTTATGTCAACGCGAGCGGAGCCGCGAGAGAAAGCTAGTGAATAACTAGATTAAAATAAAAATATTATAATTTAATTATTCGTTAGCTTTTAATATATCAAATGAAAATAAAAATATTACAAGGTATCTATCTATATACTCGTATATACATAAAAATTTATCGTTCGCTTATTCTAAATCTTAAATCTCTTAAAGTTCGTATTGAAGTTTTAGGACAACGTTGTATACGCGCATGTTTTCATGGATCTATACTAGCATTTATCTCTGAATTCATTCGCGTATTTTACTATTCAAATGAACTACTACACCCATTCGTTCTTGTTTTCATTCATAGAAGGCTAGACTGTTCCCGAGTAACTTATACTTTATTTTGAAACTAGCATTTGCCCCGCCTTCATCCAAAAGACCGGTAACTGCAACTAAATTGAAAGCAAGGCGGGGAACAAAACGGAAAGCTGAAACCGATATCAAAATTGAGCATTTAACTAGGGTGTAATTGTAGTATGCGACCGGAAGTGGGATTAATAGCTTGACAGCAATCGTAATTACGATCAGTGCCATAATTTGAATTGGAAACCATTCCGAGATCGAGTTAACAGCGATTTCGACCGATGAAGCATATACATTCTATTTATATGCAAGCTAAACCGCGGCCGGAAAGGTAGTCATTAGTAAATTAAAGTTTGATTAAAATGTATTAAGTGATCGTTTATTGCGATTTGAATTATATAAGAATAAGCCTTACTGAGGGCAGTGACTAGCAGCGCGCCGGTGGCTACACGCAGCACCGGCAGCGCGCCGACACGGCCCACGCAGGCGCTCGCCAGCGGCGCCGTCGCCAGCTGCGTCAACGCCTTAGCGCCCAGCACCAGCCCCAGCGTCAGCTGCTCCATGTTCCTGGCGCCGTGCTCGTCGGACGCCGCGTGCCCCGACAGCGAGCGGTTGAGGAGCGCGGCCAGCGGCGCCGCCGGCGGCGAGCGCGCCCACGCCGACAGCGAGTCCCCGCGCACCCAGTCGGGCACTATGGGCACTACATACGACACGATCTTGTGAAAACATTACAGTGGACCCGCGGTAGTCTGACAAACGTTTTGCAGGGCAGTGTCGGACTATCGAATTTGTCAGATTATAGAGACCCCTATAGTCCGATTTTTTTTTTTTGACAAAGAATACCTTGTAATCCGACAAATTACAGATCAAAATAATAAAATTCTATCTGAACTGTAAAATCATACTATACGTGTATGTCGGATTTAGTAGTCAAATTCAAACTGAGTAATAAAAACCAAAACAAAGCGCGTCGAGCACAATACAGTGTAGTGGTGGGACGTACAAGCTGCAACCTTGTTAATGATGCGTTAATGAAGATTTGTCAAAATAGTATTTGTGTTTCTACAATCAACAGTGATAGGCATGTCGGATTACAAGGGGTGCCAGATTATACAGGGGCCGGATTACCGGGGGTCCACTGTACTTATATTTAAGAAAATTTAACAACATTCGACGGCGTCAGTTAGTTAAGTAGACCTCCCAGACTTATAAACGCAACTATAATGCATATTGTGTGAATGGATTGAATATGCAACACGTTGACCTGTGCAACGACATGTCCAAACTTATCGTAAGCACATCGAACAGTCGGCTCCGACCGGTGTAATGTCAGCCACTACACCTAGCCAGATGAGTTAGAAACGCTCATCATACAATATCTGCAAAAACAGTAACTTTTAATATTCCTTATAATAGTTAGTGCAAACAACTGAATGACTGCGCTTTAATTCATCTGTTATGACACTTGCATCACTATATACCTAATCTCTTTAAAAAAAACACGCCTTTTAAAAAATACCTCAAAAAACATTTCTAAATCTATAATATATGGCTTGACATTACCAACATTACTAATATCACATTCTCACTCGTATTATTGGGCTTCTGATGGAATAGAAAAGCAAATAAAATGTTCCATTATATTCACAATGCTTTATCGTTCTACTTTATTTATGTTTTTGCATCATATGCCGACAGAGCGCACACTCAATCGTGTACAACAAATAAAACAAAGGTCTTATTGCTCAGTAAGTTAACATCAGCAGATTGCTTAATCTACATTTAGAGATCTACAAGGTAACATAAAACGCATGTATCCTGTAGCACGGCTGGCGCAAGATTTCACGATGCCCGGTGTGATAATCTATTCCGTAAGGAATAAAAAAAAATCGATATTGTAGTTAACATTCTGTTCGCATTTACGGGGTAAAACATATAATTCGATGTTCTTCTTCGCCGGAACACCGATAAAGACTGATAATCTAGCCAGATTTATTTGCGCATTCGCCACGATGTAAAAATCGATATGTCTTAAACTACTAAATTTGTTAAATCTGGTTTTCGTCATCCAGCAGACGCGTATCGATTTTATATTAAAATTCTACACTCACGTTCCAAAAGAAGTAAATACTCAAAACGATCTAATTGCACGCTAATGTATTCAACGATAAGTGGCCATATTTCATAGTTTCCACTGTATTCAATCTCTTTTGCTGTTATTTTTCTCCGAAAGCATCGAAGCAAAAAGGAGGGTTATCGTTTTAACAGCATATACAGTAAGTTCGTCTATTTTCATATAACTTCTAAGCTACTATCATATTAGGTACAGTTAAATGTCATTAGCTGCGTCTTCAATTGTCGTTTATCATGGGCTCTATAAAGTCATATAAAAACCAACATGAATATGACTTGCATAATACATACTCTAAACGAAAAAAATATTTCACAAATGTCCCGAATTTGGTATAAAATAAAATATTCAAAATAATACACTCGAGCCAAAATTATATAGGTACAATAAATGTACCATTACTCTGATACTTTCAATTTAATTTATTTTCCATTCATCTTATGTGTATGAAGCGCCAAATTAATATGAAATTACAACGACTAATAAAAAATTAAAATCTGATTGTGACGAAAAAAGTAACTGACAAACATGAAACAGGCTATGTATTTCATTGAGGGCTAATGGCACAAAATAAGTATACAGGAAGGTGCGCTCCTGCATTTACTCAATTTTGTTTACCTACTCTCCCTTAGGGTTGGTAGTCACGACTTTTGTAGAATGATATTTTAACCTGTGATTTTTTCAGGGGGACGAAAACCCGTCTTAGCCGTAGCGCGTCACTGTTTCTAAATAAGATAATTTTGATTTCAAATATTCGATCGTACATCGTACAATAGCCGAAAAGATCGTATAAATACAATATAAATTGTACGGTTGGCAACACTGGTTGACAGTACTCTCGGAAAATGGGTTGATACCATCTGACGGCCAACTCCAGCACCGCGCGCGTTCATTGGTCAAAGCAAATAGCGCGCGCTTCCACAGCTTCCTCTTCTGCCGCTTTTCACGAAATCACTCAGACAGATTGCATGGAAGCGAGAGAAAAGATGTTACATATAAAAGATCTAAACTGAACTCTTCAGTTTAAGCACTTAGTTACACAGACGACTTTGCTGGTTGTATGAATTAGATGCCTCATTTCGTACAACTAGCATAGTTATATGAAATGGAGAAAGCCAGCCATTGCATAATGGTACTCGGGGACTTGCAAGTAAAACTACGTTTAATTTTCATTCATGTATTACTAGGCTTTCTAAAAAGGGTCCCAAATTCTGAATACCTAAAGTCAAAACTATATGTATCCAAGGGCCCCGGCTCTGTGTGCCCAAAGTCCCAGGCTCTTTGTGTCCAAGGCCCCAGCATAGCCCAAGACGGCCCCCTATCTGATGAAGATGATGAAGAAGTATTTATTTCGGTTTCACTGCATCACTTCTCTCTGTTCCACTTTGTGATAAACAACTTCCCAGATTTTTTTAAGTGTTTAAATGTGTTTAATGGAAATTTAAATTTAAATTCATAAACTTGTTAAATACTTAACTGTCTCAAAATTTTACAGGATATTTTTAAGAATATCATATGTTTTCTCGTGTGGACGACATATTTATGGTATGTCTACCGCAAAATCGGAATCAAAATTAGAAGAAAAAGAGAATAATATTTCTTTATTATTATTGGTTTATAAACAAATTACTTAACGGACTATTTGTGATTCCCCTTGATAATCTAGATTTATACAAATCAAAGTTGTATGTAGAGTAATGACCTGATATAGAAGTATGATAATACTTAGCCAGTTCTTAATTTCATATAACTGTGCGTAGCACATTTGATAATAAAATAAAAGCCATTTGTGTGATGCTAAAAAAATGCTAAAGTTTCATTCAATTTTATACAATATTTAACAATACTATATTCAACATCATATTATACAGTTAAATCATACATATAGTTTTTAAAATATGTTACGGAACCGCCGCTGCTTGAATTCACACTTGACCAACCAAATTAACGTCATTAATACGCCAAAATCATCGATAGCCAAAGTTCTTTACTCACCCAGCACGGTCAGCAGCACGTTGTCAAGGAAAAATGTGCAATATACCAGCAGGAAGGCGAGGGCGCGCCGGCCACACCACCAGCGCTGGGGATCCTCCATTTAGGAGCCAGCGGCTTAGCTCAAGCAGATCGCGGTTCCGAAGCGCAACGGCTCATCTGGCAGCACGACACCGTCTGCGGCGCGCGTACACACCCCGTAGCGCCTGGCGTGACGCGATAAGGGAACCAATCTGTTTTAAATTAGGAGCCATCGAGGCGTACGCGACGACCGGCTGCGCCCGAACCGCCCGATACCGTTAAGTTTTACGACTTAAAGCAGATCCATGGGACCTGCGTTATGGCTCGGAATCATTTTAGATCCCACTGTTTTTAAGTAAAATGTACAGGAATGCCGGTCATGCGGTCGATAAATTTCTTTTCTCTCTACATTGATTTACTCAACTTTGCGGCTGAATATCATATCGATAGGCGACTATAACTATTACCCATTCATCGCTCTGAAATTTTACTTTCTCCTCGTCATCGTAAACTCTTCAAGATTTGGCACTTTTAAAAGGTATTACGAAATTGATCACTTGTTTCAAAGTCAAAACATTTGTTTCTTAAAGAAACAGATTACTTTGTCGTAACCGAAATTCTTTTCAAATTTTCTAACCTGATTTTTCTAAGGCCTGTCAAAAAATTTCAATCGTTACTCCATATTTTCTAAATCTAGCCTAATAAATAACACTCCGTTTAAACTTAGCTCCTTTCTGAATGCAGAAACAATTCTGGACCACCTACAAGGATACCAATGAAAAGAAAATAAAATCCTGTTTTATTTTTTTTAGAATGCGGCATTAGGAAAACCTTCTGATCATTTGGCAATTTAATGAAATAATGCTCTAATAACGTATTTAGTTAAAAAGAAACTTAGAAATACAAAACTTGCTAGAAAAATATTGCTGCTATTACTTGTACTGTCAATTTTTTGTTCATCAAAAAAGAAAACAATTTTAATCATGCTGACATAAGTTCAATGTTGAATCATTTCGCTCATTTCATGTTATTACATTGAATGTTAAAAAAAAACTACAATTGTGAAACCAAAATAAAAAGGCTTAATAAATTTCGTATATAATTAGTAGCAGCTGTAAGGTGACAGTAACTTAATAAAACACTAAACTATGATGTGGCATTCGAAAAATTTACTATATATGTAAACGTATCTAATATGAAGAAAATAATTACAGATTAATTACTTAAAGTTCCTTCAAACTTTCATATTGTTCTATTATTTATACTAGCTTCCGCCCGCAACTCCGCCCGCGTGGACATAGAATGAATTCCTTCATTTTGTATTTCGAATGATTACACTCCCAGTCATGATTCTGATCGCTGTCCCGTTTCAGATTATGATTCCGATCCTGCAGTCGATGTCAATTTGCCTCACGGTCGATTTCAATCACTATCTCGGTTTTAATTTCGAATCCAGTCTTGATTTAAATATATTCCGATACTAGTCATATTATCGATTCTGGTTCCACTCTCTAATTCGATTTCTATGTTAATTTCTATCCCGATTCCAGCCACGCCGTCAATCCTAATTTTAGTCACATACCTGATTTGGACCTTGGTCCTATTCTTTATTTCGATCCCTCCCGGGGCCTTATTACGTAAAAGTAGAAATCGATTACGATTCCAGAATCGATTCGCGATTCGAAATTGTTGGGTATAAAAGAATGTTATTCTTATAAGTAATTTTCAGCGACTTTAAAGCGTTAGATTAAATTAAAACTTTGCACACTTATCGAGGACCGATGACTGTACAATAATATGGTATAATGGAACTGATCTTATGATGGATCCAAAAGATAGGCACAGGAACTCTATAACGGAATAACATATCGTAGTCGTGTTTGAGCTTGTTAAGTTAGGTTAGATTAGATTAACTTGAGATATACTCTCACCATTAGTGATTTTCAGAGTTTGATAATGAAGCTGGAAAGTAAGCACTAGTACTCCATAATAGAACAACGTAACCTAGTCATATGTGTTCTTAATAGAATTTTTTAAGTGAACTTTGGCCATAATTGATTTTCAAAGTCTGATGATGGAGCTTCCAAACTTCCAGCTCCGTTATCAAACCCTGAAAGCCAATCATGGTCAAAGTGTACCCCACGACAATATCAACAAGTCTAAACACGGCTAAGCTGCGTTGCTTCATTATGGAGTACTAGCGTCTACCTTCCGGCTCCATCATGAGACCCTAAAAATCGTTCATTATCAAAGTACATCTCAAGACGTATTGTATAAGACCAAACACGGCTAGGATACGTTGTTCTATTATCGAGTTCCTGTGTTTACCTTCTGGCTCCATCATCCCACCCTGAAAACCAATTGTGGCCAAAGTACACTTAAAAAAATCCATTAAGCCCAAATAAGGCTAGGCTACGTTGTTCTATTATGGAGTGCTAGTGCTTGGCTTCCGGCTTCATCGTCAGACCCTGAAAATCACTCATCGTGAGAGTACATCTCAAGACAAATCTAACAAGCTCAAACACGACTGGGATATCTTATTCCGTTATAGAATTCCTGTACGTACCTTCTGGCTCCATCATCAGATCAGTCCAATTATACCATATTATTGTAATGTCATAGGTCCTCGATAAATGTGCATAGATTTTATATAATCTAATGACTTACATAAGGAAAATACTTGTTCAATTTTTGCAAAATACAAATGACGGAAAATCGATTGTAAATCGCTTGAAAATCACTATAGACCAGTTTTCGGTTTGAGAGAATAATTTTAGAATAAGCGCGAAATCGCAATCGCTAACGGTTGAATTCAAACATGCGATTAAACTCTATTTTTATAATTCAGTGATATAATTGTAAAGGCAACACTGTTAATAGAGACAATTAGCATTTCGAAATATTAACTTGGGAATTAGTAAAATAATTTTAAAATCATGCGAACTAAGAAATCGATTTCTTTTAGATAACAAGGCCGCCGATCTCGAATTCTGCTCCTTGTTTCGTTTACGATTTGGATGAACACAATAAAATATACGAAAGTTATATATAAAGTTTTTTTCTCTATATAATCTATATACATATTATAATAATTATATATTTACAATAACATAATAAAAATATAAACTTTTACCAACTTAATAACACGAGCTTATTATACCTACTCCTATGTAAGAATTAAATAATTATTATAAACACAGGATTTTAGGCGAACAATATTACCAACGAAAGTTATGCGTAAAGTTTTTTTTTTAATTGAAATAGTTTAAGTTACCAATAAGTATACTTACGGATAAACGTACAGAATAGTGTTCATAAATTATTTCATTTAATTTTTATCAATGATACTTAATAATATTGTAGATAATTAAAGAGATTGATTTATAAATATATGTTTAGATTAACATAACTTTTTTTGTTTGCTGACAGATTGGTATGGAATAAACACTTAATATTACAAGAACTTGCCACAATGCATCAGGGAAGACTGCACTCAAATTGGTCAAGACTTTTCTGAGATTAACGTGCACAAACGTACAGCACAGACAAACAGTTAAAAAAATCACAATATAATATATTTTGGCCTCGATAATATAAATACAACATGTACCAATTGCTGTTTTGAAAAAATATTCAATGTAAAGAAGCGACTAGTTTACGATTTTACTATAATATATGTATATATGAAATATATCCTTTGGCCATTATTTATTTAATTGACGGATGAGGGATTTTTTTTCTAATACCGAGAAGACTGCAATCATATGATAATTGTAAAAAATATCCTTTAAAAGCACTAGCTACAAACATTAAAATAGGAAAGCCCGCCTCCACCGCATTTTTTTTTTTTTGCAGAGAAAACTTACTTTCCTGTTCCTACATGGCTATAAAATATTTAAAAAATTATAAGAGCGATATGGTTCAGCGGCTGAAGGTGTAGCTTTCAAACTGGAAAGTAACCGATTTAGAGCACATCAAACAGCAAATCGCAGATATTGCCATCGCACTGGTAACATCGATCATTAGAAACCTCAACTCCCACTGAACCAGCGTGATAGGCTTAAGAAGTTCAGATCCAGTGGATCCAAATGAATCAGGGAGTCATCGGTGCTTAGTCTATGTCTTAGTATTGTAATCGATTTGGAACTAGTCGTGACTAAACCTTAAGGCCGGATCCTCCCTTGAGCTCGAAGTTCAGACCTTTCGATCTAAAATATAAAACCAGTCAAGAGCATGTCAGACCGTGTTCAATGTAGAGTTCCCAAACCGTCACTACAAAGATACGCTCTGCAGATGAAATAACTACGTTGTTACACTTTTTTCCATGTTTCCCGTACATAATAAATATAAGCACTTTAGTCACTTTTAACTAGCGAAACAAATATTTCAAAATAGTGTAAACTAAAAAGCACCAGCAAAAGAGCATATCTTCATAGCACTTGCCTCCTTTTGTTGAGAAGCGCAGTTTTTCGGCAATAACTTAAAAATGGTATATCCGATCAAATTCAAAATAATTTTTGTTGAAAGTATTTATTAAGCGTCACCTTTGTAATTTTTTTCATATAAAAAGGGGGGACGCAACTTATGCTACTTACGAAGTGATTATTTCCGAAAATTTTCACTTAATCACAAAAATTGCTTAGAAACCTTTAAAATGTATTTTTATAAATATTATTGAAATACATGCCACCACATATTGATGTTTGCTAAAAAAAAAGTAATCAACTTCTGTTACATGTATGAAGTATCCCCCTAGAAATATTTATTTTACTACGATATTGATCTACTAAAACAAGTAACGGCTTATACGAGACACCTACACTATTAATGTCATAAATATACATCCCATAGTTTTTGAATACAATGCCTGTGACATACGGACGAACTCACAGACATGATGAATCTGTAAGGGTTCCGTTTTTGCCATTTTGGCTCAGAACCCTAAAAACTACAATAGAGTTATCCCTCAACAGTGGCGTGATTAAAAACCTTACACGCAAACGAAGTACAATTACATTTCACTAATGCAGTTCGCGGATTCGCGAATCGGTTCCGAATCCACGCTCTCCACGAAAAGGAACAACACTAGCCGTCCTATGTGAATCTATCTCTAGGACGGTCGCGGTGCCGCCAACCTCATGATTCAATAATTTGCGAGTGCGGTGTGCCGATTGTCAATACTGTAATGCGTGTGAGAGCCACATGAGCACTTAAATAAAAAAAATTGGTTAGTGCTTTACATCGGATTCTACATACAACCGGCCACCAAATCCACCAACACCATTAGGCACCAACCCCAAAAACATTTTTTTTTGTGAATGATAAAACTCTAGAATATTAGTTTAATGTATATATATTCGTTTTTTGTATCTCGTATTCAGAATAGTGTTCCTGCTCTTCTAGTATTAAATGTAATAGAAACAAATATGAGTAATAATAAATTTAAATAATAGTATGTTTAAACCTAAACTAGGTAAGACTTTGAGGACTATTATTTAATATAAAAAAAGAATAATTAATATATAATTGCGTATAGTTTAGTTAAATTTCATAACCTAACTAGCTTTTGGCGGCGGCTTCGGCCACGCAACAATAGGCCGATTGCTTTCACATTTCATATTGCTCAATGACAACCTTGAGCAATATGAAATGTGAAAAGTCTTGGTCGTTGTTACTATTCCAATTTTGGTTTCACTCTTAATTCCCATCCCAGTCCCACTTCTGATTCTGAATCTGATTGATTTTGACCCGATTCTACTTCCGATTTTGATCCTAGTCGCATCCGACCCGATCCCGCAATCTTTCAATCTCCATTCTCTATGTTGCTCTCGATTTCATCTCAATCTTATTGTCATTCCTAATTCTGACCCAGATATCGCTGTCGACTCCAATCCTAGCCTAGTTGACGATTTCAATCCTAATTTTCAAGGTTCCGAACCAAAATGACAAAAACGGAGTCCTTATAGTTTCATCATACCCGTCCGTCCGTTCGTATATCACACGCATTTTACTCAAAAACTAATAATAATAATCCTTTACTCGGCCCTCAAATAAACAAAAAGGTAGACATAACATATTAAAATGAACTTAACTAAGACATACATTTACAAATTAAAATTAAAAAAATAATCAAATAACAAAAGGCCGAAAGGGTGACCAGTTCAGCAAAATGATGCAGCTTGAGCCACGGTGCTGATTTTCAGCTGGGCCCTGAAAAGAAAATTAAATCCTGATAATTATACTAACAAATTTTGTGCACATAAAACAAAGAGACAGTGCTAAGAACCTTGTCACGCGCATCCCTAAATCAGTAACAGTATATAACCAGGTCTAAAGTAAACATATAATAAAAATAATTTCAATTTTCTTTGTTTTTATTTTTTAATTCTGTCTTTCCTTTCCTAGTTATTAAGGTTAAAAATGTTTACAGCAGGTGATCGGTAATGCCATCCAACTGTAGTGACAAAATGTGCTTTTTTAAAGAGCGCTTGAAAGAGCGAGTTGATGAGAGGTTACGCCATGGGGGTGGGATATTATTCCTCACTTTGGAGGCGACATATTTAAAACTACCCCTAAATGCGGTGGTTTTATGAATAGGAGTGATAAGACGATTAGAGCGACTGGAAGAGGACCATATAAGTTTTAAGCTATTGTATTGCTTTTAACGCGGGCTTTGAGCATGGCGACCGAATCAAGAATTTCCGTAACGAAAATAAAACCTAATACCCCCCACTCCGCCTACCATGTAGCTCGGCCGAGCGTTCGCTTAACGTGTATGTATATGGTACGACTGTACGAGGCTCGCACGGATCGAGGCGAGCTGCTCCGAAATCGGACGAATACGTAAGCAGCTGTTTGTGAGAAAGTATATAAGTGTATAGGTATCTATCATATCTTTATAATGCCACACTTACCGCATGTTCCCCGTAAGTATACATGTAGGTATATACGTATACATAAGTGACCTATGTACAACAGTGAATAGCAATTGCTGGTGAATGGCTATACGCGTAAAATTTGTGTTTAAAGTGTTTTAAATATGAATAAACAAAGTGCATTTATTAATGAAGAAAGTGATGAAAAACTTGAATTAATATCAAAGAGAAAAAAATACTGCATAAATAAATAAATAGTTGTAATTGCATAAGTTGATGAAAAATGCTATGCAATAGCTTTACCGCGGCAGTCCCCGAGTGCCACGCGTTTTTTTTCATATAAGTATCAGGGAGCCCCTGCTTGTAGAACGCCAAAAAGAACGGCAGCAAGGTGGACGAAGTATCGAAAAGACATATTCACCATCCCGGTGTTATTCAAAAAGGATGTCACGTGGCTTCGAGGCGGCACATCAAAACAAAATCTAGTATAGGCATTTGGACTCACTATATTAAAGTATTACTTGATGCACGAAGGCGCGTTCCATATACAGTATCATAAATGTATACTGATAAAATTCGAAATATATAATATAATTATATTTTATAAGCTGCTACTTAGTTTTGTAGTTAAAAACCAAAAATAAACATTTCTGGGGGGGGGTCTGCATACATGTAACAAAAGCAAAAAAAAAATTATTCATTAAGCATCAAATTGTGCCACACATTTTGAGAGCTTTTTAAAAATATTTTAAGGTCCTTAGGCAATTTTTTTGGTTAGATATATATTTTCGGAAATAATATCTCCAAAAGTAGCAGAAAAATAACACTTAATATATACTTTCAACGAAAATTATTTTGAAGATCATCAAATATACCATTTTTGAGTTATTACCGAAAAACTAAGCTTGTCAATAAAAGAATGTAAGTGCTATGAATATATGCTCTTTGCTGGTGCACCTTAATTTACACTAGTTTAAGAGTAATAGTTGACATACTTACTTGTTTCTCTAGTTATAAGCGACTAAAATGCTTTTATCTGTGCTGAAAACATGGAAAAAGTGTAACAAAGTAGTTTTTTCATCTGTAGTGCATTTCTATGTAATAATGGCTTCAGAACCCTGTAATGAGCATGGTCCGGCATGCTCTTGGCCAGTTTTTTTTACTCTAGTAATTGCTGTTTCACTCTCGATTCTAACCATGATCTTGCTTTCAGTTCTATACTTTATTCTAATATACAATCCACTTCTACATAAAGTTTAATTACAATTCGTTCAGCCTTTGTAGCGTAATGGAGATTCAAACATCCGAACCTTATCTATTTTTTCCTCCATGTTAACAATAATTCCTGTAGAAATCAAATATTTTTCCAAGGTGAAAATAAGTATTTTTAATCTCAATATCACTATCGATAAACCTTGTGAGTTTCAAGACATCATACTTTTTGAATAAAATCATTTTAAACAGACAAAATGTTACAACATATCGGATTTATTGACGAATAAAGCATGGAAACTAAGTGATTCTAATATCACAAGCAGACGTTTTAGTTTCATTTATTTGTATTGTTTTATTATTGGTAGGCCTTCCAGTTTTTTATTTAGCATTTAGTGCTTCGCTAACAACTCAAAAAGTTAAACCGATAACTGAAATGAGAAAAAAGTTCTTAATGCAAATTTCCAAGAAAAACATTTTTATCCTCGGGAGTCTATCTCCATTATTAATAGTTCTAAATTGAAGCATGAAACAAATCTCTGCTTGTCCATTACGGGATGAACGCGCGGTCTTTGCGAAGAGCACGTCACATAGTATAACGGCGATGTTTCAATTGCCGCGTAAGCCAACGCCTCGGATCTTTTCCTTCGTAGCTTTGGACAACGATTTTCATGCGGTCTGGGCAGAAATAATTAACAGGGCAGATTTATGATTAATATATTCAGCAAGAGCTTCATATATTACTGCTGCAATTCAACTGCGACGGTTGCACTTTTTTTTAAAAACCTTATGAGCCGTCCACGCCCCCGTGGAATGTGTCCGACTTTTATGAACCACAAAACCTCCAAAGCTTGATATTGGCTTCCGCTTTCAGCCGAGGGGCTGTCGTCAGCGTTATCGGACGCGACCGATCGACATAGTGATGTCGTCAGCGCGTGATTCCCCTACGGAGGGTCCGCTTGGATCTCCTCGGAGTTGGGAGTCACGAGAGGTTTCGACGCAGGTCGGTACCTTTAGGTGACACCAGTGCGTGGTGGGTGCCCCAGGAGTTAAACCATTGGAGGTTAACTGATTTAGGGGCCTACTCCTCTATTCCCCTAAGGCTTTAAAAACATGGTTTCTTTTTCGACATCGGCAGTGAGGTTATCGGGCGGGTCTATGAGAACATTCCGCTGCCTTCTAATAAAGTGATTTGCGGGAGGTAGCTCATAAGAGGCAGCAGAGGAAATCAAAGGGTCAGGGTGATTAATTGCTATACTGAAGAATCGCTCTGACACATCCTACATGTAATTGGATATAGTAGGGAGTTCTAGGTCGCTATGAAGAACTAAGTTCTTGACGCACCAATGTACGTCTGTCGCTCTTCTATTAAATTTGTTCTGAATGACTTGAAGGTCCTTAGTGCAGTAGGAGCGGCGTAAGCAGACTATATACGAGTACGTCCTCACCGGCCTTATGCACATTGTATAAATGGTACCCTTGTTGTGTAGCGACAATAACGACACCGTTGAAGCGTTACATGTGGAAGTTAGCTAACTGTTTAAAACATTGGATATGATCTCTGAAGGGAAGATATTTATCCAACATGATACCTAGGTGTTTATTACTGTTTATATTTGTGTTTCCATGGAATGGGGGCATTTAACATGCAGAGGGTGGTGGTGTTTTCCGAGATTGCTCAAGTTCTTTTTTTCCCACTGAAATCGAAATAAATTGCCGCTGATTTGTCGAGATTAACTTAGATCCTCCAGAATCAAAACAATTGAGTCAGTTCGTCAATGGCCCGCTGGAGACGCGGTTTTATGTGTCCTACACCACAGTTACGTAAGTAGAATGTTGTATCGTCAGCGAAGAGCGCGAGTTTGCGGTCGCGGAATGTTGTTTATGTATGAAAAAAACAGTAGCGGCGATAGTGTGGAGATTTGAAGCACTCCCGCTCTGATGAGTTGTTTGGAAGTGTAAGTGTATTCATAGCGAAAGGTGAATTCTCCTTTATTGATATATCTGTATATGATTAGGATTAGACGATACGATGTATATCCTAGAGCTATAGGGTATAGAGTTGATATATTAAGCCCGCGTGCCAAACCCTATCATAAGCCTTCGACACATCGAAAAATACTGCTGCTGTTTTGTGTTTCCTTTTAAAGCCCTAGTTTTCTACTAGATTGAGGGATTGTTGGGGGCATAAATGTTTGGGTCGAAATCGGAATTTTTCGTTTATTATAAGTCCTTTGTTTAGTAGATGATTGCTTATGCGCGTTTTCAGATTTTTTCGTGGAGTTTGCCCAGCCTGCTCAGGAGGCTGATTGGTCTATAGTTAAAGAGAAGGTTGCGTGGTTTTTCCCGGTTTTGGATTGCCGATTATGACTGCTTTTTCCAGCTAGATGGAAAGTAAGAGTTTTTGAGACATGCAATATATATGACGATTAACAGAGCCATTAGCGGCAAAGAAAAGCATTTTATTACTTTATTGCTGATGCTGTCCAGACCCAATGTATTTCAGATGTTGAGTTTTTTGCTGTGAGATCGGACTTCGTCTAGCGAAACGGTATCCAGATCGTCCTTCGGGTGGAGGGAGATTTTCTATCGAACTTCCTCTTCGATCGTGATGTGGGTCGTGTGGAGAGGATGTGTGGGAGCATTGTCGCTCGATACTGTCAACTAGGCACTCAGCTTTATCCCGGTCATCGAACGCGACAGAGTTATCGAGTTTCTTAAGGGTAGAGGTTGACTCGTATCTCTCCTACTATACTATCAAATTGTAACATGAATTTATTGATTTTTAGTTTAGTCGTAATGTCTACCACAATAGCAAATAACAAAGTTTTACTTGAACCGCACGTAAAGTTTATACACATTCATAATTATTTTGTAATTAGAAAACAGACTACGATAGATGGACAGACAAGTAGGCAGACATTATTGCTCCTATAAAGGTTCCATTTTTCATAGGGTGTACGGAACTCTATTCCGAATTAAAAACGCTTTCCTTTTTTGAAATTGGTTAAAAATTAATTATATTTGATATTTTATTTATTTTACAGAAAAGTCTTAAAGTTGTTCACTAAAACATTCCAACAAACAATAAACATTGATATTTATAATCGGCGTCTATTACCATTATTACTAAATATGTTTTAATAGACGAAGCAAAGAAGAAATTTGGAGATAATAATTTGAAAGGTGATGATTGGTGGAATGGCTAAATAAGTAAGGGGTGATAAAAAAAAGCATACCTAAATTTCCTGTCTGCAAAATTTAGCTGCAGAGTATAAAGAATAGGTAGTTTGAAAATAAGCTAAAAGCAGTTAAAATAGCCTTACTTAGTAAAATTACTGCTTATCTAGTAAAATTTGCCTAAATTTTCAACAATTAGAACTAAATAATGTAGGAAAAGAAAAAAGAATGAGATGAATGACCAATGACCGCTATGATAGGAGATTCAAGGATAATTTTCTAGGAAAACAAAATCTTTTCTGAAATATGAGGAAAGAAACTCGGAAATATCGCGTAATATCTTGCATAAGTGTAATTATGTAAGATAACAAATATCTACTAAATTTAGAGAATGACATGAAAACGCATTGAAAGAATTGTTTCCAAAGTGTTTTCACATAAGTTGATATACTTGTACATAACAATACTACTGCAATTAAATATTTAAATGACAATAAAAAAGAAATAAGGACAGAAAAAAAATTGAAAATAATAAAGAATATGAAAGCGGAGAAACGTTTTTACTGAGATTTTTTAATATTTGATGGAAAAGCTATAAGTACCTAACGACTGATGCAAAATCATCATTGTGCCCTCTTTAAAGGGATAAGCTCACGGAAGTTTGCGAAAATTGTCGGCATATAAAACGAAGGCAACCTCGTTGACACATTGTATCCAAAAACATTAAGTTAAAAAGTTTGTGAATGAAACTGATATAAGAATGGAGACTTGGAAGTGAAATCGAGAAAAAGGATGTACGATTTAAACTATTCTCTGTGATATAATACAAATAAATTTTAGACCAAAAATCGAAAGATTTTCTGTATGTTAATTAATCTGGAAAAAAATTGGGATACTCTACAATATATCCTATCCACGTATGGTATAAATAGCACACTGATTAATACACTGAAATATGTATACAAAGGCTATAATGCCTACGTTACAAATAAACGAGGCCATACATGCCTCATTTATTCTACCTAGTTCGACACCCGTAGACGTGTATCAGATAGGTATAAATAGGGTCAGTGTATCTGGTCAAACTATTCTTGAATGAAATGTCTATGTGATTTAAAAGGGTATGAAGGAAAAGTAACAAATAGTGAAATATATGTCAAATGCCTTCTATACGCCAACGAACAAGTAATTTTGTGGTCGCGCCATCGCTTTACTAATTACACAAAACGGTAACCGTAACAAATGATAATAAATGAAAGTATTTATCCATTTAAGTTATTTGTGTAGAAATGACGGTTAAAATGATAAGAAATAATAAAAGGAAAACAAAATCATGAAACAAAGTAAATGGGTTTACTTGATATTATAAAAAAACAAAAGTCTCTTACAAAAAGTGGTTTCGACTATTTATAATGGAATTCTAGTCTAGCTACGTTTACATGGGAGAAGAAAAGTTGACTTTAACAAGAAAATATACATATAAAATAAATGAAAGTAGAAATACGATCATTACTTAATGTCTGTAGGTATGAAGGGTTCCTTCTGGTAAAGAAGTTATAGGAATAGTTACATGAGAGAATGACGTGATGTTAAAGACCATAAAGTAAATTGAGATATGTTGAGATTATTTGGTCGTGTATAAAATACAAACGAAAATATGGTAGCAAAATAAATCTATATCTATGATAAAAAGGGTCAACAAAGACTGTTCTATAATTTTTTTTTATATTTTGAATACCAAAAAATAAAAAGCTTACACGAAATAGTTCATGGCCGTCAACTCTGACAATATAAAAGAAATATATGTATGTAAAAATTCTAAATACTATGTGGAGATCACTGCTTCCCCTTCTGGGAAATAGGATACGAAAAAATAAAAATTTAAAATTTTTATTGATTTTTCCATTCGAATTAGTGTTTATCTTGATTGTCTGTGTTTGGGCTTTGACTGTGTTATGGACGTACGCAACGGATATTACTTTCTTTAAGCGAATCATACATATAATTACTTGCTAAGAAATTCCTCTGGATTTCGTGTAGTTATAAACCTAGTAGTGAAATTGTAGAAGCAATTACATTACAATGCAATCGCATTACACTTGCGTAGCCTCGGTCACTCCAGCCGCAGGTGTAATGGCGCTGTCGTTGATCTGTTCAGCCGTCTTTATTAATTTACGTCCCCGGCAGTCATGTTGCGCTTTATTGCTATCCCTGGGTTGTTCTTAAGAAATCTTTTTCAACCATATACGATCTTTATGCTTTCATTTGGCTTTTTGCAATTATAGGCCGATATTGCATTATTTATTTATTTTTTTATATTCAACTCTATACATTTTCTCCATAACTTTTTTTCATTAATATTTTATATACACAACCTTTAGATCTTGACAAAAGTTGGCGATTGTAACTCAAACGAAGATCGTAGCTTCTCAGTGTTAAAATTTATACTAAAAAGAAATTTTGTGACGCAGCAAAACGACCTCAAAATATTGGCTCTTCTCCCTCCGCTGCGCGCGATGCTTCACAGTCCTCACTAAATGTAATGAATTTTTCGTTCATTTAGCTATCGAGTGGAGTAATTATAAGGTGACCAACTGTACTCATTTACTGAGTTTTGTACTCTTTTTTCGCAAACCGTACTCTTTTCAAATCCTGTACTCTGAAATTACTCATTTGTATAATTTTATGCTCATTTGTATTTCTAAAACATTTTTTTAGATTATTTAATTTCAATTTTATTAATTAAATATTTAAAATTATTTTGACAGTGATGAGAATTTCACGCACGCATATTGCTTGCCGTTTCCGGAACGTCAGAGGACAGGGCAAACACCAGACACGAGATGATCAACTATTTTTTGTTCAAAAAGAGTACACTTTGCAAGAATTTGAATTTCGCGCGCCATATGTGCACGTGAAATTCAAATCCTTGCAAAGTGTACTCTTTGTGAAAAAAAAAAGTTGGTTCCTTAGTAATTAAATTTTGGATGTAGATGATAGGTATATAACTGCAGCATTAAACTATATCCTCCAATTTTGTTATCGTCAGTTTTCTGAATTGCCTCCCAATATGGAAGCAAATTTAAAGACATATTCGCGTCAAAAAAAGTAATAAAGTAAATGGATACGAATTAATTTGGCGGAAAATG
This sequence comes from Eumeta japonica, assembly GCA_005406025.1. Lineage (NCBI taxonomy): Eukaryota > Metazoa > Arthropoda > Insecta > Lepidoptera > Psychidae > Eumeta > Eumeta japonica. The sequence continues at coordinate 128,656 of BGZK01000993.1, read as the reverse complement.
AATATAAAATAAACAATGAGTAATTTTAAAATGTGACAGATGTCAAATAAGAACTGTCAAAATAATATTTAGAGACTGCCTTCTTTATGAGGACATTGGCCACCTTTATTGACATTTACCACCCCATTATTTCACTTCTATTAGCTAGTACATACTTCATAGAAATAGTATAAGATTTACTTGATCAATCAAGTTCTTTCGCTTGGGAAAAGCTGATCTTTATATATCAGAGTACATGTTTTTTTTTTATTTATAATTTTTAATGAGTCAATTTTCATTATTTGACAGTTCACACGTGTACAGTACAATGCACGAAACTTTGCCTCTGTGAAGTTCGTCACGAAAGCGTCGCAATCGCGTAAAATAGAATATTGAAGGGTCGTGGAGCGCAATACCTGCACAGTACATCATTCGCAGCCAATTCAGAGCGGCAAAGTTTCATGCGTTGTACGTACTGTACTTCACATCATCATTTGTCAATACCGTGACAAACACTAAACGAGTTTGTTATCATCGTCAAAAACATATGATACCACAATATCTTCTCCTTTTTGCTCTCTTAAGTTTTCTAAATACGTTTATAATGTATTTGAAACTTGAGCACTGGCAAACTATTAAGCTAATCTTAACTAAAGTTTAAACAAAAACTTACATCACGGTGGTATTGACAGTCAATCACGCCTCATTCGGTGTTAGTACTGTCACGTTACACTGACTGACTTGAGTATGACAGGTGCATCAGTTACGATTGTCACGGTTCGGAGTGTTCGTTTTCAATGGGGGTTTTTCTTTAGATCGCATTTTTAAGTGATGGAAATCAGTGTGTCAAATTGGTGTATCTCGTTTTAACGCCTAGTTATAAGGCTTTTGCATGATAATAATAATAATGAATTACTAATGGTCGCCGATTCTTACGAGATGATCGCAGGGCTGCAGCGCATAAGCTGGCTCTGCAGGGCTCCCTAGTCAACTTTAAGCTTCCTTTTGAGATTATGGTAAGCAAAACTTCATTTATTTTTTTTTATATTAATCAATCATTTATTTTATTTTTTATTAAATAAAAACTCAATTTTATGCATATATTTAAATAAATAAGTACATATGGTTTGTTCATCTATTTACAGCTCTAATAATAGCAATATTTTTTTATTAGAAGCTTACAGAAAATCATAATTTTTATTTTGTGGTTGTAAATTTTTGATGTACTAAAGCAAAAATTTGAAATTAACCAAGTAAATAAAAAAACTCCAGTCAATTATACAATATACTGTATCAATAATTTCCATCTTTACATTGAAATCTATTAACAATTATTTTTTTCAAATTCATGCATTACTATAATAGTAGTCAAAGGATTTTCTTACTTTGAAATTGAGAAAATATTATTTTTGTTCATAGTGTGAAAAGCCTTTGGCAATCGTTAATGTACAATAGAATAATTGGAAATTATATTTTGTAGATGCCAAATTAAATATTTATTAAAAACCCTTCGTTCGGCTCACTCATTGTAAACTCACTAATCCAATTAAGGTGGAAAATAATATTTTTAAAGGATTATATTGATTTAAAATTATTGGCCATAAGGCCATAATTGACCAAGGTTATAAAATGACTTTGTATAGAAAATAAATTGCATTAACAACTGATCCATACTGACATAAAAATATGCAGAGATTCTGCTTTTGCATTGCTTATTTTCTAAAATCAAAAGTATAATCTAAAAATTAAAATAAAAGACATAAATATCAAAATCTAAAAATATGTTATACTAGCATGCGTTTTATGCATGTTATATATATGTTTATTGTAGTGAGAAAAAAGAATGTCCTGCTTTCACAAATGCTAGTAATTGTATCGTTTAAACTAAACTATTACTAAATATATTTTTAAATTGTACAAAATACAGTAATGCATACTAAACCATTTCAAAACTATTAATTACATACAAAAAGAAATTGTATGTAATTGTTTCGTAATCATTACCGAGAGTTATTCTATGATTAGGTACATCACATGTTACTGTGTAAATATTTCACATTACCAAACATCTTTACACAAGTGTGCATTTGTGACGAGTGGAATATTGTGAAGTAAGTTTGCTTACGAAATCAATTGCAAGTGAAGAGTTGAAGGACAAGACAGTGGCTTATAGCGCTAGTTGTAATTTTATTATATGAATAGTAAATAATTATTGAATGAAATATTGTTTGACAGTTAAATTAACATGTGATTTTTTTTGGATTAAAGATTTTACATGGGAATAGAATTTTTAAAAAAAATATAATTGCATTAATAAAATCTAAAGTTTATTTTGTAGTTTAAACAACACATATGAATGCTGAAGAAATCTCTGATAGTTAAATTGAGTCACTTGTGCAGGTTTCGCACATACACATGGCACTAATTGAGGGTTTAGTGAAAAAAATCTGTGCTATCATACTTTAAAAGAGAGACTAGAAAATCAAAACAAAAAAAAATCATATATTAATATGGTAAGCTTAAGGTGTTTGCATCCCTATTTAGAAAAAGCCACACAATTACCCTAATTAAACTTCATATTATTTTATAGATAACTAGCTGTCCCGCCCGCTTTGCTGGGTAATTTTTATTTATAAATAAAATGGCGAAGGATTTACAGAATTCAAAAAATGAGTAGCCTAGAACCATCTCCAAATCATTCCACATCGAATGGTCCCAGTCCCATGTCTATACGTTTAGTAGTTTTTACGTGATTGGCGAACAAAGACAACCTATTTTCATTATATATGTATAGATCACTTGCTGTATGTGCATTAATAAATTAAATAAATATTATAGCCTTTGTTTTTGAAAAATAATTAATTATAACAATTGTATATATAGATATATATTAACACACAATGCAGGAATGCTCTCATCCGATGACATTATATAATTAAAAATGCTGCCATGTGACGTTTTCTTAATATATCACCGAGTTTCTTAATGTAATGCAACCAAAAGAAGGAACATATAAACAGTGTGAAAAATTATTAATTTGTAAAACATTTAATAGGAAAGAATATTAACAAAATTAATTAATTAATTAATGTACATGTCATATAAGGTTGCACAAAAAGACTTCATATTTTATATACAAATTCAAGATACTTTTTCATTATATATTATGTACATTTAATTATAGTATTTATATATGCCATTTTGTTAAACAACTTCTTGACATTTTGTAGGTAGTGACATAATCCACCATTGATCAATTTTTTCAAAAATGGTTCGGTTTCATTAAATTTCATTATAGAATCACAAATCAGTACACAATTCATTCGATTTCTTTCGGTGAGCTGGTGTGGGACCCAGGTATTGAGCTTTTTTAGATATCCAGTTTTTTTTTTAATGGGTCAAAACTGTTTTGTGGTCAATCCCCAGCTCTTCAACTATGTCGTAAGAACTAATATGCCGATCGTGCTCTACTTTTACCAAAATGACATCGTTTTTATATGTAACAGGTCGACCAAAGCAAGGTTCATATTTGACATCAAAATTACCAGCCCAAAATGCTTGAACCAGTTTCATACTATTACGTACACTGAATTATGTCCATCCATAAATGTCACATTTTTTTTTCATGGCTTGTGTCACATTTTTTCCTTTTTTTCTTATTAAACTACAATATATATCAAATTTCTATATTAGGTTGTCATTTTAGTGCACAGAAAATCAATAAAAAAAATAGCGGTACACCGTTTTTACTTGTCATTTTTCTTTTTTTAATATGTCTCATATATTAAATGATATCAAAATTAGCCAGATACAAAGCACCACCAAAAAGATTCTTCTGTAACTTTTGTAGTTATAAAATAAGAATAAACTTTTTCCCGGACCTGCCATATAGCAAAAGTTATTCATAAAATTCACAACTTGTGAGAATAAATGCATGTTTAAAATATCAAGACTAACATCATTATTTTATAAAAACATACTATAAACAAGAAATTATCATGTGAACCCTAGCAGTACTAAGAAAACTATTTATTTTTCAAAGAAAATAAAGGTTTTCAGTATTTTTTTCAGAGATTAATACCTAAAACCTACTGGGATTGCAACAGTTTTTTTTTTTAATATGAAAACCATCATAACGTTATCATTTAATGGAATGGCGAGGCAATATGCAACAATATCTACATATAAAAGTTTATCAGAATTACTAACATGCGTCATGCTATTATAATTTTTTTAGTAGAGATCCTTTCCTTGTATGATGTATATTGTATAAATTTATTAAAGCATTATTAATACTAATGATTTTATTGAATGTAAAACATTGAATTCTTTGAGAACAGACCTAATTTGTAAACCACAAATATCATTAAGTAAGAAAAAATACACTCTTAAATTTAAAGTAGAATGTTATTTTAAGGAATTGAACAAAACAATAATTGAACACTAAAAAATTTTTTATTCAGTTTACCATCAATATCCCTTAAATGTTTAAGGGTATAGACAGTCCTTGTTGTTCTTAACAAGGACAAAGGAAGAATGACAGCTTTTAATTGTCTTTGCAATCCATATTATATAGCCCATTCAAGAGAAGGCAAAATAAAAATTGCTAGTACAGTGGAATCTCAATAACTCAAATGTCAAGGGAAATGCAAAAAAATTTAATTAACGAGTTTTCGATTTAACAAGAACTTCGTTATATATGACTGTGTCCACAAGGAACAAACATAATGTTCACAGCTGTGGTACTTAGAAAGTTTCATGAATGTATTCATTATCACTGTACAAGACAAAAACAATAGATTAATTATAAGCCCCAAACCCAAACATTCATTTTGGAATTTATTGCTATTATGTCGGGGAATTCCAAGTAAGACGTCATTATATTTTACCAACTATGACTTACAGAGTCTCCTTTTTGAAATTCGAGTTATAGAATATAAATATGTATTATCAATACTTCGTAGGGAAATAGCAATTTGTTTGAGTTACAAAGTCTAAATAATTCGAGATACCGCATATTTAAGGATTCATCGGAAGGGAATGGCATTTTTTTTCGACTTACTGAGGATTTCGACTTAACGAGGTTCGAGTTATTGAGATTCCACTGTACTAAAAAGAAGTAACCTAAGGAGTTTAAACAACACTCTCTCTTTACAATATGCATTGCACATTGTTGAGATTAAAATGGAACACTACCATGTCGATCATCCAAAGAAATCACCGTGAAGGCTGTCTAACAAACTGAATATCATTAATGCTGTGCTAAATTTGCACAGATGTGATCTGATATGCTCATTGCAGATAAAGACGAACAATTTAAATAAAAAACCCGTGGGATTTAACTGCTCTGCTATCAGATTGTTTCATGTTATTTCTAAGCAGTGTACTAATTTTATTCATCATTCAATATTTTGTATCCATGAGTGAAAAAGAGCAACCCTTGACTTTCTTGCTCATTCTTCTCAAGATGAATCAACAGTTGCAATGGGTGATAATGTCATAAAGAATTCATTAATGTCATATTTCAATTGTAATTCCATTACCTACGAAATAAATATAATTTTGATATGATTTGATGATAACGTACAATACATACCGTAAAATAAAGTATTTAACATTTGTTAAAAATATTTTTCATATATAAATTGTACCAAGTACCTTGTGACTACAGTTCGTTTTTGGTTTTAATAATGTGTAGTAAAATCAGTAGAGAAGAATTGGTCCTACACTGGCCTCACGCCTCGTCATCCATGCTGAGGTCGTATATGGTACTCTACTGCATTATTGCGAACTGGAGGCGTCGGGTGTGGCCAGTGTGCTCACTCGCGGTAGCGGAACGAGACGCCGCGTGACGCGCGCGGCCTCGACCTCGCACCCGCACGATTCACGTATATCGTCACGATGTTTATGTTTTTTGTCCAGACGCGGTGCGACCGGCCCAGCGGCGCAGCGACTCCGCCGCGCTTCGCGCAGCACCCGCAATGCTCCCGCTGAGGCGCGCGCACGTGGCGGCGCTGACAGCGCTCTCCGCCGCGGTGCTGCTCCTGCTGGCGCGCTATGGGCCTGCACCGCCGCACCCTGCCGTACATAAATTGTTCGCTCCCGCACCACCACCCCCGGCACTGGCGCTTTCTTCATACAATAATAGCTCTTCAGCTGCAGTCGAACGGGTCTCGAACGACACGACAACCGTAGCACACCATCGGGCCGCGGCTCCGCCCCGACCCCAAGCCGTAAACACGAGCACGGAGCCGCACGTACTGCTTACCCGCGACCTATATGTGGCAGGGCATTCAGTGCCCCACCCCGAACTGTGTCCGGGCTTGGGAGCGCGCTTACGATTGCTGGTGTTGGTGACATCGGCACCGGCGCACGCATCGGCGCGCGAGGCTATCCGCCTAACCTGGGGCCATTACGCGTTGCGCGCCGACGTAGCTATCGCGTTCGTAGTGGGCGCCGCGCCGATCGAATCCGAGCCGACCCTCCTCGCCGAGGACACTCTGTACGGCGACCTGATCCGCGGCCGCTTCGTAGACTCTTATTCCAACCTGACACTGAAGAGCGTGTCGATGTTGGAGTGGGTAGACGAGTACTGCCCGCGCGTGCCGCGTCTGCTCAAGACCGACGACGACATGTTCATCAACGTGCCGCGGCTGCTGGACTTCGTGGCGCGCACCGCGAACGACACGCGCACCATCTGGGGCAAAGTGGTGCGAAGGTCGCTGCCGAAGCGGGCGCCCTCCTCCAAATATTACGTGCCACCGCAGCAGTACCCGGCGCGCGTGTTCCCCGACTTCGCGACCGGCCCCGCGTACCTGGTCTCCGTGGACGTCGTACGACCGCTGTACGAAGCGGCGCTACGCGAGCCGTACCTGCGGCTCGAGGACGTATTCGTGACGGGCGTGCTAGCGGGCCGGCTGCACGTCCGCCGTCAGCACACGCCGGAATTCTATAACAAAAAGGTGGCAGCGCACCCGTGCGCGGTGCAGCGCGGCCTCGCCATACACATGGTGCGCTATCACGAGCAGTTCGATTTGTGGCGCAAACTACTCGACGGCAAGACGAAGTGCGCGGCACAGACCGCGCCCAAGCCGAAGGCCGCGCGCGCACCGCCCCGTCCGGCGCCCGCCGCCGTTACCGGCAGATAGCCATTCGAAGACGTTGTCGGTTTATGTAGTGTATTTATGTTATACTTTTTGATGTCTTTTAATTTGATAAACTTATTTTGATGAGGAGAGGAATCGCGAGCGCAAACTATGGCAATTATACCCTTCACAAATGTAGAAAACTAAATATACTCATATCAATAAGTATTATTATATAACATATAATAAGTATTATAATTATACAATCTCATTAAATGAATCTCAATGTGCCGCTACTTATTTTTTACTTTTCAATTCTAAAGTAGGTTTAGCTCCTTGGAAGGCTGGTCTATTATTTCATAAACAGAATAAGTGGTTAACATTAAATTCAATGTTCCTTCTGATTTGCAGATGATGAAATGGTAGAGGGGAATGTAAAAGTTGATAAATGTCAATTACATAATCTATTGGACCATTAATTATCACAACCATTGGACGAGAGTCTTTCTTCACTTAGATGTTTGTTATTCATTGTTGAGCCCCTGGTGTGGCAATCTGTATGTAACGTAAATATCATATGCATAATCCAATTACAAATAATATTGTGCTCATCAAAAAATGTGTCTTCTGCGTATCATCCATATTTAATATGTGATTGATTGTTATTGGGTATTTGGACAATTAAAAATCAGATGTTTAACTTTCAAAATTTACTACGATTAGTTGATTTTTTCTCAACTTCTTCAGATAAGCTATAATAATATAAGACAACATCATTTCTACATACAATTATTAAAATGAATATAAATTGGTTGAAATATTTACTCTTGAATTTAACATCCTCGTAAAAGATGAAGTTTATCAGACTAAATCTTTTATGAATGGATACAAGTATTGTTGCTGTTAAATAATCTTAATAAAATTGTTATATTTTAAGATACAATTACTAATGTTCAGTCAAGATTTTTTCAGATCTTGTGACGTTTAAATAAAAGGTAAACTGATGGTACTTCGGTTACCGATGGTTGAAAAGATGCTCTCTCTGCATTCAAATTTGACATTTCATGACAAATTTTAAAAAAGTTAACATCTGATTAATCAATGAATTAATTGTGTAAGTACTTAATAATCCGCTCAACATCATTTCTAATGATTGGGTTATGTTACATGTTTCTAGATTAATTGTTAATGATGATTTCGTACTTATGAATTTCATATTGAAATTCTGTTTCAGCAGCAATGTAGAAAATATAACACGAGCCGGTTTACAATAAAATACAACACGTATAAAGGTAATCCTATTTCATTAAATTCTTAAATAAAAAAAAAATCCATTATAAGGCTTCCTTGCAGACATTAAAGTCAGCAGATTGTGCTGAATGCTCCAAAAATGGTATGGTCAGCCATCTTGTGTGTGTTTCAATAACCTTGATAGCGTTCATCCATCATATGAAGGTCCTGATGGAATCGCTCATCTTGTTCTTCACTTAAATCCCCAAAAATAGCAGGAAAATAGTCAGGGTAGTTGTGAACAAAGTGTAACTTGGTGCCCGTTTGCACCCAAGTGTCCAAGTGACTCATTTGTTATTAAACGTATTGAGAGTAGTTAAAACTTTTCTTATTTCCCAAAAACTTTTGAGCAAACAAGCTCATTCGATACCTTTTTCCTCAATCTCTGTCATAGTGCTCATAAAATTTGTGTCTTCTACTAACGATCTTATCTATGGCCCTTAAAAAATGTCCGCTTTTGTCCTTCCTGCATTCAGTATTGAGAAATTTTTTGATAAAAGAAGAAAACAGTTTGCATTTTTGTTAAAACTTTAACTAATTATTTTATAAGCTTTAAAAAAATATTTTATATGCAATGGAAGCAAAATTATACAATACCTTGATACTAAAGATGGATTCATTGCTTTCGTTGTCCTGAAACTAGGATTTCCCGAGTAGGCCATCCTATTTAACTTCTCGCTATAAAAAGTAAATAATTTTCATAATATTGGTTACTTATTGTTTTCACCCAAATTTTCGAAAATTGAATTTTTACCAGCACTTGACAGTCCTAGGAATCTATTTCGACCATTTTCCGAGTGATGTTTTTATGTCTTTGAGTGTGTGCACACGCACGAGCGTGCGTGTGAATGTAAACCTCTCAACTTTCGAATGCATTAACCGATCGAAACATGGTTTGCTACATTCCAAAGGGATGCATTTAACTTAGACTGCTCTTCCGACTGATACCAAAACCTAATCGGCTCTTCTTCAAACAGTTGCATGGACTGTTATAAACTGCATAAAAATTGTTTGAATTATTCAAGAGATATAGTAGATAAAAAGTACTTTCTTGCAAATTGAGTAAATGCCTCACCGATGAATTCCAAAAACTATACAGTTGTTCTTTAAAAACAACGTTGGTTGTTGCTAAATGCATCAAAATTGGCTGATTTGTTTAAGAGACATTGTAAGAGGAATATTTATCACAAAAAAAAAAAATAGCTTCAATTACCCAAATTAAACAGACTTCTAAAACAACTAATTAGTTGTTTTAGAAGTCGGAGTTAGAAGTTGGAGTCGGTTCCAGCTAAAGCAAGGCAAAAGAACATATTAAACATGAATATAATACATTAAATATTTAGTTAAAAACAGATCTTAGAAAAGACACATTTGTGTCTGATTAGCTGAAACCGACTCCAAAAACAACTGGTTAGTCAGCTCAGTACGATATGATACTACCATATGCAAGAACTTGGACAACTAAAAAAAAAGAGCTCAAACACACTAATACGTGCCTATAATATTTGAGGGTTTCCTTCGATTTTTCTGGGATCCCATCGTCAAATCCTGACTTCATGACGACGGGCATGCCTCGGGAATATGCCCTTTCAAACAAAAATATTTTCGGAATCGTTCCACGATTAATGAAATTATCACTCAACATCATAAAAAAACAATACGTAGAGTCAAACAGATACCTCTGCCATTTTTGAAGACGGTGAAAAATGTTTTTGTACAATATGTCTTAAAATAACTACTCTACTGATAAATTATAAAATCTAACCGGTTGTTCTCTTTAAAAAACAGAGTCGATCGTCCTAAATTGCACGAAAATTAGTTAATTCGTTCGAGAGATATGGTTAACGAAAAATTCGAAAAAACTGATTTTTCAAAATATTTTTAACTTGATGGATTCATGTTTGATTTTCGGTCATCTTTTTCTTCATAAAAACTGCCATAAAACAAATGTAAACTGAATCACATGTTCGAAACACATTGCAAGTGCTATATTAGAAAATAGGGTTTCTTAACTTTCCGCTGTCAATTGAAAAAAAAAATCATAAATTAAGAAAATACTGAGTCCAATTCGAAAATAGTTTTCATAAGATCTTGACGTTTTAGGGTCTTATGAATCTATTTTGGCAATTTTCCGCGTGACGTCTGTATATGTGTGTGTGTGTGCGTGTACGCGTGTGTTTGTGTGTATGTGTTGAAAAAATTATTAAAAACTGTTTTGTTAAATATTTCTTAAATTAGGTACTTTACGAATAAATTCCAAAACCTAACTATTTATTTTGAACAGCAAATTAGTTCGTTGTCGACTGCATCAAACTCGGTTGCTTTCTTCGACTGATATGGTTTACGAAAAACTGGCATAAAAAGATTTTTTCAAACTAAGTCAAGATTCTTGGTGGATTGACGTTCGGTATCGGTTAACTTTCTTTACTTGGAAAACTACGATGAATGCTGCAAAGTAAAGCAAAAACGAACAAGGCATTCGATAGACAGCTCAGTTTAAAATTTAAAAAATAGCGTTTTATTAAAATAAAATGTTTGAACTAAAATAACTACAAACATATTAAAATTATATATTCGAGTTCGAAAAGCTTTAAAAAGCTCTTAAGTCTCTATCAGAGAAACTTAAAAGTCAATAATTTACTGCTAGGTGTATTTGTAAGCACAGTTCGAAAGCGACAAAAAGTTTAAAAAATGGCCTTTAAAGTCAACTGCTTTGTCGAGTTTTTCATCTCAAAAAAGTAATTAAAAAAAAACCAAAAAACACGCTTTTAAAATACATTAAACTAAAAAGTGAAAAATAATCCTTAATATGAATTCAAAAAAATAATGAACAATGACGAAAATACTAGCATTATTGTAGAAAAGCGTGGGGCGCTTTGTGCCACATTTTCGTATATGGAGCAACCACGCTTTTTCCACAATAATATTAGTATTTTCGTCATTGTTCATTATTTTTGAATTCATATTAGGATTATTTTCACTTTTAGTTTAATGTATTTTAAAAGCGTATTTTTAGTTTTTAAACTATATTTATTTTCATTTTTAGTTCGGTTGATTGGTAAAATTTATAATTTTAATAATACAACAATATTTGAAGCATTAATAATGCTTATGACTGTTACTAAATTCTATTACAAAACAGTAATAGAATTTAGTAACAATAATAACCACTGCTCTCACGCAGACGATACGTGACGAAATTATTCGATCCTGGCGATCCTGATCAGGATAAGAGGATAAACTTATCAAATTATTGTATTGTCATTGCTCCTTCATAAGTATGCAAAGTTTCAAATTAATCAGACTTCTTAAAATTGATGAAAATTAAGCTCAAAAATTCCGTTACATACATAGATACATACAACCCAAGATTATATTAATCCTGGCGGTCCTAATAAGGATAATGGGAAACTGTTATCAAATTATTGTATTGTCATCGGTCCTTGAGATGTGTGCAAAGTTTCAAGTTGATCAGACTTCTAGAAACCGATGAAAATTAAGCTCAAAGATTCCGTTACATAGTTAGTTAGTTAGTTAGATACAACCCAAGCTTATAAAAGCGTGTTAAAAAAAATAATTCCTTGATCTTTGAGACACGACAAATACCATAGCAGGAAGTTTTTGCGATGGCCTGCGGTGTGGGCCATAATAGGGTCAACCGCTTTACAAATTTCTAACTCAGTGTTGATCTTCGGCACTACTGTCCCTCAATCGAAAGAATAAACAGATAATTTGTTTAACCACCTCGTTGGTCTAAAAGAAAGTCGACCGCTTATAAATCTAAGAGTATCATCCAGTTATTTTCCGCATATTTAATCTTGTCCAAAACCGGAGCAACAGATATAAGTTCTTTGCTTTAATAGAATGTGCGCTACGTAACGGCCCTAATTTACTCCTATTTTTTTAAGAAAGCATATTTTTAGACTTCGTTGAGACGAGTCTATATATATATGAATAATCGCCGCTCGCTAGAAACGTAATTTCGTAATCCGATTGCAGCTAATAAACTCGGTTTCAGAAATCATTTTCCTCAGCAAGACATTTGAGGAGATTGTGTTCTCTCGTGCGGTAATAAGAAATTTGAGTTCATTTAGTTACTAAGTTTCCAGGAAGCCAATATTTCTGAAGCGGACTTCGACAAACCCAAATTTCTGACTGGGTCGTTTAAATCATCTTGATTGAATGCTACTGACGTTTCCAGGTCACATTCAAAGCCACTATCACTAGCTACTACTGTCAATTTTCGTCTCAAAGTCCATCTGCTCCTGTGAAGCATCAGCCTGAAATGCAGGTGTAGTCTGGCTTAGGATACGCCTATGTGCCGATCGTATGAAAGTGTATTTTTTGGTTAACGCCAGTTATGTTCATCAAACAAAAACATCACTCGTCATGGTCGTTCACGAGTTTTGTCCAGATCATAGCTGTTTTATGCAGGAAAGTATTTGTTTTCTTATCTGTTCACAAACATATCCCCTAACTCTTTACCGTTAAGGAGTTCTGTGACTTCTATCGTCAGCTCGGCAGTATGATATGATAACTACCATACGCAAAAACTTAAACAACTAAAAAAAAGGTCAAACACCATACGTGCCTTTAATATTTTAAGATTTCCTTCGATTTGTCTGAGATCCTGATTCGGTAACTACTACATTGAAAGTGGTCCTTTCAAACAAAAAAAAAGGAATCAATACACAATTGACGAAATTATCGCTGAACATACATAAAAAAATACGTACAGACGAGCCTCCTCCTTTTTTGAAGTCGGTTAAAATACGAATGAGGGTATATTAAGAATCTGCCACGTCGAATTAGTAAACATCATGTGACATTAGTCACTCATCAGTCAAAAAGTGCATTGTGTCGATCAACGAATCAATCACATATGTGAGGATTTTATGACACTACTCTGTAAATGAAGGCCTAGAGAAAAATTAATTGTCGTTGTTTACTAACACTTCCATTGATTTTATGTTTTATTTTACTTTACAAAGGGCGTTTATACTAATAATTCAAAACGCCATTTCGTTTGAAGACACGTCCGATATTAAAATTCTTTATACTCATCACTTTTTAATCTGTAAAGCTTTTCCTTGGGCTTTCTCCACATTTACTTCATTTTAAACAGGTATTTAAGATCTATTGTTGTATTTATGATGAAAAATCAGAAAAACATATTAAGTTTACGGATTTTTTTTAATAGCCACTTTTACCATCACTCCAATGTTGTTTTCTGTGAGTCCCTACTCACAGAAAACAATACCAATACATAAATATGCCCCTAAACCTGCTGAGAGGTCTCTATATAGTGGGTTGAAATATAAGCCTGCTGATAGGTATCTAGACTAGGTTGAAATATAGATTGCGATGGGCATTAATAATTTATATCCACTTAGATCATAATTCATTGCTCTATCTCTTCTAGTACTACTAGTAGTTAAATAGAGGCATATGATTTTACGGTGCGCATGTCAGAAATAAATTCACCAGTGGCACCCAAGGTGGGTAATATATATATATATATATTACAAACATGCAGATTGAACAGGAAATTATGAATAATAAATATTAATATTTACTATTAGCATTAGATATTAAATAATAAGTACTCGAGTCACTGAGCTATTTTCGAGTGATCTGAATTTCCCATAGGAAATCGATAATTTTCCACGAGAGAAATCGCTTATTTCATATACCTAAAATGCAAAATTTACCTAATGCTGTTGTATTAATTAAGTAACTAATACCTGTTGGTATTAGTTAATGACGTTACTTTAACCATCAACTAGTAAATCCGCACAACATCCAACAACATAACGACAACCCAGTCACCATAAAATTCTACGAGGTGATGCTCGCGTTTGGTAAAACGCGATTAAGAAATTTTTTTCGCTAGTAAGCGAAGGCACCTGTATAGGTAAACTTGAAAAACAAAAGTTTAACAAAGTACAAATTTTCATCGAAATCGTTAATCGTTTATCAATGCGTTGAAAAACGTCGATATAGCTGATATATACACAATTTAAAAAAATTGCAATGAAAATCATAGCTTCTCGAATTTTATCGAAAGTTTTTCTTTTGTTTTAGCGTGTATCAAAACTTCACCCTCAGGTACTAGAGTTGTTTTACCCTCTATGACTTTTTTCATCAAAAATTATAAAATCTTTTCGAGATGTTTCAGTCTAATCGTGTCTAATTGAAGATTGAAGCCAGAACATAACAGAATTTTGAAAGACTGCACAGACGAATATTACAATTTTTCTTAATTGAAAATGTAATGGATACTAATACAGACTATTCAGATTTAGGATAGACTAATTCGTTTGCGGAAGGACATCAACAAGCAAAGCACGGTCTTTGTGTGTCCGTATATAGATGAGGGAAGACTCTCGGTAGCTAGGCTGGTCAACAAGGTCGAGGTGTGCCTGTACTGTGCCCGCTGATGAAGGTATAATGAAAAAACATATGTCAAATAGTCAATATATACATAGAATGAATCATATATATGTACTTGGAAAATATTTACCACGAGTTTTTATCTGTCTGTATGTTTGTCAAATTTACTGCACATAATTTAATGCAGTTTTCAAAGGCCTGTTGCTGGAGGTCTAACTTGAAAAAGAAGATATGTTTCATCTTTATATACCGCCTAAAAGTCGAGTTACATGCAAAACTCTCAAACCAGAAACTGTATTTGAATGTAGGAAATTATTTTCAGAATTTCACGTCTGTAAGGTTTTAAATCACGTCATATACTATTTTTTTAGCACATCTTTAAAGACTAAGACGAGGCACGATCGGAATTGCGATCATGGTGGGTACAACAGCGTCATCAGTAGGTACCTAGATATAAAAGATGTAAAAAATAATATTATTATCTTTATGAAAGCTAGTTAAAAAAAAAAACGTCGTTCTAACCAGATAATATTATAACTTGTTACCGAAATGGCAGAAATCTAAGATTGATGTTGATTGATAGCCGATAATGACACCACGGTTATATTCCTAAGGACTGAACGATACTATCTACCTAAAAACCTTAAATACCTTCCAAGTTCGGTTTCACTACCGCCCGTACGCAAACAAAGCACTAAAATAAATGTCTTTTAATTTATACATACAGCGTGTAGCATATATAAGACGTCATGTAATTTTTAAAGTTTCGTATCTCAAAAGGAAAAAACGAAACCCTTATAGGATCACTGTTGTCCGTCCGTCCGTCTGTCAAGACCCTTTTCCTCGGGAACGCGTTGAGGTATCAAGCTGAAATTCAAATCAAATACTCAAGTCTACTGTCCCTTGGAGATGTGAAAAAATCGAACTTCTAAGCCTACGCAATCAAAAGATACAGTCGTTTATGCCGCAAATTTTCAACAACTCAGAATCTTGAAATTTGGTACGAAGCGACGTCTTATAGCACAAATAAAAGAAAAGTTGCGAAAACTATACATTTTTAGTTTTTTTTTATAATTATAAACTTATTAGCCTTTTTATCATGAACGCGTAGGGGTATCAAGTTGAAATTCATATCAAATACTTAGATCTAATTGCCTTTAAGCTGTGAAAAATAAATTATAAACATAATTGTAGTTACCGCATTGACCGCGACTTATGTCTATGTGTGGGGAGGAGACAACATTTCATCGCGTATGTACGTCGTAATCTTAAGGATGCCGTGACAGGCGGATCACGTAAAAGATATTATTTAAATAACCCAGGCGCTGCAAACGGCCACTGTGAATGCCTGCATTTTGAAATGTTTAATGTCAGAGTGATAACTGTATATAGGTCACGACAATGTCAAATTAATGTTGCAATAGAATGCACAAATACAACAATGTACGGCGGCAACCTCAATAGGTATACTTCACGTTCTCGTCTGATTGTGGGAGACTTCAATATCGATTTTAGAATGAATCCCCAAAATGGAATTTCCACATATTTTTCATCCATAAACATGTTTCCGTTAATAAACACTAGCACTACAAGAAGTAGTACAACTATAGATAACATTTTTTCGATCTTCAATGTTCGATGTGGTACTATTCATACCTTTTTCAGTTACCATTTACAGATTTGGTTCTTTAATACTTAGTACTTTTGAATCAGATTTCTAAATAATGACTAATAAACCTTGTAAATAAATAACTTTGATAAAAGAACTTTTGCAAGAGTGCTATAAGACTAGTGTACCTAGGTATTCCAGTTATATTATAAAATAAATGATATGTGTTAATATAAGACAAAGGATTACTGAAACGATAAAGAGACCTTTGTCTTAAATTTATGCTCCTCCAGCTTTCCACATTGTAATGTTATGCATTTCATTTTGCAATAAAAATACTATAACTATGACTCGATTGTCGTGATGGGTGAACTTTTACTTACACACAGGTTTGTGTGGAACCCTCGGTGCGCGAGGCCGACTCGCACTTGGCCGGTTTTTTCTTTACAGTCGTGGCAATGCGACATGGATTGCCGGGGTTGCATAGCGCGTCCACGCGGCGCCGCTAAAATTTTTACCGCTTACACTAAGTTACTACGTATCCTAACATCTGACCAAATAATGTACTTCCATACTAAACAATGTATGATGCAAATCAGATCAGCGGTTCTCATGGGCACCGTGAGGGGGGTGCACATGCACCCCGCTGGTTATGTCTATTTAGGAAGAAAATACACCGAAAAAATAAATAAAACATACATTATTAATATGCACCCCCCTGAAAACAGTTGTGCCAGCGCCCATGGTGGTTCTCGAAATACAAGCGCGCAAACAAACAGAACGACAATGAGTTATAAAATTCACATGGATTGAGTAATAGTAATTATATTTAAATATGCATATATGCAAATTGCTCATACGTGATATGGGGTGAATAACCCATGTTCCATAAACTAATTTCACAATACATTGACAAAAAGTCAAAACTTCTTTTGTTCAAAATTATTTGACAGCCTTTTCGAAATGCCATAACAAAATTTACACATTGTCAATGATTCATACATATACTAGCTAAATTTAAAGTAGACAAATACAAGATCCGAGT
Source organism: Eumeta japonica (assembly GCA_005406025.1). Classification (NCBI taxonomy): domain Eukaryota; kingdom Metazoa; phylum Arthropoda; class Insecta; order Lepidoptera; family Psychidae; genus Eumeta; species Eumeta japonica. Next base: position 111,255 of record BGZK01000993.1, on the reverse strand, counting down.
CGAACAGCATGGCGTGGGAAGGTGAGTACGATGGTCTTAGATGCGGCGCGGGGCGCCCAATGACGGCGCGGGTGGTTGTGTGCAGGACCGGGGCCTGCCGCCTACAGCCTGCCGCCCTCGGTCGGCTTCGCCAACCACGATCCGTCGCGGCCCCGCAACCCGATGTTCTCGCTGGGACCTTCCGGCCGCGTGCGTTTCGAGACAGCGGGCCCGGGGCCCGTGTACCGCATAGAGGGCGTGACACAGCACGGCTCCACGAACACGGCCGCTTGGAGCCTGGGCCCGCGGATCGCGCCCCGCAAGCCCTCGGGCATGCCGGGCCCCGGCTCGCACGCGCCCGAGCACTGTCCGCAGATGCGTGAGCAGCGCGCGCCGCAGTACACGATGGGCCCGCGCCTCGGGTACGCGCCGAAACGGCCCGGCCCCGCGGCCAACGCCTACGCCGTGCAACTGCAACCGGACACGCCTTCGTTTTCGCTGGGGCCTCGGGTGCGGCGCGTCGACAAGGCGATGTCGCCCGGCCCCGCGGTCTACCACCCGCTGAACGTGGACGCTTGCAAGAACCGCGCGCCGCTGTTCTCGCTGGGCGGGCGTCTGCGCGACCGCCGCGCCGCCAAGTCGCCCGGGCCCGCCGCCTACCCCTCCGACCTCTACAACACTAAGGCGGTGAGTACGCGCGCACCCGATCCAACGCACGCGCCCGCTATACTTTAATAAGCCCGCGCCTCGCCGCAGAATTCACAGGCGTACTCCTTCGGCACCCGCCACGGCCCGCGCGCGCCGCCCATGATCGTGCCGGAGGACGAGGGAGGCGTCCTCTGACGACAAAATTCCGACGCGCCGCCGCTTCTGAGTGCGATCGAGTCGAAACTTATTATGAGGGTGGTAAGAAAAGCCGTGAGAATATATAACACTGTTCAAAGTCTTCCGACACTTCTTTTGATTTTCTATATAAATTTATATGGTGCTTATAATATATATTTTTATATAAAACGCATAACCATCAAAAACGTTTTATATAATAGAAAAGCAAAAATACTCGAAATAGTTAAATTATTCAGACAAAGAACGAGAAATGTGAGTCAGATAGCCTTACTAAACTTTAAAACAGGTATTAATGTAAAAGGTCACAGAGTTCTTCCAACGGACCAAACAGCTCTCACTGTACTAGTAATATACAATGAATTATTTTTATAGACCATTTTAGAAACGTAGTAGTCAGATATCTTAGGTACTACTTTTAAAATTATTATTTTTGGTGCAATTTTTATTTTCCTTCTCCCTTTTACAGTTAAACCTATAATCTAAAATTTGTTGTAATATATACCGTACAGGCAAAACATGTCTAAATTTGATGATATTGGAATATTATGCAATTCTGAGCTATCCTTAGTATCAAGTTCATAATCTAAGTCTTCGGAAAATAGTTCAAAATTGATAGCAAAATTTGTACCAAACAGACAAGAAATCTATTTTATTATTATTTTATTAAATATATTACATATAGTTATATTATATGCTTGTACATGTTCAATGTATAAATATATGTATTAGGCTGATAAAAAAAACATTCTCGGAACCATGCTAAAAAGTTTTGCTTAGATTATTAATATTAGTAAAATAAAAATATGTGTGAAATATTATCTTTTGGTTTAAGATCACAAAAAATTAAAAAAACGAACAACTCTGTAGGCCACTCATGGAATTTCCTGCTACCTTTTAGCTTAAATCATTTAGTAATATTCCTTCCATAAAATGTCAGCGACCCTTGTGGGAAAAAAACGACAGTTCTGTATTTTAAAACTTGTAGAGCTCAGAAATAAAGTTTCACTTGATTTGGAGCCCTTTAAACTCATAAATGTGGTAGTTTTAAGGAGAAAATGGCTAAATTAATAGTGAATTTGATTTTGACCTTGAATAACTTTTGACCAAGTCGACTAATCGAAAAATAACTTCAGACCTTTTTTAAAGAACACTCAACTCTCTCTACAAAAATACTTCAAGAACTTTATAGTACAAAGTATTGTTCGTTAATTATAAAATTAGAAGAAAAAAATTTCCTGTGGGAAATCAAAAAGTGCAATGCGGACCATCTAAATATTAAGGGTTCATATTCTACAAGGCCTATTTTGGCATCTAAACAAAACTTATGAGCACAATTACATGAAAATTGTTTTTTTTAATCAGTCTAATATATATCCTAATAAATGCCCAATTTCTCTAAAACCTATGATGATTTATTAATCTCAAATTACGAATTGAAATTAATTAAATTACAAAAAGGATTGAAAAATCGTAATAAAATCAGTTTCGTAGACATGACTTTTCTTATAACTCCTAAACTAATGCAGGAAAACGTCCACAGTTCAGTATTATAATTTTACGATTTACATGACTGAATGAATTAAGGAATTTTAATGTTTCTCAAGTTCCCATAATTATCTTAACAATTTCATTATATAAGGAACATTTAGAGCATCGATAGTAGTGTTTAATCTATACTATAGTATTCAAATTATAAATTAAATTAAATGCAAGGTTTTTTCATGGGCTTTGTATGCATGCATCCATAAAAAATTTTGAACAATATTTTTAAAATATTTATAAGTTGTAAAAGACAGCATTTTTTTAATATGGTTATTGAATATCATTATTTGCTTATTAGTGTTTTTAGAAGCAAAACAAGAACTACCTACTAGAGGAATTAAAAAAATAAGATGAACTCATGCTTATTTATGAAGGATGCATACAGTACAACGCATGAAACTCTGCCGCTCTGAATTGCCTGCGGGTGATGCAATGCATGGGTTCAATGCTCCTGGCCCTTCCTTCTTCTCTTCCGTGTTCCTATTTTGCGTCATTGTCATGCCTTCGTTACTAACTTTACAGCGAGTTTCATGCGTTGTATAGGTACTGTAAGTAAAGAGCACAGATCACTTGCTACTACTTACCGCTTTTACTTATCTGGTATTGAACGAATGTTTGAAACTCGTCAATTACATTTGCCTTAACATTAGCTCTTCTATAATGTTACTAATTTCAGCTGCACTTTTAAAGGCTTCTCTTGCCCACCCTTGCATTACATACATTTTCCTCTATAGTTTCTTTCGTCAAAATACTTTCATCTATCTTTTTCAGATCACCAAACTGTCTCAACACATCTTTTCTATTTGGGTTTCTACATATTTTAAACCAGACTATTCTCTCACGTCACCCTTCCTATACTTCTTTTTTAATGACTATTCACAAGACTATTCTTTTTAAATGTATATTCATATTGACTACATTAATATTAGCATAGCGAACACCCAGCAAAAGTTGGTTCGTTTCTCACAGAGCTTTGGCCAGTGGAACACTGATCCTTCTGAAAGCCAACAGATTATTGAGGGGCCATCGAGAGAGGTACATAGAGACGCCGCCGCCGCACAGTCGCCCAGCGTGTACGCCCAGAGCTCTCACCGCTCTTCTGTTGAGCTGCCGGCTCGCTAGCAGGCCACCCTGCATTGCTACACCAGCCAGCACTACTCGCAGCTGGTGTACTACTGGCGACCATATCATAAGAGCCGCATACGTTGAGTCGCTAGCGCCGGTCAGCACCGCCCTGCCTGCAGCCCACGTTAAACCGCTACCGCCCACCAGCGCCGACCTATCTGCAGCCCACGCCAACAACTGACGCCGCCTACCGATTCCGCCGTTGACCCACTCCATGCATGTGTCGGCACACCCTGGCCGAGTGCGTTGATACCACTCGAGGCCTCGCTTGATAACAACCACAGCCGCCATCTACGCTCGACGTATAATTACCCGGAAAATTACGTGATGCGTTCCGACATGTTTTAGGCCTCTAAAATTCTCGTAGACAATATATGACTTTTTTCTTTACCCTGTTTTAATCCCTAGAGCCCCCACACGTATACCCCTGAACGGTTTGCTGGAATCGAGAACGCTGTGAATCCCGTGACAACTCCGTTACATTGCTAATAGCTAAACATGCTTACCGCAAGATATTTTTACTGTTCATAACATCAAGCATTTTTACCGTTCATACTATTTAGAAAATTCATCGGCACATCTTATTCCTTTTAGAAAATGTACTTATTAATCTCAAACCTTATTTTCGATCTCGGAACCAACCCTTAGTTTTTAAATACAGTTTACCAATGAAGTTGCTAAAACTTGTGACGGTAATTTCCGCAAACCTGTCGTGAGCCCAAGAGCAACGTCGATGGGCTTACACCAATCATTAGCCACCTTGATACTTCCCCAACAATCGTTAGTTTGTACATCAAGGTTACTGAATACACCTCTGCCGACTATGGCATTTCTGATGATGCCCTTTCATCATAAGCAGAATCTTTCTCTGCTTTTGTACTCTCTTCATTGCTTTTTTTAGTGGCGATTATTTAAAATCTGTATATTCTTAAAATATTATCACGTATTTCAAATGCTATTTTAAAACCTAAAAATAAAAACATTTTGAATTTAAATTTGATACAACTTCAATAATTATTGAATTATTATTATAGGTGAATTATAAAAATCTGAAATTAATATATACTTATAAAATGTGTAAGTCCTAGTAATCAAACGGGATCAGGATTAAAAAAATAAGTGGAACGAATATCGAACCCGACAGTGAAACCAGATTAAAACCAAGAACAAGATGAAGAGTGAGAACAATCAATATAGAAGATGAAGAATTTGTCCTGTGTTCACACAGACAAACATAAATCATGAAAAAAAAGGAATCAATCCTGAATTTTAATAGATGTCAAACAAAGCAATTGAGTGACAGTCAGATAGAAGTGAAAAGAAATTTCAAAAATGGACATAAATTAGGCGGACAGGTATTTCTAAACTCTACTGTCATTGGTGCCAGTTCCGTCCGATTCCTGTGGTTGTTAATTTGTCACTGACACATATAGCCCGTCTGCGTCTCTGCCGCACTATATGGCTTTGACCCTTACTCAGTAATACTGAGTCTGCTTATTTTTACATTAGAGTTCAAAAATCCAACATCTTAATTTGAACTTTGTTTGAAGTTGATAATTCTACATATGGTAGCCCTAATAGAAAGCTCTTTGTTTATTCCATTTAAACTACCTGCTATTTATGTATGTTTAGATATTTCTTACTGATCAATTTTTTTAATTTTAATAAAAAGACCTATAGCACAAAAAGTACCATAAGCTTATTATTATTAATCATGTATAAACATAAAAGGGAAAAAACCCCTTTATATTTTTTTTTCTCTATTTAAGAAAATTGTTAATATGCTATATGAAATAATTTTTCCTAAGATTTCAGAAATAGCTGAAATAATCAAACCTGTTAAAAACTTACGTTTTCAAAGTTGCCATAACAGGCAGTTTACAGGCAATGTCCTATTACCTAACTGCGACCATCAGCATTTCACATAATAAAAAAAATTGCAAAGGAACAACAAAACAAGAGGAAGCTACGAATACAAGAAGCTTATAGGAATTTAATACGTACAACAGTTTTGAATCTTAATTAAGTCTATGCTAAAAATATTTATGGAGATAGGTATGTTACATCAAACAACCTGTTTATCCTGTTTATCTGCATCAGAATCAGTTTTGGAATCAAAATAATAAAGGACGTCAACAATCTGCATATAAAACTTGTAAGTGTTAACCAAAAGAACTGATAGGTTAAAATTACAAAATATTTATTATACATCTATTTACATAATCTTTAGCATCTCAAAATTTTCGTAAGCTTTTTAAACGATTGTTCCGACGCATGCCTGCCGTGCGAACCTTGATCCAATATTCCTTAGTGTCAGGGTCGAGCTCATGCAACTGTTTTGGTCGGCCTGTGTTAAGTTTCCACAACCAATCAGGGTATTCACTATCTGGACCGATCTGAAATAGCACCATAATACTAAAATTAGATAAAGGTTATATATATTGAAAACATTGGATAAAATAAATACCTTTATAATCCAGACTTACATTACATGGTGTAATTTATAAAAATCAAAAAAGATTGTTTATTTCTTGTTCTTTTTTTAACGCTGGATATCTAAACTCCAGGTTGACATGTTTTCATCAATAAATTTACTATAGATTTTGAGGACATTCTGTTCAACATATCTTTAAATATAAAAATCATCTTTGATATGTTTGTTGTTGCAAAATTTGAAATTTTAACACAGCATTTAATCCAAATATGCGTGGGTTTTTATTATACCTACTACCATTTGTCCCTAACTTAGTACACATATCTGGGCTATAATGATACTAAAAATTTTTTGACTCACAGAAAGCTATCCTATCCTTGAATAATATAACTCATATTTTATATTGATAAGCACTTGCTATGATTTTTATAAATCACAACCATGACGAGTAGCAGCATTGAAGTTGAAAGCAGGATGGAGAACAAAATTGAGAATCGGAAGAGAGAATTAAAATTGAGAATGAAATTTAGCAGAACTGGGACCAGAATTGAAAGGGACAAGAATGGAATTTACAGCAATATCGATCAATGTAAGATGAAGAAACACATTTTATATCCACATGGGCAAAAATTAGTATTTAAATAAACTTCAGTATAAGGCAATTTGCATATTTAATTTCAATTGAAGTACATATCATTCTTAAAGTATCAATCATTATCGTATCTATAATATCATATATATATATCTATTATGATCATCACTATTATGATAACAAACCACATTATATGGGATATAATGTGGCTTGTCATCATAATAGTGTCTGCTACTTTCAAAGAATCTTGATGAAAATCGATCGCCTTGAATAAATTTGACAATAAACAAATTTTTTTTATCCATTGATACAATTCTGTATATTGTAACAGAAAGAAAACTAAGTAGTTTTATTTTGGATGCCAAACGGCATTTTTCTTAATAAATCTTTCTAATGTCTCCAATCTTTAACAATTTATCGACTCCTAGCCACATAATAATCTTACCAAGATACTACTTTTGTAAATAAAAATACGCACCTTTACATCTTCGCCTTGAATGTAGATATTAGATCCACAAACGTGAGATACAAGTCGCTCAGGGTCGCTCTCAACTGGCAACACACTCTTTTCTACTGTTCCCAATTTTCCTACCTTCTTCTTGCCCTTTCCTAGACCTAACACACCTATAGGACAACACAGAAAATATTATTAAGCATGAATTCTATTTTTTTTATAGTTTGATGGAAGCATAAGTATTTAGATTTTGAAATTAAAGCTATGTGTATTTTATCTTGTGTTTTAGTAATGAAGGGTTTTTATAAAAGCAATTGAAAATAAAAACCTTGCCCAACATAATACGCAGGCATGGCAATGACTATACCAATTGATACATTTTTAATGAAATGAATATCTACCATGTTGACTAAACTAAAGATGTCAAAAATGAAATTTTTTTTTATTGTGAATGTTTTAAAAAAAGTCTAGTTCTCATAAAAATTTCGAAAAATGTGTCCATACTCAGTTTCACACGTTATTAACAATATGACATTACTTCATGATTTTTTTTTGTGGAAACTATAGATAAGTACACATATCATGCATAATTTTACTATTTTTGTTTCAAGATAAGGAATGGCAGTTGACCGAATTCTCTGAAAATCATTCCCTCGTATTCTCATACTACTATATATACTATATATATACTCATACTCAATTGACATTATTTCGACAATTGATCTTGTTTTATGAAAATGTTACTTTTATTTAATATTATTAATCATTTTTAAAATACTGTATCGTACAGTAAATACTCCTTTTATTGAGTACAAAGAAATATCATAAAATCTATTTTTTATCTTTGTCCCAAAAAAAAACAAAATTGTTCATACACATTTTGTAAACACTTGTCTAGAACGTTTAGATTTGACTTTTTGCTACCACACGTGATGAGTTCTTAATTGTTGAGAACTCTTTTAGTGCCACTTTATCATCTTAACGGCCCGACTTGAAAAGATTCCGTAACGAGAAGAGATTTTTTTTATAAGTTATTTAAATATTACATTTTAACGCATCATTCCCACATTTGAAATTTGAAAAAGTTCATTCTTTTCATTCATAATAGTTTTTATACTCTTTTGCAGCTTTTAGAAAGTACAAAATTAACCTTCATTTTCAAATCAAACTAGAGACTATGTTTTGTTGGTTATGCTCGATTTTATTATTCCCTCACAATCATTCCCTCATTAAAATTACAAATGAGAGAATAATTATTATGATGAGTATTATGAGTGAGAAATGATATATCAATCTCTTATTACTAATAATATTATTCTATCTTGAGGTTTTTTTTTATATCATGTGCAACTAAAAACTTAACAATATATCAATATTTTTGAAATGTAATAGATAAATATAAGACCTGATTTTAAAAGAGTTCCAAATATTGAAAACAAATTTTTCAATGAATAAATTCATATGTCAAAAATAAGTTGATAATTCCTTTGTAAATAAACATCAATGTAAAAATGGTATTTACATTAAAAAAATCATTTTTTCACCTAAGAATCACTTCTTCATAATCTATTTTTTAACATTATTACACTACTTTGATTAAAAGTAAGAAAAACAGGGACTACCTACTCAGTTCAGATAAGGCTCTAGTATTACATAAAGAAAATCGTCAATTATATTGGATTATTTTTTTAATATATTTAGTAGTCATTTTTGAAAATTTCATGAGAATTAGCCATGTACACAACACAGTGAGGTATAAATGCAATGAATACATTGGCATTATATACTATTTAAACACCGAAACAGAAAAGCAGAACGATGTCGGACTAAGCAGTGTACAGGTTTTATGTGAGTATATTCTGATTCCTTCGCAGATTCTAGTCTCTCACCTCCGGCAGCGGAAGTTTTCTTAACTGCTGCGTATACCGACCGAGTAGTATGTAAACTTCGTACTGAACCAACCACATATCTCAGCACGTTCATTGTAATTCTAACCAGCAATTCCTGTGCTCCGAATTCCGATCGCAAATTTACCAAACTATAAACGATTGGAGAGTCAGCTCTCAGAATGAAACTCAAAGCAAAGTATCAAGTTTCGCATCGAAAGTATTTTGCAATCATTAACGACGAAAGATTAGCAATTATAAGATAACCTAAACCATTTCAACAACAATGACCATAGAGTACAATAATAAGGTAACAGCAGAACTATGATATACTAGCATGTGATCACAATACAAAAAAAAAGATATGAGACATAAATACTGGTAGCACTGCTAGTGAAAGAAATAAATATGCAAGGAATTTGTATTTTTGTTTTATTCAACTTATACTGTATGCTACGTATACTATTTTATTATGAAGAATGAGTTACATAAAAACTTAGAAAACGTTTTTTTTGATGGTATTAAAAGTATTTCTTACAAAGTTCAATGAAATTATTGAGGTCATAATACTCGATATGATTTTATTTAGTTTAATTTTTTTATGTTTTAAGTTCTGGTACAAGGCGTAAGAGAGTTTGCATTTTTTTTTTCAAATTGTTTAATACGAGTAGATTGTGTTTCAAATTGCACATTTATTGCAATCTGGAACCTTATTTGGCATTCTCTTTCGAACCTTTATCATTAGTGGGCGTAGGCCATACTTCTACTAAAGATATGGTCATTATAATTTTTTTGGCTTTCTAAACATATTTCTTATTTTTAAAGAGAAATTCCGTTAGTAATGTTCAATGGGACACTTACAGATGTAATAGTACTATACAGTACCATTCTTAATATTACAAACTTTCTTTTAAAAACTGAACAATAATCTCAAGGCAATAAGTAATGATAAAAATCAACAAGTGGTAATGGACATTCAAATGTGCTGTCGGCAGCTCTCCTTTTTTTTGGTTGATTTCAGTATTGCAGGCAAAAAATAAAGACTCTTTAAGGCCATTAGATATTTAATTACTATTAGTAGACTGTATTTGTTTTTTTTAGAACTATTCGATGACTCGAATCTACTTTCTTCTATGTTATTTTTTTAAGGCGAACACCAAATATTTCGTCATAATATATTTCATGGCCAGAAATAAAAATGGACAACAACTTTAAGTATTATATCACCATTTAAAGACAACGATGCGAATCCCTAGTCATATAAAACTGTTGCATAATAGTCATTTTTACGGTAAGATGCATATTGTGGTATGGAGAGAGGCGGTCCAACGCTTTTTGTGTAGTACCAAAATATGCATCTTCCTACGCAAACAACTGCTATGCGACAGTGTTATGTGAGTAGTAATCCATATCGTTAGCTTTGAACCGTAATATAATGCTTAGATCGATATATGTTTTTATCTTTGCCCGTGTAATATATTATATTAAGGGTAATCTAGTTATTAATTTAGGCAACACTCTTCGATGAATAACAGTCGCATTGGTTGTATGTTTTTTTGATTGTCAATGTCAAAATAATCTGGGATTTTTCTTTGTGTAAGGGTTTTTCCCTTGGTCAGATATAAAATAAATTGAATTGATATTTTCCGATTAGTTGGATGTCAGGAGATCGGTTGAACGTGTGTCTAAGAAATTCAATAGATTGAGGAATTAGAACACACTATTATTTAGCACAGTATTCGGGGAAAAGTGTGAAAACACATATTTATGATTTGAATTAGTGATACCGCATGTATGGCCTAATCCATGTTCGCCCCCGATGACGACATCTATTCCCCGAAATCGTCTTGGTTCAACGACGATTCCAAGGTGAGTGCTTATACTTAATTAATTTATGAAATTAATAGTCTATTCTTATTGTTTGTAAAGAACTTATAGTACTTTATGACTAAACGCAAATGACGTAGGTAGGTATGTATTAACATTGCATTGTTTCACAAACCATAAAACCATACAGAAGTGGATTTCAGAATGTATAAGTTAATATAAAACATCAACCTTCATTAGTTACCAGAAGTCATTAAAAAGTCGTTTTACTCATTTTTAACTATTTAAAAAATATAATACTAATATATATATATATATATATATATATATAATATTATGGTATTATTAATCATAAGGTAAATTACCTCTCTACATTTTTTTAATAATATGCATCTAAGTTGAGCAAAATATAAACACATGAATAAATTCTCTTTAGGATTTCTTCTCTTAAACTCCACAAATTATACTAAAAAGATCTAAAAATTTTATTGAATATAATGTACAAAGTATTTGTGCAGTTATATATCTGTTGTTACATGCTATCTGTGACAATAGCACTAGTTTTATTTGAATAGCAATATTCAATGTTTTAGTTTGCTAAAATAAATACATTGTCAGCACATTTCTGTTTTGTTTTAAGAAAGTTGTCCCTAACTTATGATAAAACTATGGTGACACCTACAAAATCTTTTCCTCTGGAAAAAGCATTTCCACTGTTTCTCGAGAACAATACGATTGCAGTAATATGCTTTTTCCTATGTAGAAAGTTATCAGAATTACAAAATAGATTCTAAGCTGTTGAAGCTAAAGCTCGAATTAATAAAGCACATTTAAGTGCATTATTCCACCTTGAGTGTGAAAAGAGTTAGACACTTATACCGTTTTGTTATAGAAAATAGTATATGTCTCATTTCCATGTTACTTCTTAAGATGTTGCATAATTTGTATGATGTTATTAATATGGGGACTAGTCCTGTAACTATAGTCTATGGTTGTTTTTTGATTGGAAATGTTTCCATTCATTTTATTTCAGATTGAATGGTTTGACCATAAGCCCTCTGTGCGGGTTAAAAATTACCAACGATTGTTACCAATGTGATACAATGTCCGACATTGACAACATTTCTGTAGTACCAAGTGTTTGGCTCAAAGTTAAAAACTGCTTAATTTATTCATAATCGAGTTCAAACTTTCGAACCAAACAGTTCTTACTTTCTGCTTTGAAAACAATTGTTCAAAAACAATGCTTTTAATCACAGTTCTTTAGTGTATAGTGTTTAATTATAACTCCTGTAGTGTAAAAATCCCAACTCATTAAATAATCTTCTAAAAAAAAACTCATTTATGATTAATCAGAATTCTATTCCTCACAATTCTGTCATCATTGTTCAAAATTTCATTTTAACTATCAATTGTATGAGCGTAGTCAACTTAGAGAACCTATACTGAATTATACCAGCATTATACCTCCAAACTGTTACCATGGCTTTATTGTGAGCAAATTCTCTTTTGAACATTGTATTGATGTTTCACCTGCGTTCAATTTTTGGTTTTCTTATCTCTCGTTTAGTTGAATACTCTACTTTTCATCACGCATGGCAATCCAGCGGCAAATGCTTTCATTTGTTGATATAATATTGCAATGCATGTTTTATCACTTTTTCATTTTTAAAATGAATGTGTAGGATTACCATTTATTTTGTTTATTTGAATTAACCCATTTGATGCAAATGAATCACTTTTTTCTCTTTTTGCTTCAAAATATTGAATTTTCGAAATTTATTCATTCACATCTGAGTGTACTAATGTTAAATTATGCTTCTAATTACATAGCGGTAAGATACGCAATAGATTCAACTATGGTTTATTTCACTAATTAATGTCACATTTCATTAGTATCCATGCATGAGATCAGTGTTACTAATTTATTACAAATAGTTTTATGTTTCCATGTACAACTGAAGTTGTAAAATCAACAAAAGTTGGACACAGTCAATATTTATAATATAAAGCTATATGTTTTATATTGACAAATTTATCTTGTAAAATTTACCATAGTTCCCATTGAACATAATAACAAGGAACGGCAGATATGCTCTTGATGACTACAAAGTGAAGGTTATAAAAATTACTTACATTTTCAAACATTCAGAGGGTTTTCTGTTCAAGATTGATAGGAGATGATTTGATGATGGCCATCCATAGGATAAATGCAGAAGTTCAGATTACTGTAAACATGCGACTGATGAGATAAGATATTTGGAGCAGAGACTGTGTGGACTTCTTAGGATTTGTATACATTTTGATGACATTTTTGCCATTCTAGTAAAAATTCCTGATTTTAATTCTTATTAAATACGAGGAGCATTTGGACTCCTCCTTTCACTTTCTGTATGCTCATAGTTAAATCACACCTTAATCGATTTGAAGCAGATGACAAAGGCTTCATAGTAATCACTAATGTATGAAAATTTATGATATTCCTCTTGATTCCCCAATGTAATAACATTTATTGCTAACAGATATAAAACGTACACACCTATTGCAGAAGTGAGGAGCTTGTTTTACTTACCCTATTGTATAATTTATGTGTGACTAGTTCATTCAAGTTCAATGAGAATGTGACTCATACGTAATTCCCATACACTTAAATAGTTTTCTATGATTTCATTGAGGATAACAATTATAAATAATTCTCCATGTCATTATGTATATATTAATAACAAAAAGCCAATACGCTGACTCACATTTTTACATTCATAAATAAAAAATAGTCTTTTTTACTATATTTATTCAATCAATTATTTAACAGTTTGAACTAGAAAAACTGAAAGTTAATTTTTTTTTTATAAATCCCTATTTTATCATATATGATGGTCAAATTGTTATCATTTTATAAAGCACTGTTTGAAGTAAAATCTATACTTCATAGTTACTAAAACTTGTAAACTGTGTTTACATGTTAGCAGACTATGCAGTCACGAATTCATTTAGAGGACTCTGTTCAATAGGGCCTGTATGGACATCAAGGTTCATCCTTATATAAATTTAAGGGCATTATTAAACAATCACTTGGTAAAAAAAGGGTATTTTACAATTTCCAAATATTTAGAAGACAAATATCCATGACATAAGTGGCTCGACTTCTTATCGGGCTGTTTTGTTAATCAATGATTTTGTATTTATTTTAGCTTTACATGATAAAATTAGAACAGAACTACCCTTATGTTTCTTTTGGTTCTTGTTGAGGAGAAAACCACCTTCCGAATATGGTAGTGTAAATTCACAAAAAAATTAATATGATAAAGATATTTTGAATTTGAATTCTTATGCTGTCACCTGTATTCTGATTGACAAAATTATTTTTATATGGTTTAAGTTAAACATGAATAGAACTTTATAATATAAATATTAATTATTATAATAATAAATATTTTTTTTAATAAATTTGAAAATTCACATTGTAGGCCTACATTGGATCTTCTCGCCACTTTTGAACTCAAAATATCCAAAACATATGTATTTGCAAGTAATTCAGAACTTTAAACACGTTAATTATTTCAAGTCCCTAATTTTAGGGTGAAAATATCTTTCAAACCAACCAGTTGATTGAAGTATGATTCACAGCATTCTACATGATTTTTCCAGCACAAAAAGATGACTGAGTACTAAATATCAACTCCACTAGGCAATTGAATATCATTTAAAATAAACCATTGAAATTTTTCATCTGAGATATTCTTGGGTAGATAAATTAATTTTGATGGTATTTGCAGTATTCAGCACAGTTTTTTAAGCTTTAACTTTTTATTATTTCTAAACTTTGAGACGTAACAAAAATTTCATTTTCAAAAAACTGGGTGATATTTTCCTAATTTTTGAAAATTATTTTTCATAGCGGAAAATTAAGAAGCATTCTGAGCCCTTATCCATTTTGTGTAAGATATAACTAATGGGACCGCATTTCTTACGGTACCCCAGGACAGCACAAGGGTAAATTTGGCCCTGAGTAGATGCGAAAATAAAATTAAATGCAGGAACTAAAATTACTGTAATCTCAACCAACTTATCATATTAAAGTGTAGTTACTATGTCGATCAAATCGTCAACTATATTGTTTGCTATGCCAATCTTATTCATTTTGGATTTACTTTATTGAAGCAGATAAATTGTTTTTGGTATGTGTTTTGTCAAGCCAGTAGGCATATCTGCAAGTAATAGAGGTTGTATTGATAACAACTGGCATACACAATATCTACATTTTTATTTACAATGAATGTGATAGCATTCACTCATTTCACGCATTCACGTTCTGCGTAGTTTACAGCTGGAATTGGATAATAATCTGTGAAATATTTCAAGGGGCTAATATCCAGATAAGTATATATGTATTAACATATAAATATTTTTAATTAGTGTAAATTGTTCTTAATTTTTTAAAATATTCCATCTTAATCAATTCATAAATTAATTTAAAATTATTAAACATTTTCAGTTTATAAGTGATCTCTGATGCCTGAATTAGAAGATAAATGAAATCATTGCAATTTATTATATTAACATACTAGTTTATTTATACAATTAGTTGATAATAAGTGTAGACAAGTAAAATAATTAAAAGCGTCATAGAGTACTTATCATTATTTGTGGTTCTCTTTCATTACTCACCTTTTGTTTATGTCATGGTGACTCCCTAAGCAGTAAATATTATAGTCAACACACAAATACTAATACAAATGCATAGTATGAAGACTTTTTATTCAACATAATACAACATTATATCCGTTTTAATCATTCCACTGTTGTGGAATAATACATTAAGTCCGTTTTAATTATCCCATTGTTGCAGACTACCCTCATACAATCTATTATTTTAAACTAATTGGTCCCATAGACCTTTCTCTATATTTCCATTTAGTAGTGTGCCCGAATAGTACAAGTCGGCATTTTCATCTATGTAGAAATATAATGAATACCTTCATTTTTACTCGCGATCTTGGCCTCAGTTTTGATTACTATCCCAGTACTGTCTATGATTCCGATCTCTGTCGCACAATAAATTCTCATTCTGGTCCCATATTGGATTCTTATACCTGCCTTGTTTTACATTCGGATTATACTTACAGGTCACAGTTTCGATGTGGGTAAATCTTAGTATCAAACAAACTACTCCTCAACTACATTAATCTGTGATAATGTTATTTTTCTATATGTGAAAGTATTTTTGGAATTTGCTTAACTAAGATGATTCTAAATGCAATTAATGCTGCGAATCTATACTAATTTTTATAATAGTACAAACATACGACTTCACCCACATGGACTATTATCCACGACGATACTATATTCTCGCTCTTATTCCGATTGTTAAGTTAATGTGGTTTTATTCATTGTTTTTTTTAATACTTAATATTTTCTGATATCATATTCCGCAATTTATGTAAAATGTAATAGATGCATCAAACATACAGACACCAGATACTCTTCCCATCCTCTTGAACTTTTATCTGCAGCTCCGCCCTCTTAAACAAACTTATATTAGTAGTAGATATTGCACTGCGGCTTCTGCTATCGCACCCGCACCGCTTGTAGTGCACCTTTGGTAACACCACCGTTTCTGATTTGTTCCACTATCGTTTCGTTCTTAAATAAAGTGAATAATACCAATACTTAATAGTTCCCCCATAACCCCAAACAACCAGTCAAATTAATAAGAGAAAACTAAAAATATCACAGAGATCATTCTAATTATAATTTTTTTAATAATTTTCATTAAATTCTTATCCATGGAACCATAACTATAATGTAGGCTATATTGTCTTAGTTTCGTTCAATTATAAGTGTGCTTATTAATCTCACAGAACACAAACACGCAACTATAAGACACTCGAAACACTCTTATTTTAATGAGAAAAACTCATACAAATTTAAAAATTATTCAAAGTTCTTAGTAATTCTCACAAAACCTTAAAATATCTATCATATATATTTCACTGGCTTTCAGCTATTTCCATACTATATTTTATTGAAGGGGTCAAACAATGAGAGTTTTCAGTGATTCTTACAGACCCCAAAAAAATATCTAAATGTTATAACTAAATTTATCTTATAACTAAATTTTATTGAAAGCTGTAAATTTTTTTAATCATTTTAATGGAACTCTAATAAATGTAACATATATCTTTCCATTAGCTCTCAACTATCTTCTTACTAAATTTGACTGCAATTGATTAAATTATAAGGGTCTTCAGTAATTTCTTGGAACCCTAAAAAAGAATAAAAACCTTGATACTTTTTCTTGTAGATAACTTTCGCTCACTTCACCTGATCGTTCAAGATTTAATTGACTGATTTGAAGAATCTATCTTATGTTTTATTAGATATTCATCTGCTGCTTAATTTAAGACACAATTTATCACGCTACATTGCCTAGGAGCTAGACAAAGTATACATTAAAATTTTTCCCTGTCCTTAATTTGAAATACTTAATAGATTTGGACCAATGGTGCCTACCTATCATATTTTTTGAGAGTGTGTCACACAACAAAAAATGTTTCCAACTATTTGTAACTATTTTATTTTTTTAAATCAATAAGGCTTATGAAAAGAAAGAAATCTCCCTACAACCTTAGTTACTCGCATGAAGAAAATCACTTTATTGCTCACATGGGGTCTTGAAAGAGTGTAAGTTGTAAGGATGTTTTTATTTATAATTTGTGTGAGAAATTAATAAATTAAATATTTTTATGTTAAATAAAAAATTTAAATAAACAACATAATTCATATTTAGATAGATTGAAAAAAATTCTTGAAACTTTGTAACATGTGGCAAAATTCACATATAGCTCCCAAATTTTTTAACGTTTAGATCTAGTTTTTTTGCCTTGAAATCGAAGTACTCATGACAAAAACAGAAAATCTTAGTGATTTTATTATCAAAGAAACATCTCTACAGTGGTACCATTTGTTTGGAAGAAGTTTATTAATTTCGTTTACCCTCTCCTCATTACTTTGGATTACCTCATCTGCTTCAGAATCAGATTTTGCATCTTCAACTTGTTTATCCTCATCAGAACTCTCTCTCAACAACTATACAATAAGCTCATCTCTTCTATCCATAACTAATACTACAAACCAAAACTTATAAAATGTACAATTTTGAGTGTATATCTACTAAAATTGGATAAAACATTTTTTAAACTTAATTTACATGACGAATTGAAAATTCTACTGTTTCATTTACAAATACACTATAAAAATAACATATGTAAGTCACCTTGCTGGAAAAAGTTTCATAATTACTCGCGAGGGGTCACTGTGAAAGATTGCAATGATGCATCCTCCTACTCCCGTGATGCCATCGGTACTGAATTGGAAGCTTTGATACGCGTTAGGAAGCTAGCGGGGCGCGAGGAAATTCAAAACCTTGCGAGTATTTTTTTTAAGTCGCGAAAATATTTTGACTCCATGCGAGTAATTAAGGGATAAACATTATGACTTTGAAGAAAACTCCATGACATGATGTCTAAGATTCTCTATGGATGATGAAAGACAATGAAGAAATGAAGGATAGTTTCATGTCTATTTCAAAAGTTACGTTTCATAACCACCACACGAAGAAAGTCGCGGGCAACGTCTAGTTTATAATAATTACTAACTTTCCGTTCGCCCGCGTGGACATAGAATGAGTTACTTCATTTTTTATATTGGACGATTTTATCGTCAATCCCAATTTCAATCCCCTTCTCAATTTTGGTCTCGCTACTATTCCTAATTTCAATGCCGATCAGGCTCTCAATTCTAATTCCAATTCTAGTTCCACACTTGGTGCTGTTCCCTTTGTTATAACTCTCCATCAGGTGGCGCTGCAGCACACCAACTTCTATATTGGCACATACGTTTTTTTTTGGGGAGACTTTGTTTTGTCTAATGTTAAATTATTATATAAAAAATTTCAATATATTATTGAAAATATTAATAAAATTCAATTCATTCATATAGACATGATATAATATAGACTGCTAGGGCAACATCTGCAGAGTTCAACTAGTATAATAATTATAAATTAATGTCAGAAAATAAATAGCCATTGACAACGGATAAGTCTTGTCGTGCCTTGTATGAGCTTACGTATTTATTATTTATACTTTGTCTGCAGTGCGGCGGCAATACGGCCGAAGCGGGCGCTACTAGACTCTTATTAATCATTCGATGATGACGCGTTCTGCGAATGTGGTGGGGGATCCGATGACGTCGTTTTTTGACGTGCGCGGGATTCGCGTCGTTCGCGTTCACTTCGACACTACGGCAGACCAGAGTGCGGCCGACCTTGTAGGCTCGGGTTTTTTTTTACCGACGGCGTGGGTAGCGAAATCAAATTTAATCTAGCTAGAAATTTGATGCCAATCTGTTACAGCGAAATCGACTTCATTGCTCCAATCATTTTGGAAAAATTGGGGGCGATGCCAACTTATGCTCAGAGGAGCATATAGTAACAAATTAACAACTGACTCTTGACGGCTGCTTTGGTAATCATTATTGATCATAACCATGTCCATGCTGAGTTGACTCGAGACTGGTATAGACAAAGCCTTATTATAAAAATAGTCTTGATTTTTCTGCATTGTTATTATTAATATTATTCAGCTGTAGCAGTTAAATAATAAGTGTTTTATACTTTTCCTATCTGTATTCTCTGTGCTCGTAAGCCGTATATCACTATATACTGCTTACGAGCACGCATCGACGACTATACTAATCTGAAAATGTTTCTGAAAACAAATTACAAGCCTATATAAACAGCACTTTTTATCAAACTGGACTGCTGCGATGATATTTCATTCTCCAGTCCGGCATTTCAATCCAGACCAAAGACGTTTACCGTCCACCATAAATTATAACAGCAACGGCTGGCGGGCCACGAAGGCAAATGTTTATTAACGATTTTCAAACGAAATCTTGGAACAGAGCGATACGAACGTAACGCGTACGCATTCTGTGAAATCTGTTTCTTAGACTCCACATTAGCATAGATCGCCTATTTGTCGACAAAACACGTCTCGACTCGGGAGTTCGCACAACGTCGAGAGAAAAACATGTTGACATAAAAGTGGACATTCTATTCGTTACTTGTGTCAAATATACATTTCTTGTGAAATAGAACCGGTACTAGCTTTCGTCCGCGACTCCACCCGTTTAGACATAAAATGGACTCTTTCACCTTTTATATCGACCGATCGCGCCTATCAACCATGAACCCTATAATCTAAATCTCGATTCTGATCCTGGTCCCGCCCTCGATTCCGATTCCGGTCTCGATGCAGATAACGATTCTGCCCTTGTCACGTTCACACGAAGTCGCAAGTGAAAGCTAGCTAGCGCCTTTACAAATTATAGCCTATGTCTTGTTCTGATGTATGAGTTATCATACTGTTAAATTATATCAAAATCCGCCCAGTAGTTTTTACATGAGAGAGTAACAAATGTCCATCCATAAATTGTCACAACTTTTGCATTAATGATTAGTGGGATATTCGGTGAATTAATGTCATTGTCTCGGGCCGCACAAATATGAAGGGCTATCCGCACGAGGCCGGCGGGCCCTTTTTTCCGACAGGCCCTGGTTCACAAATATGTATTTCAGTAGATTTACTCATAATTTTATAAGTCAAATATTAACATGTATGTACATTGCAAAGCAATTTTATGTGTAATATTATGATTAGATAACCGTGAATAGATAAATTCGGAGAGTTTATTGATCAATATGTTATTTCATAGGTCAATATTAAGAATTTGATAACGTGTATGCTGACAGCGATGGTTCGAAAAATAATTTTAGTTATTATTGAGCTTATAGCTAAAATTGATGTCAATTGATTAATAGGTGCGTGCAAGCCCTTTAAATAAGAAAGCATTGCTCACCCAATACTTAATCAAACATCTGAACTTTTTTTCAAAACATCAAAAGTATGAAGATTTCAATATACGCTACTAAATTACTATTTCCATTTCAAAATTTATTTAATATAAGAAAAACACAATTCCTTAAATGCTTGCATGAAAAAAATCAAATATTTTCACTTTTTAAAAAGGGCCTACTTACAATTCTAATTATTTTCAAGTACAAAAAGAACATTAAACCTTTTCAAATATTAACAAATATAATTTGACCTGCAAAAGCACACAATAAAAATCTAACCTTTAGTAGTGCGCTATTTATTGCTGAGATTAAATGCAGTAGTGACGATTTGCAATTGTATGTGTCTTAAACTGTAACTATCTTAGAAAGCTATGTAATGCCTATATAACTGAATAACTTTCCCTTAACATCGCACTATCTTATAGAAGATTTGGTTTATGAGAAGCACGATGTGTGCTCTGTGGCCCTAGATAAAGTATAATATTGTTTCTTTTCTCCTGGTTCGGTATGTGACATTTCGTTACAACCATGAAGTCCGTCAAATAACAACTTCTAACTAACAACGTCAGAGTTTAATAACAAATAAAAACCGAACAGTGAACCGAAACAACAATGAGGTAAATAATCGCATGCGCACGACGACAGGCCACGGTCAGATCGCGCACTTTCATTTTTTGTTTATTTATTTTAGCAAAGAAACGCCTTAACGGCGATGTGGCGTAATGCCAAACGTTTAGCGCCTTCTCATAAGTCGGAGCAAATTTTTATTTGTCAGAGTAATGTCGCTGTTTATTTGTAGCGATTGTTTAGAATTACGATGTTTTCTCCCGAGATTATATGACACACAGCACTGGAACCACGATCCCCTAATATCAGTATAAAAACGCTTTCCATTGAACCTTAACTATAAAAATGTCGCATTTTTTATGTCATCACTGTTTACAAAATTATTAAATTGATTTTAAGGTTCCGAGCGAAAATGGCAAAAACAGAACCCTTATAGTTTCGTCATGTCCGTCCGCATCTCACAGGCATTTTATTCAAAAACTTCAAGACTTATATTGATGAAATTTATGGTGTAGATGTCTTGCGTGAGCAGCTATTTAATTTAGTGTTTAAATATGAAAATAAATATTTGGGGGCCGGGGGGGGGCTTTTTCTAGAGGCTCATACATATAACAGAATCTGAAAAATTTTTCTTTCAGCAAACATCAATGTGCGATTACATACTTCGACAGTTCTTTTGATAACACTAAGTATTCTAAGCATGTTCACATATAGTGTTTTTGAGTTATTGCTGAAAAACTGTGCTTCTCAACAAAAGGACTAAGTGCCATGAAGATACGCTCTTATGCTGGTGCACTTAGTTTACATTATTTTAATAGTTATAGTCTACAACCTACTTGTTTTTCTAGTTATAGGCGACTGAAGTGTATAACTATTCCGTGCGGGAAACATGGAAAAGGTGTAACAACGTACTTTTTTTCATCTGTAGTGCGTTTCTTTTTAATAGTGGCTTCGGGACCCTATAATAATCATGGTCCGACATGTTTTTGGTCATTTTTTTATATATATAATACGAGTATGTAATCGAGTTATTTGGGGGCCATCTATAAATTACGTCACACGTTTGTGACACCCAGTGACAAGAGGGAGGACCGGTCATAGACTTCGTGACGTCATACGTACAAAGCCAAAATATTAAAACTTCAACTCTAAAACGAAATCTTTCGCG
This sequence comes from Eumeta japonica, assembly GCA_005406025.1. Classification (NCBI taxonomy): domain Eukaryota; kingdom Metazoa; phylum Arthropoda; class Insecta; order Lepidoptera; family Psychidae; genus Eumeta; species Eumeta japonica. The sequence continues at coordinate 88,913 of BGZK01000993.1, read as the reverse complement.
CTTAATCTACCGTCTCATGCGTCGGCCGTTTTGACATTTTCTAAAATGTTCCATTTATCGACTTTGAGAAAAAAATATTAAAATATAAATAATTTTATGCGTGCTGTTTTAATTTAACGATTTTTAAATTCTCAAATTTCATTGTATGTGACGTCACACCACAGGAGGTTTACACGAGTGTGAGTGCTTACGTGTGACAATAGTAGGCTCTAAAAATGAAATTATTTTCATGTGATTTGTGTATGGCCCCTTATGAATGAAAGTCGGAGATGCATATACTAACGTTTTGGATATAATTCTTATACAACAATAAATTCCCACGCGTTCCGCCTACTCATTAGTGTTTGACATTAGTCGATGTACGATATCGATATATTTTATTAATACAAAATTTTAAATATGTTGTATATTACATTATAACGACGTATTTTCTATAAATATGTGGAATTCGGTCAATTAATTACATAAGTAGTTAGCTGTGTTTGTGAACGCTTCATTTCCGAAATTTGGCGTTTTATTTTAGCCTTTTATTTTATTCATTACTATAGATAAATTTAAACATACCGTAGAGTGCAATATGCACGTGGCCGACTCATTTAATATTGTAAATAAATGCTACTAGTCGTAAGATTCGAATTAGAAACGACCTTCACCCATTTGTTTAATGGATGAAAAGTATTTTATATCAAATTTAGTATGTTAAAAGATATGTCACAAGTGGGTTGGCTAAAAAAATTCTGGCTAACTACAATTAACTAAAAATTCGTAAATGTCTCTTTTTTAAAATTTCACTCATCAGTTTAAAGAACAAATTCGTGTCATCCAATCACAAATCAGTGCTTTTTTGCTAGTTTATTAAACAGATGTATGTAAATTAATAGTTCAACTTATCTGTTTACATAGTTACATTATACACCAATAGGTAGTTACGCTAGGAAAAAAATAGACAACCCAACCCTTACATATTCTACAGGCTTTATTAGGAGTGGCACACTAGTTCCGTAACTATGACTCATCATTAAATAAAAACGTAGTACTAAATAATGATTTTCGCATAAGTCAGTTTTTCGAAGTATATTTATTTTTGCAAGTTAGGAATATCAGATCAGAGGGTATTTTTATTTTAGCATTTTGAGAGAAATTGCACTCACCGATGTAACACACCATAGAGTTAGGAAGATTTGAAGTTATCCACATGGTGGACAAACGAGATATCATTTTCGTGTTATTCATACAACAACCCAAAGCATACGTGTGTCCAATTCGATTAGTCGTTCAATACAATTGAGTTGCTTTTGGAAACATAACAGATGTTGACTTGTAATAATTAAATATTTATATACGCTGTATACACAAACTTCTGAACACTGATATTGTACACTGTAAATATTGTTTATTCATGCCAAAGGAGTATAGTTTCTTACGCATGTGCACAATTACGCATGATATTTTTTTTTAAATATCCCCCTTTTGGTGACGTATTTCACCCTCGAAATGCTTTGAACATATGTATTCTAGTGTTACTAGGTAACCATCCCATTTTTTCTCTAAAATAAATAATATTGAACAGAAATATGTTTATTTATACAATAATAAAATATTGTATTAGAACTTTCTATTCAATTGAAAATATCGACGTTTTGTAGACTTGGCTCACACTACTTGTTTACGCTCTGGTATTTTCTTCACTGCGGGATTCCCCGACATCTACTCAACGACGATTCGTAGATAAAATAAAATTCCGTCTAACGATATTTCGTAGATAAAATATAAACTCCATCTATTATTAACAATTCTCAGACATGAGATGAAATTATTTACCTGCACCGTGTTAGGTGAGGATTTGGATCTCTTGGAGTAGCAAAGTACACTTTTCTTTTTTTTTTTTTGCTTATATAGACGTCAGTGCATTCGCGCTGTCACAAACGGATTGAAGGACCAACTGTACTACTCTCCATTTTATCACAACTGTGTCACGCTTTTAGACCGCTTGGTGGCGCCACCTGTCCGCACTTGTTCTAAGGTTTTTTTCATTAAAAGGTTAGCCTATTTTTTTAAATAACAAATCTAATTCCCGCATTGTTGTCGTTTGGGCGTCGCCGATCAAAGTTGTCACTGTTGAGCTCTGTTTATGACAATATATGAGGTTTACAGTTTGCTTGTTGACTCATATAGCTGATATTTTTGTTTGGACAGATAACATTTACATCGCGGAAGCATATGTCATGTACCTGTCGTTTTATAATTTCATGTCTGATAACATTTCTATCTGTAGTCGGTTAAAATTTATCACATATCTTCCGGAGATGAAAACGACTATTATATAGGGTGCTATTTCGCGGAAATTCATGATTAAGACGCCTGCCTGCGGCATGCAGATATATGCAGTAACACGCAGCATACAACCCACCGCTGACCCTCAAATCTGTTCTCCCGCTTTATCTTTATTTTTTATCTTTATCCAACCAATTGAATATTGATTTGTAGGTGTTCAATATCTGTCAGTGCTCTCGATTTTTTTATCTATATAACAATATTGATAAAAAAAGTAATTATAAGCTTGCAAATTTAGAAATATTTCAAATTAAAGAAATCAATTAATATTATTAAAAAATAGCCAAAAGCATGTCGGATCATGCTCATTATAGGGTTCCGAAGCCGTTATTACAGAGAAATGCACTGCAGATGAAAAAAGTACGTTGTTACACTTTTTACATGTTTCCCGCACAGAATAGTTACAAGGACTTTAGTCGCCTGTAACTACAAAAACCAGTAGGCATGTCGCCTATCACTATTAAAATAGTGTAAACTAAAGTGCATCAGCAAAAAAGCGTATCTTTATGGCACTTACGTCCTTTTGTTGAGAAACTCAGTTTTTCGGCAATAACTCAAGAACAGTATATCTCACGATGTTCAAAATATGTTTTTTTTAAAGTATTTATTAAGCATTACCTTCGTTATTTTTTTTTTCATATTTTTTGGACATACCGGTTAGAAAATAAAGAGGAGGGACACGATTTCTGCAACTTTCGGAGCGATTATTTCCGAAATTATTCACGTAATCAGAAAATTCGTTTAGAAATCTTAGTATTTTTAAAAGAACTGTTGAAGTATGTATAGCACGTTGATGTTTACTGAAAAAAAAAATTTTCAAGTTCTATAAACATTGGAGAGCACCTCCTAGAAATATTTATTTTTGTTATTATATTATAACTATGTAGCGGCTTACAGAAGACACCTACGCTATAAATTTCATCAATATAGGTTTTGTAGTTTTTTAATAAAATGCCTGTGACATGACATACAGACGGACGGACGTGACGAAACTATAAGGGTTCTGTTTTTGCCATTTTGGCTCGGAACCCTAAAAACCAGACTAGTGTAAATGAATATTTTAAATATACGACACGAGTTCAATTCCAAAACCTTATTTGCTGCACTAAATTTTGCTGTATCATATTATAGTACAACGCACGAAACTCTGCCGCTGTGAAATTCGTCACGACAACCTCGCAATGGCGTAAAATAGGAACGCGGGGGAGAAGGAGGAAGGGTCGGGGAGCTTTATACCTGCGCATTATATCATTCGCAGGCAATTCTGACTACAGGCTAAAACATCTCCAGATACCTATTATTTCCGAATAGTCATTATTTTTAATGGTTTTAATACATTAAAATGACAACACATCTTGCAAGTAGCTACTCTGTAGATGTAATTGCAAACCATGGCAACGTATATGGTATAGGTGGACGGAAAAAGATACAAAAGATAATTATGTCAACTTCATGGCTCAATCTCTCTTATTTGACGGATGCGATTGGCAATGAGGTAGACATTCGATCGATCCACTTTTCCTTCTCATGTGCTAGATCTAACGACGAGCGCTGTACTATCCGAGTATGATTCATTGCGCAGGCGCCGCGCCGTCGGCTAATAATGATTCTAGGGCCGCGCGCTCCATCTGATGTTTTTTTATCGTACAATATGAAACATCTCATAGCTTCTGTCCTTGACCATGCGCGTCGGCTTGGCGTAGCTTAACGCTATATTATTTCGGTCTGTCAATTCGTACACATTGCCTAACTTATACTATGGGTATTAATTAACATTTAGTGGAGGAAGTATGTAGAATTTTATAAATATTAACAGAGCTTTATTTTTCTTCGAGAGGTTTATCATCCCGATGATGTCACTCACATATTGATTAAATAAATTGTTGTTGAATTTCAGTTTAAAAATTTGATGAAGCTTCAATTGAGCTTCAAGCTTATTACAGCTAGAAAAACTGATCTGTGTATTTTTGCATTTCGTCGAAAGGGGCCAGAAATATAACAATATAAATAAGTATTGCAAGCCTACGCACCAGAGTCTAAACTCTTAACTTGATAGTAAAACTGTACATTAACATTTAAAACAAACAATATCTAACTCCTATCATAATAGCGTTCTATAAAACATACAAATTTGTAAGTCTTATTATAAGGGCTTAAATGAAAAGAGTTTAATCTAAATAGGTTCAGTGCTACCACTGAACCTACATACGTACGTATGTCCAGTAATATGCAGGCACACCGTTACAGTTTCATAATAGTAAGTGTGTATGTATAAATAATATTAAAATAAATTAACTAAATACATAGTACGAGGGTAATTCCGGGAAAATTAAGCAAGACATACAAGATTTACATATATTCGAAGTAGTCTCTTACAGCATTAATACACTATGTAGACGAATTTTGCACAAACATATAGCATTACGGCAGTCGTTACATAAACAGAGTCTAAATATTCAGTAATAGCGGAGTCTAGCTCTTCTTCTTATATAAAACGGCGACCACGCAATTTTTTTTTTTAATAAATCAACAAGAATAGCCAAAACTCGCACATTGCGAGATCTAGGAAGGCTCTAAGATCACAATGTTATTCTCTTTCAAAAAGTCTACAGATAATACAGCGGTATGACATGATGCAGTGTCGTATTGCAGCATTGAACCTCTAACTCCAAAAGTTTGGAGCACTCCTGGCAAGCAGTATTGTACGTACCGGGCCGCCGTAATGTAATAGCTTTGACTAAGCCTGTGCGTCTGAAAAACATGGCACATATCATTTTTTTTTTTCATTGCATATTATATTTTCACGACAGTCAATGTTGGATCATCTTGAACCCATGCTCTACTTACCAGACTTGTGGGCAAGTCGTAAAAGGGAACGCACTTTACATCACATGTTACCATTTTAAATATTATACGGTGATCGCCTTTATTCAGTAACTTCAATGTCTGTCGGCTGATTTTTACACGCTCGGATTTTCGGTATTTTGTAAGATGATTTGGCACCCAATGAGAAACAATCTTTTTCCTTTTTAATTCATCACGCAAGATCTTATACACCGCTGCGGATGCAATCTCAAGAGTATTCTGAATAATGTAGTAGACGCATCGATTGTCATCTTTCATCGTTTTACCAACACAGACGGTATTATCTGGAATTACTGGTGAAAGAGACCTTCCACTATGTTCTTCATCTTTTAAAGATAGTTGCGTCCATTACAAAATTCTGTAAACTATCGAAACGCAGCAACTCGGAATCGCTGACTAACCGCTGCACGAATTGCACTTCGGATAGATCAGCCTTAAAATCACAGTGCACCATAGCTTGTCAGCGCTCACGTTTCAAATACATCACTTGCTGCACAGAAACACACGACACCTACGTTCAAAGCCGCGGGAAGTGGTTGCTGCGCGCGCCTTTAAAGCGAAGCGGACTTGCACGCATATTCGATCATCACCTCGGAAACACCGGCGTTTCGCAAAATTTCAACAATTCCAAAGCGGCCCTCGTATACGTACTCAGCCTAAAACTCGTGATCGTAAATGGCACCCCTATCGTAGCCCTTGCGTCGGTCAGAGTAAAACAAGCTTTGGCGTGTAATTAATCGCTGCACGTTCGCAATAATATAGATCATTTCAGAATGTGTATTGTTCAGTTATTCTGTTCTTCTACGTTCGTACCAATAATATAATACTGTTAATTTTTCAGGAGTGGGACTCGGATAGGTTGAATTTCGACATCGACTTGAAACATCACGGCCACGACGAGGTCTTCACCTACACGACCGGGAACAGTGTGGATATAGGATATATAATGAGGATGATATCGGTGACCGGCGCGGTGATCGTGGCGGCGATCATCCTCGCCGTGCTGGGGTGCTGTTTCTGTCGAAGGCGGAGGAACAGGGGACTAGTGCTTGCGCGTACGTAGTCGTTCAGTTGGTAGCGTGGCTTGATCAAACCAAAAACGAACTGATTTTGATATCCTTTGATAGTCCGCGTCAGTTAACCGATGATACGTAAGTCACACTGAAAATTTCTGGGACTGGTCATTTGTAAATGGGATTTAAAAAAAAACAATTATTGTTTTTGAAAACGAAACCCTTTGAAAGTAGGTTACGTTTTTGTTTGTGTGGATTATCATTTATTTTTTTCATTGTGACATCCTTGTCAAAATTGTGTGTCGGCTTTACAATTAATTTAAATTGAGAGAGTATAAACGCCTTGATTTACGATTTTCGCTGTCAAGAGGCGACCGACGGCTACAATTACCAAACCTAACGTTGATACTTGACGACAATAATTGAAACTCATAAAAAATACTCTTGAACTAATTGGTATAATGCTAACACAATCTTTTGCAATTGGCTCATATCAACACTTAACTTTTGGTATGAGCCACAGACAAAAGATTTTACATGTGCATCTGAAGGTTCGGGAACTTTACACTAGTTAGATACCGCACGATTTAACGCATGACCAAAAACGACTGCGTGTAGAGTGGTGTTGTAAAATGTTAAAAAAAATATAACAATCATTGGTTGTACAAAAACGTAGTCACAGGCGACGAGAGCTGGGTGTACCGTTTCAAACCCGAAAGAAGAAATCGATCAGCAGAAGAAATCTTAGAATGGAAATCTTTCCATTCTAAGATTTGTCGACTGAAATTAAAAAAAAGTGAAGCACTAATGAAAAAATGGTTGCTTCTCTTTCCCGTAAATCAGGACATTTTTAAGCTAAAATATCGCTTGAAAACCAAAGGACAGTTACTTCACAATCGTCCGCAGATTTCGCTAAGGTAACTTACGAGTTTTTGAAAGCCTCCAAGGTAGAACTGATGTCTCATCCGTCATACAATCCGGTCCCCTTAAACCTTTTGATTATTTTTAATATCCGAGAATTAAAGATAAGCTTAGAGGTATATGAAACTATATAAGAGACCCGAAGCGGCGGTGAATGTGTATCAAAAGTCTATTGAAGACGTTTCTAGGGAAGACTGAACTTCTTTTTACAATGGTTCCAAAGAATTCAAATGTATGTAAATAATAAAGAAATATACTTCCATAAACAATAAATATATCACAAACGCAATAATTGTATGGCTTTATTAACGAGAATCCAGAAATTTCCAGTGTTGCCATCGTATTGGGTAAAATTGATGAATGTTCATAAAATTTAACAGGGTATGTACATAACGTATACAGACTAAATTCTTGTGATACAACGTCATATAGGCTATCTCTGTCAATATTAAAAACAATGAATGTGCCAATCCATCATACTAATCACACCAGTGGTATAAATATGCATGTATGGTCTCTGTGTACGTAGCTCCCACCGCCACCACCACCACCACAGTGACGACGACGGCCCCCAGAGGCGCGGCGACGGTCGTGTCTATGCCGGTGGCGTCAGTCCCTTATCCGACGCAGCAGTACTACGCCCCGAGCCCCGCGCCCGTCGTACAGCCCTATCCAGGTGTGTACACGTCGTTTATAATTTACTAGCTGTGTGGGTCGCAAAATCATTGTTTAGGTTTTGGTTTTTGAATTGAAAACATCTTTAGGCGCTTTGGGCATTTTTTGGGATGGGGAAAAAACCATTGAACTCGCGACACTGTTACCGTTACCGTAACCGACACCTCTGAATATAAGTTGTACATACATTGGCCCCGTTCACACGACGTTACAGTTGAGTTTAGATTCAAATACATTGATGGGTAACTATACATAATATAAACATATATTGTGTATATACATACAACATAGATATATACGGTCACGTCGGAACTTTTCGTATTGCATTTGTAAATTTACGTTTTAAGCGATAGATCGCACTATTTGTGTGTAAAATAATATCCATTATTTTTCATTTACAAAATGAAAATTGTATTTTAATGAAGTAGTGCCTGACCATTCCTTCGCTCCCTCCTGCCACCTCCGGCAGCCTCCGGAATTTGGGTATTATTTTAAAGACAAAAATGCCGATTGTGGGTGGTCATCCTTAAAACGTAGACATAAATACACAATTATATAGTACATGGATGCCTTATGGTTTAGTCATTGTGAGTCATTTAAGCGCTCCGAACGTGTCTTTTTTCCAACTTAATTCTCCATTATCGTCACTGCCTATTTCATGCGTTACTTTATGTAACAAAATATATCTCATAACCTGGCCAGATAACATAGCTATGCATAAAAAAAAAACACGTAAATCAGATAAGCGGTTTTCGCATGAAAAGGACAAAACGAATGGACGAGCAGATATGTTGAGTTTTACAATGTGTATAGATAACGCTCTAAATACTCGAGGAAAAGAGAGACAGTTATAATTTTATTCCTTTCTTGTTCTGATTTTTACACAAATCGTCTGTGAGGAGCATATTCTTTAATTTAGATAAAAGCATTGGCATTGCTATTGAAATTCATGATACACTGATGCTCAAGGCCGATTCGGTGCTTTGTATCTTTTGTATGTTAATGCCTGGCTCCATTAAAGTTAAGGCGTTTCGTTATACATATATTTTTATTTGTAGTCTTTATTCTTATATTATACTATTTATCTATTTCAATCTGTGCCTCCCAACAATATTTTGCATTCAGTTCAATTTAGCAATTAATTGTTTCAAAAATCATCACACATATAAATATATAGCCGTGTACTTACTGTTTGTCTTGACTTTATATTCAACAGTGCATAGATGTGATATCAGTTTTTTAGTAATTACATAACAATGCTGGTGACAATCATTTTTTTATGGCATGTAAAATCATGAATTCCTATTGTCGTATTCAGTCTGGGCTGCAATAAGTATTTAATTCCAGATTGTGAGAGTACAAGTTACTAAATTGCCAGTCAAAACAGGAAAGACATAATTAAATTACCATCCTGTAATAAAAATGGATGGTGAATTAATTTTAATTTTCAATAGAAATATATTACTTAATATATTTGATATCTTTTTTCCTTTGTTTATGCTTTCAATTGCTATGATTTAATTTTACATTTTATTGACATTAAATGTTGGCTAAACTATAAATTTGTTGCTAGATCTCTAGGGAGAGGAGGCATAGACTAAAATATGACCTAAATTGCAGTTACAATTAGAATGGCATGATGATCCACGGTTATAGCATGAGGATTCTTGAGATTTGAATACAGCCTAATAGTCTAAGTTCCGTCATTACAAAAAATGTACCCTCATTTGTTAATTGATTCAAATAATGTTTTGAAGGCGGATAACAGCATTATAAATTTATATGGCCATTTTAGTTCTGCTGCTATTAAAATTAATTAATTAATTGAAAATTAATTTTTTGTTTCTTGTATTAATTGCACATCGCAAGTACAAAACTTTCGAATATGATGTTTTACACCTTGTTACAACAAGCAGTGACCTTTATAACTGCTACAGCAATCTGTAGCCAGGTGTAAACATTTAGATCAGGTATGGGCAACCTTTGACATGTTGTGGGCCAAACTTTAGTGTGCAAATAGGGGCCATCCATAAATTATGTCACACGAATTTCATGATTTTTTGATCCCTCCCCCGTCCTTGTCACAGCTGTCACATTTTTAAGACTCTCCCCCTCCCAGTGTGACGTCACATATTTTGTAATTTCACATGTAAAAATTATTGAATTAAAACAACAGTTTTGAAATTAGTTTTATTTAAATTTGAATTATTTTTTAATAAAATTAACTTTAAGTCAAACATTTCAAGAAATTAACAAAACAAAAACGATTACTTATATTAATTATAGGGAAACTTAATCATCCTCAGTCCATGGACTTTGAACTCACTTCTTTAAGTTATTTACAACTGCCAAAGCAGCCACTTTGTTCTCGTTTGGGTTCTTAATGTCCGGAACATTCGTTGTGTCAACATCTATTTCATCGTACCATACAGCATCATCATCTTCTCCCAAACAAAGAACTTCTCTGGCACGTCTAACAGCAATTTTTTTAGAACGAATCTTCGCGACTAGGCAGAAGTAGGCACAACTTCTTTTTGACTCTTATGTGACTGCTTGTGTTGATTAGCGACCTTGTATGATGCAAAATATAGACCACAGATGCCACATGTTCGCTTAAACAAGTATGCCTCGACACTGGGACAATAACGATCATGTGGAACTTGCTTCAAATGTGATGACGCTCGGAGATCAAAGCTAGTTAAAGTGACAGCGGAACGAATTTACCTTCGACGTTATCTATTTCTACGGTTACATACCCGCTTGACGTCTGACTAATTAAAATAGGTGGTGGTAAAAGCTCCTCTCATAAGAGTCGCCAAAGGCTAGATCGATGCACACCACAACATGCGACAACCTCGCATTTCACTATTTGTAATAAACATTGTGATTCACGCACATGATTTTCGTACCAAGTGGCATCATTTTTCAATTCCTTAGCCTGATTAATATTCAGTGTAATATTTGTTGGCACAATATATTCGGCAACCACAGGAAAACCATCTGACCATTTGGCTCCAAATATTAGCCAGCACAATGTCTGCACTGTCAAAGTTTCGTTTTTCTAATTCCAAAACCGTTGTTCTATTACTCAAATCAAGATGGGAACCGAATGTATCATATTTTAATAAAACACCAGTAAGTTCGCGGCTAAGAGGCGCCATTCGTCGTTCCACTCTGTTGAAAGCATTTCTTTCTGGAGCATTTGTAGCAATGTAAATAGCATCCGAGTCAAAATCTTTAAAATGGCGTATAGCTGAAACTATTACTTACTCATATCGTGGATTTTCGTCTGGACCACCATCGCAAGTAAAAATAAATACGGATTTTACAAAACCTTCATGAGTTCTCATAAACTTTTCGAAAGCAGGCATTTCAGAAAATCTATGAATGTCTATGGCATGAGTCTGCATTAGAAGAATAATGCTTTCCACGACAAATAGCTACGTATGTAGCCCTAGAGTGTGTCACAGCTTCAGGTTTCCCTTCACCATCTTTTTTTATTACAATACCTGCATAAACAGAGGGAATAAGTTTGTTTTTCCGCGACCACGAAATCATGATCCGGTAATTTTACACGATAATCAAGGTGCATTAATATTGGTGCTCGAGCGTTTGTTGCTGTAATGCGCAATGGCACGCGTGCTTTGTCATCCATTGCTAAGGATTGATCAGGACCCAAAATTGAAGCTAAAGATTCAAGGTTTCTTATCATAGCTGTACAGAATGTGCCATCTTTATGTTTCGAATGTAGCATAGAATCTGGTTTACATAGTTTAACAGGAACAGTTAAGACGTGTCTTTTTCCTTCCTCTGTATTGGCTTGTCTGAGGAGAAGCCTCAAGTATAACCCTGATCGACTGATAGTATATACTCATTTACAAAGTTCAACTTGTAAATTGTCCAATGTTTTGCAGCATCTTATAGTTTTAGTGCGACGTCGATCATCAGTTGCACCACCGATAATTGCAATCTCCTTTATGGCTTCAAGTATACCGGATTGGTTTTCTTCTACTATAGGCCGACCAATAGAATCTCTAATTTTTAGAGCTGTTGCAAAGTCGGTATTACTTTCACAAAGATCTATTTTTTTTTGTTTTTTTAGTTACGCCTTTTTTTTTTTGTCGTTCCGCTGCGCTAATGTTTCGCTTCAATATGTTTCTTTCCTGCTGAATATCTTTCCTCAAAGTTGCTATTCTTTTTATTGCTTCATCTGTAGCTACACCAGTATCGCGAGCTAACAACAAGCTATTGAGCTCAGATTCTAGAACTACCATTTTATTCCTACAAGCACTCTAACTAGGCTTTGGTTTAGGTGTTGTTTGAAGCTGGCGTTCACTTGATTCTTTAACAATATCTTTAGTGTTTCTGGCATGGCTTGCTTAGTATTTTCCTGCTATTAAAAATAAATATAAATAAATGTTGAATAAGGACATTTCATACTATGTTTTTTATTTACATTTTGTTTAATTTAGAAACAACAGCATTCTGTACCCAATTTCCTAATAGTGTTGAGTTATGAAAATCATAATCATAACTAATAAAAGTACAACAAAAACACAAACCCGATACATTTATTTGTTTAATTACCTGTTTCTGTGCGGAAATCGAACCGCAGACCTTGCATCAATAGCGGCATAATTATTAATATTTATTAGTTTACCATATGATGATAATAATAGCAAATTTGTGTGAAGTCAAAAACATTTTTTTGTGCATTTAAAGCTGATCGACGTTTTTGAGGCGGGAAATTCAAATATTTTGCAGTTTTTGATTTATTGTGGCTAAATGGTGAAACTTTTACATCAAGGCGAGCGACCTGCGGGAGGATGATACTGTCCCTTTCGTAAGTAACAGTGTTGTGGTTTTAGGGAATTGTACGATTGAATTCAAAAAAATACTGTGTATAACGAAACCGTACCGACTTTACGTCTTTAACTTTAATTGTTTAATGAAATAGATACAAAGAAATTACTGCTAGGCGCAGACGCGGTGCGTTTGACTGCATGTATCAAAGGGCGGTTTAGGTCATAGACGCGTGCCGCGAACACAAGTAGAGCTAAAGGTCGACAAAACAATTTGAATCTTATGGTTATATACATAGAGTTACAAATGATTTTGAGATTTACGTTCATAGTGCAAAGTTCGTGTTCGAACACTCAGATTTTCAAATGTAACGTCACAATATTTAGAACCCCTACCACCCCCTTGTCACACTTCGTCGACTCCCTTCCCCCCCTGACGTATGACGTAATTTATGGATGGCCTCATACGTTCGCGGGCCGCGTTTAAAAGTAGGTTAGGTGTATTTTAAAGTAGTGTTCATAATTTTTAGCGATAGATGTCAGACATGAAATTTTTCAATACGTCTCGTGGGCCGGATCAAATCTTACAGCGGGCCGGCTGTTGCCCACATATGATGTAGACAAACCGAACTTATTTCTCTCAACTGTTAATTAAAAATATTGACACAAATGTAAAGTTTAGAAAATTATAAATATATTATATTTAATTATAAACCTATATAAAAAAAATTAAGTAATTAATGTCAATAGCAGCAGGACTACGGTGGCAGACATTGTTTTCATAAATTTATAATGCTGTTATCCGCCTTTAAAACATTATTTGATTCAATTAACAGATGAGGGTACATTTTTCTAATGCTGAATCTTAGACTATAATACTCTCATGAATATAAAAAAAAAAAACCTTAAAATATACAAATAAAAAAAACTAATAATTATATGTAGATATAAATATCATTCATAAACATACATATAAAAACAAATTTAGACAAACTAGTGTTCGCCCAAATCTACCAAATTTTGATGACAATCATATTTAAAAATTTGAGGGAAATATATATGAATTTTCATATTTGAAACATTTTTTTCTACTTGTATACATTTATTCATTGTGTATGTGAGATTATACAAATAGACCTAAGGAGCATTAAGTGTAAAGAATAGAGACTTCTAAATAAAGGCTGTGACTCTACATTGAAGTTGAGGAAAAAAATTGTTTTCAAAATTTTTTATTGATACAACTAAATCCCTTCAATAGCTACTAAACCAAAAAGAGAAAAAGCAAATCGGTCGACAAACAGAGGAGAAAAAGGTGATCAACTGTTTGGCTTTACCTATTTATACGGTCAGATTTCTGACAAGTAATATAACATAAAACTGACATAATATGCATAGGTGGATGTCAAAAACCTTTTCGCAATATTTTTATAGAAAAAAGTTACATGTTTCAACTTCCCATGGCAAACTTTTTATAGCATAGTCAAGGGGAAAACTATGTAAAATTGTCACAGCCGCCCATGGGCGCTTACAATCTCAAAGGAGTCACCAGCGCGCTGCCGGCCTCTTGGGAAAGAACAGGATATCTAATGGAGGAGGGTCGGGTTGACGAAAAGGGAAGAGGAGGAAGTGGACCACCGGAACTATCATTCACTGGACGAAATACTAAAACTCTTGTTATAGAACAATTTTAGAAGTACTTGCTTCTTTTGTTCCTCTATGCGTCTCATAAAAATAAAATGATCAGAAAACAGCCTCATGAGTAATGAAACTATCATAAAACTGATACCGTACTTAGCAGAACCAGTGCGCATAGATAAGACCAACTTCCGTTTAATTACCACTTTTGTTTAATTTGACTTATTTACTTTCTGATATGACTATCCGCTTGCTGATTTAAGTTTTTTTTTATGTTGTATAATTTTTTTTTATTATGATTGAATGCTTGAACCATTAAGCTGTAATAATGACTGGAATGTATAAAATAGGATAATGTGCATAGAATAATCAAAATAATTGTCTAAAAGAAGGTAATTCTACTTTCATACTTAATTCAGTATGAATAACCATCCAGATCCATTCATCAACGCATTATCTAGATTTTAGGCAATCTTTTGTGGCATGCATAACCTAACCTGACCTAGGGCATCGGTTACATGTAAAATTTCTATATAGATAATAAATTGAAAAGTAGAGTTGTAGTTCCGACACTTTATAGACAGAAGTGAGTTTGGTGTGACAGAAGAGACGTGAAAGTCTGCAATGCAATAGACATGCAGGCTCTCTGCACGATATGTGTGGAGCCTCTTCGGAAGATAGATGTAAGAATAGTGATATCAGGGTGATTTGTTATCAGATATGGTTTGACAGATGCTGTAACTAGAGAAGAAAAATGAATTTTATGGTTGTTTGTCCGTTTAAAAAGGCTGAATGGAGGGAGGCTGACAAATCTATAGAGTGAAAATGTCGAATGGAAGGATCTGCAAGGATCGCTCCAGAAAATCTTACACAGACCAAATCGAGGGCTAAAATATTAAATAAGAGGCAAGTTTTAAACGCTCACCGTCTTATTCAGAGTCGTTAGTCTAACTTTAAAATGTGCTTAAACAACTGTTTAACGCGAGTTTACAAAAAAGTCTTCAGAAATCTTGTTTAAATTATAAACACTGTTTACACCTTGTTAAGCCGTCATACAATTTAAACATAGGCAAAGGATGTTTAACAGTGGTCTAAGGATTGTTTTACTGAATATTTGACGTAGGTTGTCAAAAGTAACATTTACTTATCGTGTTATGGTCATCAAATTAGAAATTGATTTTTATAAATTACGAATTATTAATTCGAAGCGCATTCATAAATTTTATATATATATATATATATATATATATATATATATATATATATATATGTAATTATATAAATACATACTTTTCATTACTTGGATGCCACATACTAAATAATTTCGAGTTTTTTAAAACATTTTTTGATCAGAATGTTGCCATTATAACATTTAAACACGGTTTTAGTTAGACTGCAGTCTACGTGACATTCTAAATTGCTTAATGCCTAAACACCCTGTTTAAGAAGTAAAGAGTGTTTTATTAAACTACCGTTGAACGATGTTTTAAATAAGGACTCTGAATAAGGCAGTTAAAGTGAATGTGGTTGCTTTAAATGATTGATGGATGCCAATGAAGTAATAGACATATACAAAGATCGTACTTACTATTCGTTATTGCTTTAAGCAATCAATAGGACATGCAAATTTAAGTTCATCAAATTTTGAAAAGAGCTATAAATGGTGATCTATTTAATTTGTTCATCAAACTCCATTGACTAAAGCAAGTAAATCATGATTAAATTGAGAAATATCAGAAAACGGTGCTTTATATTATGTTGGATGTAATGATAATGCTTCATTTCATCTTACATATTTCAATTTCATGCCCATTTCAATAGACCGTTTAAATAAATAAGACAGTGACGATTTGTGTTTTCACTTGCTATTACTGCATTCATTGTAAATGGAGACTCTTCAATCTCAGACTCGGTTTCTCTGTTTTACTGTGCGTCTTAATTTCTGTAAGAACTGACGCATATAAAACCTCAAAATTTAGCCTGAAAAAATATCAGAAGAAATGTGGGGGTTATTTCTATTGGTCCACATTTTCTCCATTCCCCTTAGAGGTATTTAGACTAGGCGTAAAATCTAGAATAGTATTTCGCATGTGAAATTCAGATCATATACTGTTACAAATTTTTTACTATTATCTATATGGAAATGTTTGGTAATATGTACATGTTAAACAAAAATCAACTATAAATTACGGATCAAATCCCATATGGATATCCATCCACATCTTACAAATACTCGCCAAGAGGAAGAAATGGGTTTAAATAAAAAAAAAATTTCATGTAATTAATAGATACCCCCTATAGGTTGTAACAGATGTTATAAGTTCAGTAGACAAGCAGACAATATATTAGCTTTTAGTATTTGTATGTTTTTTTTTAATTTTGAGATTACTTCTAATTATGAGAAATTGACATTTCAAAAAATCTTATTACTAATTGTAAGTAAATCATGGAAAAATGCAAATTTTATTTAAATATTATCCTTTAAAGAGTATAGAGTGAGCTTTGTAACGAAAAAACTATGTGTACTGGCGCTCGAATCTGGATCCTTATCGTATTTTTAATTTTGCACACAAATCTGTAATTACATGTGTATATCACATTGTACTGTATTTCTCAAAGTAATAATTATGTATGTTTTTTTTTTTATTTAAATATTTCATTAAACCATATATTTTATTTATCCGCAGTAACGTACCCGGCTCAAAGCTATCCCATGCCGACGCCCTACCCACCGCACGCCCCTATGGAGCACCCCAGCGCCCCCGGATATAACGGTAAGAAAATCAAGTACTGGCTTATATGATATAAGAAAGGACTGTGGATTATCACGGTCTGAAAATTGGGTAACCTAAGCTATAAGCCCTGTCAATAAAGATATGTAAAATAATATGTCATAAATATTTTGAATAATCAGTAACACTGTCCATTGTCACAGATCAGACAGAGTTTCTGTTGCATATTGTAAATACTAGCTTTTGCTTGTAGATGCATCCGTGTGAACATATAGTTAATTCTGAATTTTTTATAAATTTTCTATTCTGTTGTCATTGAAACCCATCGAATTCTGTTTTCAATCAAAGCTCTGATTTTACAGTTAATTCCGGTTCGGTCTTGTTCTCCATTCTAATGTTGCGTTCCACTTTCTTCCAATGGCACTAACATTTGCAACTCCAATATTAATGTCACTTTTGATTGTTGATTCCAGTTTCTTGTAAATTATTGCACAGAAATGTATTAGTAGTAGGTATTAAAGTATGCGTATAATCCAGAAAATATTTTGTCTGTGCCTAATTTATTCTTAATCCAGCCAGACATTATGCATAATTGGATTGCAAACAACCAAACGTCATCACAGCATATCGCATTTGTAATATTCTAATAATAGGCCATACTTCTTACACATAAGACACTGTAAAAATTCCATCTCTTGTTTAATTTACTATGATTTTCTTATTATTAAACCATTAATCAGAGTTACAATTGGATTGTTTACACTCTCTCTAGATTTGGCTCTACCTCAGTTTGCATATCAAAGAAAAATAACCAACAAAATAAAACGAATGACTTTTAAATGTTCTAGTTATAAGGAGACATGCAAATAAATATATGAAAAAATAAACAGCAACCTATACTTTACACAACAATGAGTTCTTTCAGTCTTCTAAACCTCATTAAAATTGGTTTATTCATTGGCGAGTTATAAGTAGATATACAGACAGGCAGTAGCTTATATATTACAAAATTATTGTGCTCTATTAGTATATTAAAAATTGTTAAAATCAATTTAACTCTGGTGGAGCTATGAAAAAATATACAGACAATCAAAACAAAACAAAAGTAGCCTATGTCCGTTCCCTGCTGTCCAAATTACTGATATTCACGTGCCGAATTTTATCAAAATCGGCACAGCTACTGAGGCGTAAATACTTAACAGACAGACAGAGACACTCGCATTCATAATATTGGTATGGATTCCAATTCAAAACAATTTACAATCTAAAATCGGATGTTAATGACATGTAGAGATATTAGTTAAGATAGGCAAGCAGTCATTTAAAATCATCTAACAGAAAATTTTAATAATAAATTCCAATTGGAATTTATTATTTATTAAAAGTATTCTAGGTTATAGTTGAAGGATACGAGTGGAGAAAAGATTTACGTAAGCATTCAATATATAAATAATTTCTTCATCTATGTCTTCAATCAATCACTCTGTTGGTGTAGTTAACTTTGAAAGTCCTTTAATCCGAAATAAGATTGTGTTTCTGCAGCGATGTGAAAAATGTAATTAACACCGCGAACTGTCGCAGTAAAACTTAAAATCCAAAAAACTACAAAATACTTCTCTCGGTATGTTATATTATTATATGCTAAAAATCTATGTAGTGTTACTCGAAATTAGAGAAAATAATTTATTTCGAAATATTTTGATTTGTCTCGTGCCTCCAATTTAAATTTTGTTTTATTCATTAATTCGTTGATCTCATTTCAGCGCCACCGCCCACCTACGAGCAGGCGACGGACGCCACCGCCAAACAGCCGCCCTACAACCCGTACGCGCCCTCTTAACTTGAAGTACTGTCAGAAACCAAAAAGCACGGACACGCGCCGAAGTTACTTCGTACTCGTCTCAGAATTTTATACTTTATGTTGAAAAAAAATATAAATCCGAATTTATTTTGCCTAGTGCACATTCAATCGTTTTTGAAGTGATACCCACCAAAATCACGTTGACTTCATATTTATCCTGTTGCGATTGAATAGACAATAGAAAATGCATAATATGATGTAATAATAAAAAAAGTGTATATTTTTATCATTTTCCGTTTTGAATGGCCAAGTTTTGGAGAAGAAGGGATCAAGAAATGTGAATGATCCTGCTTTATGTATTGAAGAAGGGGTCAAAAGTCCTGAATGATGCTGCTTTATATATGTATATCTCAAATTATGTTAATTCAGAAAAATCTTTATTCAAAACGTGTAGTCTATTTCATCTGTTTCATATTTACAATGTACACATATACCCTGAAAAAGATGAAGGTTTACTCTTTTCATTTCAGAAAGAAAATGATTTTCCTTTTTTCAATGAATTTTGTACTGTTTTTCTGATGTATATTAATTAAATTTGTTAATCTAATAATTGTCAAAATGGCGTTAGATAAATGTATGATATGTGTCACCCTCAAATAATCTTAGATTTGATTGAAAGTGAGGGTAGTCTTAAAAACTCAATGACAATGTTCAAAATCTGTTTTGATATTTCTTTGAGAAATCAAAGCATAAAAATTGTAATTAGTGACTTATTGTTGATGCATATATCTAGGTAAAATGTTCTATTAATGCAAAAACTATTAAAAATATGTTTATAATACATATTCCAAATTACAGTTAGGGAGAGTTTTTTTCAATTTCCTATTTAGTATTCACATTATTTCTAGTCTGCTTATGAAAATCTTATTATTAGCTCTCTATTTGAAAATGAAAATTTGCTATGAGTTCAGCGGTTTTAAACCCAATTTCGATCTTAAATAACTTGCGAACCTAATTGAATATGAGTAGTATTTATATAATTTGTTATACATTTTTTTTTTTATTAATTCTTTATGAAACATTATTGTTTATTACATTAATAATAAACATAAATAAAAAAAGATTTTATTTTCAACCTCCTCATTTTGTACTGTGGAAATTTATATTTTTAATATTTTCATGTAATTTGTATGTTAGAAATATAAAATTATTAATGTATATTAGGAAATTATATAAACCACCTATCTGTTATTTAGTAAGACATCTAAGATTCAATCCTCGTGTTAAGACATATTTGATAGTTCTGCATATTTATACAAGTCCAATATATAAAAGTGTAACTCAGTGTTTCCATGTACACAATTATAAACATTACTCAGGCATACGTTGTTTGCGTAAATACGAACAAACGTTAAAAAAAAAATTTCTTTATTGCAAATGATTACTCTGAACATACCTAAAATCCATTTGAAATAATGCTCCTTTTAAAGAATTGTTTAATTATCAAAAACTCAGAATTTGATAGTACAATCGTTTAATTCTACAATACCAGTTTTTTTTTGCAAATGATGACAAATAATTACTTCTATTAATTAAAAATCAAGGGCCAATTTTTTGTAGTTAAGACTGCAAATATAATTAATAGGTACCTATGAATATCGAGTATCCTCAATTGCTCAATAGTAAAGTATTCAAAAGGCACAATGATAAATTTCGCGGTGTTATAAAAGTAAATAAATTTTACATAATTATTTTAATTTATCCCAAGTCATAATGATTTGTCATGTTTTTGACAATATCTATTTGTCTGTTTGTAGAACAAACCAAGGAAATGAAATAGGATCTAATAATATTGTCGGCCGTTATTTTTAAATATACCGGTTATAACCAGTTCCAATTTAGCACTTTGATCACTATTTTAGCACTAGGTAGATAGATATCTAAAGTATCCTATATATCTATAGCTGAAAGCACTGGATAATCAATGTGTATTGAAATAATTTCGACATTCTAACATGTGTACAAGTACGATGTGTAAAAGTTCTAAGACATAAAATAAATAGTTTTTTTTTAATGTTGAACGAGTATGGAGTCGTAAGCACAATATGCCAATACCCTTTGTAAAATTATTATGTACATAGAAACAAACTATATAATATAATGGATGTGAGATTTAATTAAGAAGGGTACTGTCTTCCACTTGTCTGAGACTGGCTGGGTGGTGAATGCCGAGCCCTACAAATAGAGTGCAAATTTAGAAATAGTATAACCTTTTCGCGAATTAGCGCAAAAAGAATAGATCATTGATATAATTATAAATGATTATGCAATATTTTCCATAACGTGAGTCCCACTAGGTCCTTTCTTTTTAGCTTATTGTGCGTATGCGTGATGTGAATATTGAAAATCGCATGTTATTTGACTGTGTACCGTATTACTAAATGTATATAGATAAATACAAATAATGACGAGAATTGGGTATTCAAATTGTTGTCTTTTGTCTTTGGAAGTGCCCTTATTGCATAATCAGTGTCGAAAGATCACTTTTAAGTAATAAAAATATAATTATTTAAATCATTGATTCCAATGTACAGAAAAACTTTCATGGTAAGTTGCCATCTTAAAAATGGTTATAATTTTAATAACAATAAGGACTATTGTTGTGTCTACAGCATGGACGAACAAAAAATAGACGGAAAAAGCATTTAAGCAACGGCCGAAGCATTCCATAGCGGCGGCGAGATACGTGTATATTTCATAGGGCATAGGACGGCCATTGACAGTGTAATGACAGTCGCTCGAACTAGCGTCTACGGCTCGTACGTTTATGGCGAGCCGACTTTGGGGAGGCGTCAAAGTTTACCCACGAATACTCTTTCTATTTTTCGACCACATGCTGATGAATATATTTTGATTACGCAAGTGAATGTCATATTTAACTGACCATTTAGTTAGATGTATAATTTCTAGTTTTTGATAATAAAACCGTAAATATATAAGCATATAAACGGTGAAAACAAACTAACAATTTCGGTAGAATTACAAAATAATTTTTGCTGTTGTGTTTTATTAAATTATTTCACTTTTAATATTTAGACGTGTTTATAGACCTCAGAATACAAGGAAAACATCAGTGTTTGTATATGGGCCCTAAGGTTTAAAAAAATGTCCTCGTAACGGCTAGCACAGTCTCCAGATGCCCTTTAGCCCTCTTATTAACTAAATAAGCAAAAAACAGAATTAACTGATACGAAATTGCATTGAGTAGTGACGTTCCCGAGGGATACTATAATGCCGGCACATCAATTAAAACTAGGATGAGGTCACATAAATTTATATTAATATCACACTTTTGAAACATTTTCTTTCAATTTAAAATAAATATCATTAAACCTGTTTCAAATACATTTCTCCAGTTCGTAAGTTTATCTATTTTTTTTTTTATTTTTTCAAGCGATAATGCTGAGTTTAATTTCTCATTTTTTATAATAATTTTAATTTGAAACTGGACGAGTATTACTATCGGCGCGGGGCATGATCGCCGATTCCGTTTTCGTGCACTTAGCGTCTTATATTTTTTTTATAGAGTATTGTATTTTTATAATGTATCGTGGCAAACGGTCGCAGATATGTTGTATGTGATTAAGAGTTTTTGTACTGATAAATGTTAATTAAGCGCTTATATTATTGAGAATAAAGTGGTACCATTCCATGTATTGTGCTGTTTTATTTATCAGTCGAGTTTGCTTCCATGTGACTAATACGTAAAAGGAAAAGGCTATTTGGCAGCCGAATTAGAAGTAGATTTCATTTTATTTTCACATGTGATTCATGTGAAATATGTCATTTTCGGATTTTCAATATTTTAAAATGCTGTAATTTTTAAATTAGTTGACCGATTTGGCTCAAATTTGAACTCGATCTTTGTGATTGTCCATAGAACATGTTGCTGAGTTTCATTAAGATCTCTAAAGAATTGTAAATGCTATCGTGTTGATAAACCCCACGTTATATCGTACACACACACACACACACACATATATATATATATACATGTATAAACTTTTGAACCATATGTATTTTCTGACTGAGCTCATCGAGTTAAGTCGGAAAACAGCAAAATTTTTCATAGATTTTATGAAATCTACTAACAAAGCCAGTCTGGTTGGATACTAACACTTGTCTTTGTGCTTCTGATGGAACAGCGAAAGCTTATATTGTGATTACAAAAATTCTTTGGTGTTATACTACATATTTACTATTGCCGATGCTGAATGAAATTTTCGGTACAATCAAATTCATATATTCACTGCTCCGCTTGACGACAACCCCATCATCACAGTGGCTATTGATGGACGGCGTTCACCTTGCACTTCACGCACAATTTTCGGCCACGTATGATAAAATTCTGACACGATCGGAAACACCGCTGATGGTAATTCTACCATCGATTATTGTCATAGTTGGGAAGGTCATTCGCCTTCCCAACTATAGCAATAGAATCTCCAAGAAAACAACTTATTCCTATCAAAAACACCGACAGCGTGCCAGTGACTCCCTTGAGGTTGCAAGTATCCATGGTGTGCGCTATCACCTACTCTCTGGTACCTTGCATACTCGTTTCCTCATAAGAACTTGAATAAAAAAAAATCGATGTATGAAAAACTCCAATAGCGATTTGCACTCAAAAAATAAGTTTTTATTTAAAAAAATAAGTCTCTGTCTTAATTTGACCCTTGCACAGAACTGTGTATTATGTTCTGTATAATACACACTCATTAAATAAATACAATTCACATCAATTAAGGATTAACGAAGAGAATGAACGATTACAGATTGCAGAGAAAGATTTACGGAAAACATGTTCGGTTTAATATTGTTAGATACAGAACTACCGGGGCTCAATGGGTAAGTAGTAAAAGTAAATACTCAGAAAAACGGATGTACATTCAGTAATAAAGAATGCACTACGGAACGTCTGTTGATCGCACTAATCCCTAAAAGAAAACTAACTTGTTAGCTCTTGATCTCCGGTACATTTTGGCGCGTGGCCTAGAATATTCTCCGAATGTAAACAAAACGGTTAATCATTTATAAAAGCAAAGATAAAAACATGTCACTCACAACGTAAACAAAGATGTATTGTAATTTGGAACATTTAATCAATCAAAATACGCAAATAATGTATACGACCACCCACACGTTTTAAAGTAAACAACAGAAGAGTACTATTTTTTAAGGGGTGTTATTCTATTATTTAATTATTTGGTTTATAATTGTATTTCACATTTTTTTTCAGTTTCTCAAGTGGTGTATACAAAAACCGATGTTATTGACATCAGAAAATTTGTCTTTTTTTTCTATATCAATAATAACGAAATCATAGTTCATTTGTCTGTTGCGGCGGGAAATCGCATCCACACTCACGTTAAAACTATTTTTCGTTTCCTGAGGATGTTCTGAATTGGCACGAAATGTCGGTAGATATTGTATTCTAATTAATTGGTGGTTGAAATAAATATAAATGTTAACACTTGCTTAGGTCTTTGATATTCGTCAATCCCTCTCGAATTCGTGGATGTGGATTCGTTGTGAGAGAACAAATTCAAGGGTTAATGGTGGATTACATGCTGCATGTTGCAGGCAATCGTTTAGGAGAGTTGCAGTGGAATCGGAAACTTATCTACCTTTAATTTATGTACTAATTCGTGTTTTCAGCTGTAAAGCTACCCGCCTTTTAATGGATCTATTTTGTCACGTGGTCAACACCATAAACGCCAAATTTCCTCTGTATAGATAGTTCCACATTTTGGCCACCGGCTAAAAACTACGACGTGATTGTGTCTCCCGTTCACGAATGGAGATTAGTGTTCAGTGCTATTATGGTTATACAAATAGAACAGTGAGTTTGTTTTGAAGAAATTAACAAAATAATAAGAAAAACAACTAAAGAAAGTGTCACAATGTTCATGTTTCGTCGATTATAGTGAAAACATTTTATCAATAGTAATTAACTTAAATTAATTTGTAGATAGGATGTATAAAGATTATAAGTCATCATATAGATTATATATCAGGTTAATATTATGAATCATATAGGTCTAAAAGGATTATGGAAAGGATATATAAATCTACATACATAAATAAGATTAAGTGTCTGTCTATGATTTCGAAATAATATGTATTTATTAAGTATATAAAGTTATGTATACGTATCAAGCACTCAAACAATCCTTTTAATATATTTTGTCTACCTGTTTAATTGTTTCCCTGGATATTTTCGAAACGACAGAACTGATCACAGTGTAATTTTCACTGGAAGGTAGAGGATCGTATTAAATTATGTTTAAGTACTTTTCATCCTGAATATTTAGGATTCATGCATGAAAATCGGAAACCGTTTATTAAAAAATGGGATACGTAACTATCGGGATTGGGTCAAGGCTGTGAAAGTGAAAGATAGAATCAGTATCGAGATCGGGACCAGAAACGGAACTGTCGAAATCGAGAACGAAAAGCGGGATCGATATGGTAATGAACACATTTCAGCTGTTAATGTGGATTATGTAAGAATTCATTTTATGTCCAGACGGGCGCAGTCATGGGAGAATACTATCTAGAATAAAAATTTGCGATGGAGTTTTAGGATTCCCTGAATTTAATTTAAAATTCAATATAACAGTGTAAAGGTAGCTAGAAACCAATGGAAGGATATACGATACATTTTAGGGATCTGTCAAAGGGAATAAAAACCTTTATGATATTAGCGATTTCCTAAAATTCGGTATCTACATAGTTCAAAATGAAAGGAAAGATATGTGATATTTTTTTAGGGTTCCGTGAACTTAATTAAACACCGTTGCAGTTTCACCAATTTCAATAAAATCTACTATGGAGATGGTTAGAAGTCAGCAGAAGAACATATAATAAATTTTTTGAGGTTCCGTGAGAATAACTAAAATTTACTAAATTCCTAGTTCAGTACTTGAACTACTCTGCATTTTTGACGTGGCAACGTCTAATAACTCGATATTACGGGCTGCATGTACGAAAAAGTTGACGTCATTGTCCCGTTACGCTCGATGTCCCGTTCCGCAAGCGAGGCTCGAGTGGTCGGCGCAGTTCGTTTCGTGCTGCACCTATCTCCCCTCTACTCGACCAGCCTAGCACAAAAGATACACGTGAACTGTTTTCGTCAAATGCTTATAAAGTCAAGTGAAATGTTATTGTGATTTTCATGTGTGTTTAATATTGCGACAATAATGGTAAATAATTCTTGCATTTAAAAATCTCATTGTTCAAGCTTATGTGTTTAATCTTTTCATTAATATTTCTTTTATTTTTTTTATTATTTCTTATTTAAAAAGTAGCCTCGGTCGGTAAGAGCAGTAATGATAGGTTATGTTACAATAGACAAAAATAATGAAGATTCATATAATTGCTAGCATAAACAATAGACTTTTCTCCTTGTGTCGTTCTGTATATTACATTACTGTAATGTTTGACGTTGTCACGTCAAACTACCGTCCGTAAACCGACTTTACAGACAACGAGTTTTTACATCACATTATAAAAATGAAAATATTGATGAAAAATCTCGTGTGCAGACGTTCTTCTATATTCGCGGGGTTTGACTTGTCGCGCCTCGCCTCCTTCGCTCGCCCATTTTCTCGCCCTCTCTCACTCACCGTACCTGCAACACTAGAAACCGTGCAAAGTGGGGGATCTCACGGTGTCGATTTTTTGGAGTTATATGAAGCCGCGAGGCCCGGCGTAAGAAGCTTAGATTCAAAACACAGACAAAATTTGCGATCTATCAGATAACACTATTCGAATAAAATACTGAGATACATTTTGCAATACAACAGATGGCACTATTCTAATACAATATCGAGACAAATTTCAAGATCTAACATATGGCACTATTTAAATAAAACACAGAAAAATTTAGTAATCCAACAGATGACACTATTTATGTAAAACACTGAAATATATTTTACCATCTGACAGATGGCACTATTTAAATAAAACACTGAGATTAATTTTGTGATCTAACAGATGGCAGTATTTAAAACAAATACTAAGTTAAACTTTGCGCTCTAGCAGATGGCACTATATAAAACAAATACTAACTTAAATTTTGCGCTCTAACAGATGACACTATTTAAATGAAACACTGAAATATATTTTACCATCTGACAGATGGCACTATTTAAATAAAACACTGAGATTAATTTTGTGATCTAACAGATGGCAGTATTTAAAACAAATACTAAGTTAAACTTTGCGCTCTAGCAGATGGCACTATATAAAACAAATACTAACTTAAATTTTGCGCTCTAACAGATGACACTATTTAAATAAAACACTGAAATATATTTTACCATCTGACAGATGGCACTATTTAAATAAAACACTGAGATTAATTTTGTGATCTAACAGATGGCAGTATTTAAAACAAATACTAAGTTAAACTTTGCGCTCTAGCAGATGGCACTATATAAAACAAATACTAACTTAAATTTTGCGCTCTAACAGATGACACTATTTAAATAAAACACTGAAATATATTTTACCATCTGACAGATGGCACTATTTAAATAAAACACTGAGATTAATTTTGTGATCTAACAGATGGCAGTATTTAAAACAAATACTAAGTTAAACTTTGCGCTCTAGCAGATGGCACTATATAAAACAAATACTAACTTAAATTTTGCGCTCTAACAGATGACACTATTTAAATAAAACACTGAAATATATTTTACCATCAGACAGATGGCACTATTTAAATAAAACACCGAGATATATTTTGTTTAATGTTACTCAAACAGTGAAATAAAATTTTAATGTATGTGCTCAATACAAACACGTCTTTCATGACGACGTCAGTACCCCGTGTGCCACCCGGCCGCGTTCGATGAGGCTGTCGCAACCCTCAGGCTAACAGCATAGCTGATACTATAATTTTTTCAAGGTGATGTTTTAGTGAGTTTCAGCCCCAAACTCCTCACACGCACGGGTGTGTGAACGTGCGTTATGCATTTTCATCTCCTTCTTTTCTAAGGAGGAAACAAGAACGTGTCAAGATGAAAAAAAAACGTGTCAAGTAGTTGACAATGACTAGACGATCACCACTAAGGAAACAGAATTAAATAATATTCAGTTAATCGAATATTTTATTGCAATTGTATTGAGCAATTTTCAGTTTATCACAAAATGAAAATACCGTAATATAATTACATATGAATAATTTGCAATCAGAATATTAAACTTAATTTTTTTAATCGACTCCTTTTGCGATTTAATGGACAATAAAAAGACAAATGCATCCGGGTTCCTTGCACCGGAAGAAAAAATGGAACCATTATAAAAATACTCTTACATTGTCAGTTTGTCTGTCGCAGCCCATTTTCTCAGAAAAAAGTTACAATTAGATATATTTACATACATATTTGAAAGACTTACTAGAGATTAGCCGCTCGCACGTCCACCCACGCGCGGTCAACGACTGGAAGCGCGGCTTTATAGGTTTATTTTTGAATCATTAACGCCCCCCCAAAGCATTTTGGAAATCCAACACTTAAGTTAAACTTAGCCTATCGACAAAGTCGATGTATCCTTTACATGTACACAAAATTTCATTTTGATCGGATCTATAAGTCTATAGTTATAACGGAACAACCAAAAAAACCTCTGGAGATTTATATATTAGTATAGATTGTTTATGTAAACAAATTCCTATGAAAATTGTCAAATGCTTCATATGATACTATCGAATCAGCAATTTACCATGAGAAATATAATTATACGAAAATCTAGCATTCCCACCCTTATCTCACGAACACTGTTTGTGTAAATGCTTGAATCAAGGGGAAATTTTGGGTTTTGCTTAGATGAAATGACCAATGACCAATAATTTTATTTAGGTGAACTGCTGAATACCCCTGACCAATAATAATATATTCAGGTGACGCGGTGACCTAACGTAGTTCTTCACTACCGACCTTTGTTATGTGTATTATATTTATTTTCTAGCTTTTAGTAAATCATCTGTTTATTTTAAAATAAAGCCGCTTAACTTTTACGCTTTTCCTTTCCATAAACTAGGTTTAAACATAAATTAACGTCATTGTTTGTACGTACAGTTTCTTAGCAACATATAAATTAAATTAAAAAAAAAAAAAACTACAAAGTCTTAGTCTACGAGTCAAAGCCACGGGCGGGTGGCTATTGAAAAATGTTGTGTTTCTGACTTGAATTCTGTAATTTAAGATTAATTTCGCATCGCAATAATTTAGTGGTTAGTTAATAATTTAGCAACGTAAACTCTGTAGTATATGAAGACAGGGCCGTAGCTAGGGTCGAATTTGAGGTAGGGCAGCATTAGTTACAGGTAGGGCGGAAGTAAAAAAATTATCATAATTGATCTGCCGTCGAAACACGGGCTCCTAAATCAATCACCATGTATATCACCATCATGTGAATAGTTATTCGTAGACAAATAATTACTGTGACAGTGCATGAGCATGGATCTAAGAACTATTAAATCCTCAATGATGAAGAACAAGTGAATAAGATGGTTGAACTTCCAGATTTGGATGTAGAGATCCACGTCTGAGTGAGAGTGAGGTAATAATTAATTATTGGGTGGGGTGATACGAGTAAATAGAAACGACCAAAATACCATTAAGATCACATTGTTTTGCGTACTTATTATAATAATTAACTAACATAATAATAAAAACATTTAAAACAGCTGAATTCTACGATTCGCCATGTTATTAAAATGCGAAGAACTTCGTTCAGATCAACTGATTTTGTTCTTTTTTCAAAGGCCAGAAATACCATACCAGCCATTCTCTCGTGACCCATTGACAGCCTTTGAGGCCTATTGATTGCAGTTAAAGTTGAAAACGTAGATTCACACACTGCAGTGCTACATCCTATGGTCGCCACAGACGCAAAAGTTCATATGTATCTTTGAACGCCTCTCGTTGCCTGTACAAAACTTGCAATGTATTTTCCATTATATCCTCGTTACGACTCAAGTAAGCTTTAACCACACTAGCCTCTTCTCTTGATGGAATTTTCAGACCTGAAAATTAGTTAAAATTGTAAATTGAACATGACAATTTTTTGAATTATTTTTTTTAAACTTACCCAAATTTTTCAGTGGAACCATTTTATCTACATCCAACTCATCAAGACTTGCAATCGAATTAATTAAATCATCGTTGTCCGAAAACCTTCTTTGTAATTCAGCAATTAAAATGTCCAACGTTTCGAAATACTCAGACTTAAATGGCTCGTCGTTCTCATCTATATTTTGTCTGGCGGAGGAACAGGGGGTGTACGTCAAATAGTCATCCATCCGATTTGGTTTTTTTACTTGCCTCTTCGAGGTCTGTGTCCTATTTTCAGATTCGCCGCAGTCATTGCTTGTTAAAGACTTAGCTTCTTCCAGAATTTGATTATACATTTGATTTGATCTTAATTTAATAATTTCATCTTTGACACACTTTATGATTGTTATGGCATCTTTTAATCCTGCGCTTCGGGCTTGCAAAGCTGCGTCTGCAGGTTGTAGCGTGGATAAGATTTTTTTGGCCACAACCATGGCTATTCGGAATTCCAGATCAAGCATGACTTTTTAATACCTATACTCTTGGCGACGTCATCACCGTTGAATCTGCCATTTTAATTTCTTTCAAAGTCTGCAAAATCGATGAATAATTATCGTATACAACTTTTGTAACTGCTAAATGTCCAGACCAGCGTTGTTCGAGGAGTCGGCCAATCCTTTTCCATCATATAAGGCAGCTATTTTGCCATGATGAAAGAATTCATGTAACATGATGCATTGGTAAAAAATAAACGAATAAAAGTCATTTCTGAGATAGTCCTGATGACTATTAAGTGCAAGCGATGGTTATAGCAGTGGACGTAAGGAATTTTCGGCCCAATTTATTTTCTATTCTAGTCGCAACTCCTGAAACTTTCCCACTCATTACACTTACGCCATCATAGCATTGGCTAAGCATACAAGAGGGGTCAATGTTATTTTCCGTGAGAGTATTTAACGTTAATTCCGTGAAAGTGGCTGCATCAAGATTTTCAGTAGTCTTAACCATCAGCAACGACTCATTGACGACACCATCCTTGACGTAGCGTATTGCTAATGCAATATTTTCGCGGTTATTTTTATCTCTCGTCCCATCTTCCATTAGAGTAAACCATTTCACGTCAGATTCATTAATATCTTTGACAATGGAACTTCGTACCGCTTGAACCATTGCTTGAATTATTTGATTTTGAATTTCGGGTGAACGATATGTTGCGTTTTGTGGTATATGAGTGAGAACCTCGTTCAAATTTGGATCTTTCATACATGTGTATTCAAATAAATTCTGAAATAATCCTTTTTTTTCTTCTTCCAAAATATAATTTCCACGCAAAGCTAATTCGTTGACAATTAGAAATTGTATTACTTCCATGATAGACTTTACATAATACCTATATTTTTCTAATACTTTTGATTTATTAACGTTTCAACACTGCTAGATGTAGATATTCTTTGTAATTTCTCCTGCCACATCGACATAGCTTGAATATGAGAAATTGATTTTTCATGTTTTGGAAAACCAGTTTTAGAATCAGTGGCATTTTTCCAGTTTCTAAATCCTGTGGAAGTGTACGAAGTCTGTTTGCTTCCATGAGGTAAAATTGCTGGCATGGATAGCAAAAGCAGCATCTTTCTCGACAGAATACTGCAACCATTTATAACGCTTGAACCAATCGGAAACAAAGGCCCTGTTGTGTTGTTTTGGATATGTGTCTAAAACAACTTGTTCTATTGGTTCTCCGATTTGTGCAATATCAGACGGAATACCATAGCTAACGTTACCTGTTGCTACGGAACTAGGAGTAGCGATTGTATTTGGTGCTTCCACCTGTTTTGAACAGTTAGGTTTTCGTGGTCAATTTGCTCCTCAAGTCTTCGTTTTTTCCAAAGAAAGCCCGTATATCCATCGCGAAATAAATGAATCTTCAATTTATAGCAATACAAATAACAATTGTATCGATTTTTGTCTAAAGCACTCTTCACCGTACACTTCACTTAACCAAACTACAAACAATCATAATCAATCTTTAGGTCAGGTTTGATTCTGTACCATAGATTGCAATATAGCCCATATTGCAGTCTATGGTACGGGATTCTCTGCATCACACAGATATTGGCGCCCAGTACACGCTCAATCTGGATCACGATCCAGATCTTGCCTTCTCGCTCTTAGATAAGACGGTGTCCCTTTCAGACTCCTACGTGAAAGGGACATAATTCAGTTGAATCTTCAACTGTTGACAATTGTAAACAATTGAAAAGGTGGCTAAAATGTCATGGGCGTCCGCAAAAGGGAAAAAATTAGCTGATTGAGAGGTTAGTCATCGAAAGTTTAATCTAAAACTTATAAAAAATAACTTTTCACTTTTATTCTAATTAATAATGTCAATTCATTTATTGTTCTGTAATTGAAAATATATTTTAGTTAACTTAAGTATTACTATGGAAGTAATTAATAAATTAAGTCATTAATATTTTGAGGCTACAAATGACATTAATAATTAGACAAATGTAAATATATTTAGTAGCTTTTATCATAAATAAAACGTTTAATACGAGATAATATAATTATAAAAAATTATGCAATTATGAATAATCGAGTAAAAATATTTCTATAGATTTACTTATATAAAAATATATAGAATCACTTATATAGAAATATATAGAGTTTTATATAAGATGAAAATTGTTAAATCAGTATGTATTAGTTTTGAATGATTTGTATTGTGTATCACTATAACATAGGTACTGACAAAATTATTATAATGGATTATAAAAACGGTTATTTTGACTTACTACTTTATTTCTTTTCTATGTTTTACAATTAATCGACTTGAATTAATATTTTCGCGTGTAGCGGGCACTTTAGCATGGTTGTTTACAAAAACAGTACGAAAAAATGGCTGATGCTAACGTATGCGCACAAAAAATTGTGATGAAAAGGCCTATAAACCCTTAGAATAATAACTATAGCCCTATTCTAATTCTTTGTATAAACCCATCGCTTCATGAGATGGCGCTTCGAATGCCATCTATACACAGAACAAAGAATTATTATAATATGAAATGAATGTCACAATCTGTGGTAGGTAAGTATTTTCGGAAAAACTTAGATACCTATCGCTACATTTTTTTTCTCAAACTATGAACAAACAATTTAATTATAATAATTTATCTTAGTTTTAGATATTTTTAAGGTAGGGCATTGTGGTTTCAAGGTAGGGCATTGCCCCACAATGCCCCCCCCTAGCTACGGCCCTGTATGAAGATAAAACCGTGTGTCATGCTCCTTTAGATTAAACTGTGAGCAAGAGCATGAAGTGTAGATTAATTCAACACATATTTTAAGACAAATGGTTTGTCCTTGAATTCGCCGAAGTAGGATATAGATAAGTTTAAAATGCTAAATTAAAAGTGTCTTTATTGTTCGGCACATCGGTTTGATGTTATTTAAAATTTTGGTCACAATACCGCATATTCTTGTATAATTTCATAGTTGAGTCTTAAAAAAAATATTGAAAATAAAAAAAAAAACCGACTGGGTAAAAGTGAACTAAAAATGGAAAAAGATGTAAAAAATCATACAAAAATATTGACAGTCGGAGGCGCCAAATTTGTCTCCTTATTCGTTTTAATTCTTGCTGCATGTATGTCTATCGCTATAAATATTTGTCATATTTAATTGGATGATTTTTCCATTATCTTGTTTCCGTCTTAATAGCTCACTTTAACGCAATCGGGTTTTTAAATTTATTAAATAATTTTTTTATTGACCTTTTTTTAATTGGATTTTAACAATAAACTAAGATTGCTTACTCGTTACTAGCGGTGTCAATATTATAAACTGTTGTATTAATCGTGATAAGCTTTTATCGATATATTGATAATAATTAATATTAACGAATTGTAAATTCAAATTGTGTAATTCTTAAATAGAGGTTATTGCTGTAAAATGGTTTAGGAAATATCATCGTGATGTTGAAAGACTTACTTATGACCTACTTAATTATGTCACTCAATATATTATAAATTTATTTTCGTCTCAACCACCATTTTATGTTTTACGACCGTCATTCTGGTTTTGTAATAATTATTTTCTACGTTAATAAGAACTATTACACGATTGCAAGAACTTTATCAAGGCTTTATTATAAATTTTAGTAGTTGTAAGTGAGCGTGATTGGTATTGTTAACCAACCCTGAATCGTTATAGATGCTAAACGATATCTTAAAATGAAAAATTATTAAAAAACCCTAAATATCATTTTCATACGCCTATTCAATAACACAGCACTTGGTATAAGTTCGTCGACTTTCCTTTTTTTTTTTCACAATTATGGCATCTAGACAACCAGATGGTGATAATATGGCAACAGGATTTAGTGACACTCACAAGATTAAGACAAACAAATTGACAGTAAGAATCATCAAAATCGAGATGTTTGGTCTCCAGAACTTCTTAAAGAAACGAACATACATACACACGTACATGCGTACAGATATAGGCTGTTAAACACGTTACCCTCCTTAGCGCCACCCAGTCGAGTAAAAAGCATGTCCTATATGTATAGCTAATAAGATTTCAGAAAAGCTAGCACTCAAATATAAACATTTCCATAACAATTATGGAGACATTTTATATTTACTAATTGTGTGCTTAGTTTTTGTTCCCTAACTAATTATGTGCTTAGTTTTCATTTTCTATAAAAAGAATCTATCATTAAGCTAATATTTTTCATGCACACTAATCTGAAAATTGTTGTTTGTTGTTTTAAATTCCTTGTGTCTCTTATGATATACGACTGCAAAGCCGAATTTCAGTTTGCTTAAAAAAATTTCTCAAGAGAAAATTTTCATTTTCGCATACCTCTTATCCCTTATATACAAAGACGTTTTCCCATCACCAACTAAACCACATCTCTTTCAAATTGGAAATGCACTCGGTGTATAAGAACGCAGACAATTTGCAAATCCATCGAGTTAAAATTAAATTTGACCGGATGTGGGACCCACATGGTCCTATGGTCCATTAAACTGAATCATATGTTAGTATCAATCATAACATATAAGGTATAAAAAGGGCACAAACAACCTCCCCCCCCCCCCAAGATCTACGAGGGGTGTGATTTCTGGCCGCCGCGCCGACGCCGCGTCAGCGCGCACTTCGGCGCCGACTCAGGGCTGCATTTTTCAAACGATCGAGTGTTTATAAAAATGTTTCATTATTTGACAATGCATCATTATCATCAAAAGGCCGGCAATGCATCAATTCTTCCCATTGGATTGCGGGTGTTCATGGGCGGCGGTGACTGTTTCCTAGCGGTCCGCTCCTTAAAAATCCCATAATGAAGCCCCAAATAATGCATATTAATTATATGCAATGAGAACACTTCGACAGCAATGTACATATATGTGTATGCATTCAATCCGTATGGACGTCGATGTTAGGTGAAAAAACATTTACAGTGGAATCTTAATAACTCGAATGTCAAGGGAAATGCAAAAAAATTCGAGTTAACGAGTTTTCGACTTAACAAGAACTTCGAGATACATATGACTGTGTCGACAAGGAACAAACATAACGTTCACAGCTGTGTTACTTAGAAAGTTTCATGAATGTATTCATTATCACGTGTACAAGACAAAAGCAATAGATTAGAAGCCCCGAACCCGAACATTCATTTTGGAATTCATTGCTATTATTTCGGGGAATTCTAAATTAGACGTCATTGTATTTTACCAACTACGACTTACGGAGTCTCCTTTTTGAAATTCGAGTTATGGAGTATAAATATGTATTATCAATACTTCGTAGGGAAATAACATTTTGTTCGAGTCACAAAGTCTAATTAATTAGAGATACCGCGTATTTAGGGGTTCATCGGAAGGGAATGGCAATTTTTTTCGACTTACTGAGGACTTCGACATAACGAGGTTCGAGTTATTGAGAATCCACTGTATATGAAGTGTTCTCGACATCTATTGCGGGTAATCCAAATTTATGCGTGTGAGTCGATTTTATCCGATTGCAAAACGTGTTAGGAAATTATTTGGATGTGGCGCGTCGGAAATGCACCTTCATGTGCATTTTTTGTGAATAACAAGTGGTAGCTTGTTGATACCCAAATGACGTTTCATTTCAAAATTACAATATAAAGGAGCATGTTTTTCTGTGTATCATTTAGCCTATGCCTATTATGCAGGAGGGATGAAAAAAAATAATGTATTATGTAGCACTACACTGTACTGTACTGAGCGGCGTGACGGTGCGGCGTGACGGTGCGGCGTGACGTTGCGGCGTGACGTTGCGGCGTGACGGTGCGGCGTGACGGTGCGGCGTGACGGTGCGGCGTGACGGTGCGGCGTGACGGTGCGGCGTGACGGTGCGGCGTGACGGTGCGGCGTGACGGTGCGGCGTGACGCTGCGGCGTGACGGTGCGGCGTGACGGTGCGGCGTGACGGTGCGGCGTGACGGTGCGGCATGATGAGCCCCTTTCACATGATCTGAAGGTGCTTGTTTTTTGCAAGGCTTGTAACGCGAAGCGGTTGAGGTAGTGCATTATTCCCAAATTACCAAAAACAAGTGCTGTCTTGAAGATTGTTTGCCTCTTATATATGCATACGGCACTTATACTTTAATATGAATACACTGATATTTAGAAAAACACTCCTTTCAACGCAACTATAATAACAAACTGACATTTATTGTGTATTATATAATATACACCTGATTAAAAAAAATCTATGGTCTGTACGCATCGACCCCGTATGTGGTCACGATAACATTCAAAATACTCCACATATCGAGATCATTTGTTTTATATTCTCTTTAGACTTACTTCCCGTGATTGATTTTGTATTGATAAAGTCGTTTAATTGATATTAATAAAAAAACTAGAATTGACTCGTACCGTGTACGTTACACGCCTCACAAAGAGGAGTGTTTGAGGTAATGAACACTTCTATATTTATTAATAAATAAAGTTTTGCATTAGGCTACGGATGAACGCTGTTAGTCAGCTGATTTATAACTACAGCCTATTGCGCACGCGTCGTATTGTTCTCATTCAAATCTCAAATGTCGCGAATTTAAAAATAAAATTAAAAAACAATTTGTTCTATTTTGTTCTTAAAATTCCTCTATTTTTTTGGTGTTTAATGGGGCGTGCACTTTTCAATTTCTGTTTTTTTTTTTACTTTAATCAATTTCTTTTAAATCCTAAACGATGGTTTGGATTGGATTGGATTCTATTAGATTGACTCGAATGCAAACGCATTCAATTCAATACATTTCCAATAACATAAGTCGGCGTTTAGGAGCTTCTCTTAAGAAACTATAGCTCAGGACATAAAATATGCATGTATTTAGAGATATGTATATTTACGAATATACTTCTTTAATTTAACTAATTTTTAATTGTTTCATTTTAATTCTCCATTTCAAACTATATCTCAAATGGGGAATTCGAAATTAGACATTAAAGTAATATATACATTATTTAATTTTTCGTACTTCAATTATTGAAGCTCTTATCATTGAAATTATGTGATTACTTGACCACCTAACTGTATATACGGCTTACGGAATAATCTGATGCCATATTATTGTGCAGTATATATACATATGGATTTTAGATATGTGACATAGGAAAATCGAAAGGAAATCAAATATTTGAATTATACACATAACATATATATAAAGAACTAAGTAAAGGTTTAAGCAAGACTGGTACACACCCGGTATACTTGTATTATTGTGTACTAATCTATCTGAATAAAAACAGTTTATTAAACAAAATCGCTAATCATTATTATCATCACGGATCCAGAGAACTCTAATAATATTCTTAATTGATACAATAATATTAGAATGCGCCGTCGAGAGGCAACCCTAGAGGATCGGCGCCCGAGTGTCGCGGCAGGGCCACGTCCTTCTCCCCTCTACCCCCTCTTTCACTCTCGGAGCAGAGAGCGTCGCTTGGCACTCCCAGTCTAGCCTTCCCGGATACCGTTCGCGAACTTCCCGAGTTTCAGTTTCACACCGTCGAGTTTCAACCTGTAGGCGCGCGGTGCGATGGGCGGCGGGGGGGTGCGGGCCGGGCGGGCGCCGAGCCACGTGGCCTACTACGTCGCCCTCGCCGGGGTGCTGGCGCTGCTGCTGATGCTGTGCTGCTATTTCTTATATTTCTTCGTGAAAAAAGTATTAGGCAAGTGTTGTGCTGACGTCGCTGTATCTGATTATTCGTGGAAGCTTCTCCTTTTTTTTAATGTCATCAAATTTTAAAACCTGCATAACGTGTGAAACTATAAGTAATTTAAACGCAAAACTTGAGTGTGAGTCAACGATCGAGTTTTTCGGATTCCACAGAAGTATCTCAATCGCCCGAAGTGAAAATTATTTTATTATTATTGCCTGTTGATTTCCTTAATAAAAGTAATTAACAATATCAATCCGTTTTAAAATATTGCTAATAATATTTTTTTTAGGATTTTACAAGCAATAATAATTCATTAACAACTTATCCAATTCAGACATTAAGAATTCACCAGCAAATTGAATAAAGAAAACATAATACTAAAATTAAAATATTGCGAAAATACCTTAAATATGCATACAATGAAAGTCATTAAAATCTTGATTGATTTAAACAAATTATGTCCCTCTATTTATTTCGTCTATCCATCTTTTTTTTGATCTATCAAAATATATTACAGTATTCCATGGCATGTGCATATATGTGACACATAAGATCCTATCTAATATTTGACTTATACATAAGCGAATAGATATTGAAAATGTATTTGTACCTATATTTTTTACATCTATGTAATAGACAATGAAAATAATGAAATGGTTTTTAATCATTGAATTTGGTTTGATAGAAGCATTAATTTTCACAAAGTCAAGATGTGTTAATTTTTCACTTTATCAATCGCCTTACGATTTACAAGTATGAAAAGGATGGCATGATAACAGAAACGAACAGTCATAATTTTCTGTTCTATTCTCGTTCTTTTGCATACACTTAGTATTTAGAAATACTTAGTCTATGATCTTTTGTTGTATTGACGCCATTGTTGTGACGTAGGGATTAATAAACCCGTTTGAGACGATGAGCAAAAAACAGTGTGTAGATTCATAAAATCTATCTTTTTTAATTTATATTACTTTTACCAATTTATATTACTTTTATCAATACCATAAATAGCCAAAATTTATAAATGTTTTCTTTGTAGATTGTGAATTAAAAGATAAAATTAAAGGCAACCGACATACGTCATAGCCTGACAATAATATTTTATTTAGTTGCCTGTCATTCTTTTGATAATAAGTAGGTAAAGTTTAGTTTAATATACAAATTTGTATTGTAGAGTATTTCTAATAGGTACCTACCTACCTACCTAAATACAAGTTTATAAATAAATGCAATGTCTAGTCTTTATACGTGTTTAATCAATGCTGTCGATTGATAGATTTTAAAATCTTTACTTTTTTAGTAATCATAACATAAATTCACATTTTTAAAAGCTAAAAAAACATCAACGAATCCTACATACTGTTCATCGGTATAATAGTAAAGTTAGTTATTCAACGGTGACTCAACCAATGTCTGGAGTAGCAAATATCTCTGTGCAAGAGGGCGGGTGACGAAATCAAGATATCCTTCACTCCTTTTTCTTGGGGACACGATATTTAAGACGCGTCTTCAATATAAACTTCAGATCAGACAATTCGGAACGATCCTGGAGCACAATACAGGAGATCATTCCCAGGAATAAACTACAGTACCTCCAGGCCGAGGAGCAGAGCAGCGCCTCGGGCCCTCCCGCATCCTCACCTGCACCTCGGGATATCTATATATGCGTGTGTGATCAATTTAACCGAGTGGACGAGTTTATGGTCGGCGCGGTCGACCGTTACATCCAAGTCCCGGTAACAAAGTCAAGTTTGGAAGGGAGTACGAGAAGGAATGGATACTGGAAAAGTCTACTGTATGTAAAAAACACAGTGACTTTGCTAATACAATGTCATAACTAATGGTACTTGAATTGCATATTCTTTTTAAAGTTATTCCTATAAAATAATATACATCAATGCCAAAAGGCACACCAAAAAAATATTATTTTTTTTTGTAATACAGAGTATTGATAAGAAAATGAGTCTCGTGTTTCTTTCACAGGGAATAGTGAAAGTCTGTTTTTGAAGGGTACTAATGTGCTTAATTCGTTATTATGAATAGGAGTCACTGAGATAAAGGGACGAAACCAAACCACAGACAAGCAAACACTAAACTCTCCCTTCTCTTAACCTTTCTTCTTATAAGGTAGCATTTATGAAAATTATTCGTTTGAAAACTATAAGGATTTCTAACCAAAAAAAAAATGCAAAAAGCAGTCATATAAAATTACGTAACTTTTACAGTAAAAAATAGATAAAAAATTTGTTATTGATTCAAGTTATAATGTTAAATACGTTGTATTTCGGTGTTTCGCTTTTTTATTGACTTATATGTGCAACTTATATTTATTGCTTTATAAATATGTATATAATTAGATACATATAAACATCTGGGCGACCGAACTTTGCTCGGCGTATTTCCAGTTTGCCGTGAGAATATGATATGATTCAATGACAAAACTTCTTTATTTTCATACATTATGAAAAATATGCTTACGTATTTTATTTATATTCTATTTCATGTGTGCTATTTGTTGTCTAGAAATAATGAAATAGCAAAGATGCAATTACCCCGATATACCACAAATGACCCTAAATACATACATATATATCTAAGCGTTACACAATCTCGTCCAAATTTCATTGGTGTTTTTGTGGTTTGTCGCTAATGAAATGTCGTTAGTCGTTGAAAGTGGTATCCCTCTAACGAGAACGTTATGAATGCTTTTTCATCGTGTTAATTACATTATAGTACCGAAACCGGACCGTAAAATTGTTTTAAACACTGAAAGGTGACTGTCATTAAGACCGATCTTTCATTAAAGTATTGTTACATAGTAACCCTATCGAGGGTTCGAATTCTGAAAATAGATGAAAAAAACACATAGAAAAGCAGAGAGTGTATTTTCAGAAACACAGAGCCACAACAAATCGGAACGGAACCAGTTGAATTCTTGTCGTTGAACACACTTGACTTGTGAACGCATTGATCGCAGAAACAAAACTCACCTGCGTTCTCCCATAAACAAAGCGTCCAAACTTCGGTATAAATACATCCCGACTAGCCATCTAGAACGTTCTTCAAATAAAAAAACCTCATTAATTAAGTAGAATAAATGAGTCGTAAACATGTTACGTGTGACATAAATATACAAGATTTATTGCACTCTCGAAAATTCCACCCCAAACAAAATGCATTTAAAATAATATTCGTAGGATACAGCGTCGCAGGGAAGGCAACGACGCCAGAGGAGACTCTCGCTTACAGAATTTTAATCCCTAATTTTTTTTTCCAACAGTAATCATTTTGTATTTATATTTTTTGCTTGCGAGCGCAGTTCGAAACATTATCAATTAATAAAATCGAATTATATTGATATGTCATTCGTTTAATTTCCTTTTTAGTAGTTTTAAATGGAAATAATATCTACTACAGGTCCATATTATAGCAAATTTTTATAATTTCGTCTATATTATCAATATTTTCATCTGTTAAACGAACACTGATTTCTCCCGGGTATATCTGCATTCTGTTCATAACAGAGGTCGCCACAGCTGTATAACTTTTCAAAAACTGTACAACATTTTATCAACTGTTGCAGAGCTGTCAGCGATTTCCCCGACTCCGTCCACCACTGGGCCACCGCAACTGGCCCTGCCGCCCGCCTACGCAGTACGTCCAGGTCGGTGCTGAGATTGTATTCGGTACACGTTTAAGTCGAAAAAACACCGGACGAGTGCGAATAAGACACGCACTCTGATGGTTCCGTACAAACTTAATTACTTTTATAGATATTTCGTTTATAGAGAGTTGCGACGGTATTCACCTGTTTTCAATGCCGATGCTCCCAAAATATCGATTTCGGGAATCCAGAAATATTTATTGTTTTCCTTTTTTTTTCAAAAGAAAGAAAGTTAGAAAACGCCTCTTAAATATTCAAATTAATTGTAATCTTGAATTTTTATAGCATGAAATCAAAAATTATTTGTTATTTCATACATCAATCTACATCACGCTCATTTAAAGGAAATTTTTTTGGAAAAAAAAATCAAAAGTAATCGATATAACTACAAATCAACGCATTTCGGATTTTCAGAATTTAATTTTCAGGTTAGTACAATTTAATATT
The DNA here is from genome assembly GCA_005406025.1 of Eumeta japonica. Taxonomy (NCBI): domain Eukaryota; kingdom Metazoa; phylum Arthropoda; class Insecta; order Lepidoptera; family Psychidae; genus Eumeta; species Eumeta japonica. Next base: position 46,701 of record BGZK01000993.1, on the reverse strand, counting down.
CTATTATTTGAAATACGCTGAATTAAAATTAAAATTTCAAATTTTTTGTATGTTCAAATTGAAATAATGTCGCTATTGGATAAGAGTTGTCGCTTTAAAAATAGGTGAGGGAATAATCATGTTGGATAAACGGGATTTTGTACGACGTATTGAATCTGTAGATAACAAGTATATCGATGGACGCTTGCCTGCAACATGCATTAACATGCAGCATGCAACCCACCGCTGACCCTCGAATCTGCCTCTCCACTACGAATCTCTATCCAAATGATTGAATATTGATTCCAGAGGATTGACAGATATAGAACACCTAAGCAAGTGTTATTTATTATTATAATTATCTAATTCCGCCAACTATTAAATTGTTTAGTTCTACGTACGTTTCATGCCAACAAGGCACATCTTCAGGGAAATTGCCGACAGTCACATCCACCAGGGTGCAAGGAGCGTTAAAACAACCAACACAACCTCGTTAGACAGGCCGCTATCATGCAATGGTCAAAGAGCGACGAAAACATTATTAAGACAGCCACAGATCACCACCGATAGACATGCTTGTCAAATGTCACAGACTAACCATCACCAACATTACCCAAGTAGTTACAGGCAAGCGTCCAATAATGGCGATTTATAAACGTCAATTTGGTCGTTGAGCATATTATTATTATCTTTATGTTTTAAAATTTCGAAGGATTCCAAAACATTCAAACGTAACCCCTTCTCACACACATGCAAGACATCGAATTTGTGATCATTATTAAGCTTATGACCGGTTTCTAATTATTGATTTACAGTCATCACAAGTTAATTTATAAATTCCAGATTTTTTTTTTATTTTTTTATTATTGTGTAATTTATCTTTATTATATAATAATAGTGTAATATATCTTTATCTATATCATACAATACAAGTATATCGATGGTGACAAGTCACTCATACTTAATATAATGGTTTGCTAAAAACAATCCATTTTACAATGTCAATATTACAAAATTATATTAAAATTATATCAGGTAAATCATGTGTCAAAATGTCTAAAAAAAGGTTCTTCGCTTGTAATAAAATTCACAAATGGTCAAAACGAGGGGGGAAGATAAATTTATCTTTGCATGTGTAAAACGTAACTGTATGCGAATGAGAGCTGTTGTGAGTAATGTGCTATCTCTGTCTATTTCGAACTCTATCAGTACATTGCAAAGAATTAAAATGGTACGATATAGCATTATAGTACTTCATTTACACTTGTGCACTTGTACATTGTAGAATAAGTAGTACCACGTACATTCTATCCCTCTATAGGGCCAATGCCTCCTCCAAGAAGACTGTGTTGGATTCATAAGCTACATTATGATATATATTAAAATTATCATTAAAAATAGTATTCATCTTTACAATAAATGCAGTATATTGAAAAGTATGCACGGGATAGTGGTAAGATAAGATCTACATTAGGTAATTACATATTTACGATTTCTTGCTTTTTCAATTGTAACCTCTTCATTGATTTTGCGTATCTGTTCATAAACTCTATAATTGACAATATCAATCAATAAAGCACGAAGTGCTATGCCAACATATCTGACTGTCATTTTTTTGGTAATCGGTTCCCATCACTTAAATAATATATGAATTTGACCATATTCCAGAGGTCCGCGTGAGCGCACACGCCATGGCGCAGCTCTGCGAGCAATTACCACCCGCAGCCGTTCAAATGGGTAATGTGGGTTCACGCGGGGACACAGTGTATCCGTCCGCGCGCTCCGCGCTGCCACCGCCATGTGTCGTCCCGATCAAACATCCCGTCGTGACCGACACCGGCCCGCCGCCGGCGTACAAGGACGTCACAGAAATGTCTTTGCCGGCTTACGTCGAGAGTAGATAAAATATCCGGCAGAAAGGAAAGCGATAATACGTTTACGATGTTATTTTTTTTTTTTATTTACATCAAAGTATTCAACATGGCTAGTAAGATACAAAACCCAACAAGAAATGTATTCCTATAGACCACTTCTTATAAACTTTGGTCGTGAAATGGAGTGTGATTATTTGTGATTGACGTTTATTTTGATGACGAAGGAAAGATGTCAATCGCTCTCAATGATATTGTTTAATCTGAAAAGTGAAGAGTGAATATAATGTCAGGAATCGACCTGATATGTCGAGAAAAAAAAACTTTGAGTATAGAATGGAAGCTAAATGAATTTTATATGATGTTTACTGTTTTTAACGTGGGAATCAATACATAAATATATTATGATTGAAATCATTAGGTTTAATTGAGAGGCCTTTGCCTAATGCTGTTTATGCAAAATAGATAAATGTGAGCTAATACGTATTTTCAATAATGAATGACCAAGCACAATATTTTTTATAACGCCCACAGGTTTGAAATAAATTTTATTTAGATATTCCTTTACAATATATAAACTTTTTACATCATTACACAACATAGGTTTTGTTAAATCAATATATATATTTGTCAGGTGGATTGCAAAAGTAAAAACGTACTTCGTAAACACAATCCGTACCTAAGTTTGCGTTGATGATGTATGGATAAGCTGTTAAACATTACGGATTGTACGGATTGCGGTTTTTACTTCTAGTGCACATCGCGATAAATGTGTTAAAGGCGACTAGAGCATGAATACAATCTAAACACGTTAGAAGTGTCCAAAATATTTTATACGATAAATTTACTTATGTTTCTTCACTTTACTACATCTAAGAATAGGCATACTGCGTAACATATATTGTATTCTATATATTACATAATACTATGTGAATATTACAGGGAGAAGCAAAAACACGGGGAGAGAGGGCGTTCCAATATTACATTACACGGTGTGAATATAATGAATATTTTACTAATCATCCCTTCGGCCATCGAATGTCTGCTGCTGGATATAATCCTTCCTCTCTAGACTTCCACGACGTAATGACCTGAACCTCTTTGGTAACCAAAGTTGACGTGAGGTAGCCAGACCAAATCGTTAGTCCACCTGGTGGGATGGTCGTCCCACGCCGGGACGTCCAATTCGTGATTGAAACCCGAGAATCTCTCTTCACTAGCTGTTGACGATTCTACGCACGATGTGGTCTGTCTATAGCCGCTTAAACTCGCTGATTCTATATGCTATGTTGGTCACTACGATTATTTTGTCAATTTCATCGTTTCAGAATTTACTTGCAAAGGAGCTCTGAATATAAATCTTTTCATAGCACATTGAAAGATTCTAAGCTTCTTTTCTAGGGGACCATGTCTAGTATCCGTATATCAATAACTGATCACTAGCAACACGCACCATTCAAAGACGTCGTTTCGTCTTTCGACAGTATCGCAGCTGGCAACATGCATCATTAAAAGGCTTTTGAATTGCGACAGTGAGGTCACTGGCAATACGCGCTATTCAAAGACTCGTCTTTCAACGGTGTGGCCGCTGGCAACACGCACCATTCAATTTTCGTCTTTCGACATTGAGGTCACTGGTAACATGCGCCATTCAAAGCCTTTCGTCTTTCAGCACTGAAGCGTATTGAACTTGAAAATGCCTCATGATTTCTCAAACGTTAGCCAGCCGAAGTGAATTCTTCTTGTAAACTCTTTATCGACCTTTATTATTTCTATTATATATTCACCACCAGCGGGCTTAGCACGACGTCTTAGAGAAGCGTCTCTCTATAAGACCGTCTTTTTCGCGCAAAGTATTAAACTGAATGGGACAGTCCTTGTCTTGTGCGTCATGCTAGGCCCGCTGATGCAAATTATTGACAACCTGTGCGGCATCCACCTACCTGTAACATGATATTTACCTATACATAACACCAGCGTATCGAATTGAGCTTAGCGTATTGAGCTGTACGCGACGTATCGTAATATAACTTGATAAAAGTGACTTTGTCTACATTATTTTCACACACTGGTCGGCTCTATGGATTTTTTTCCGTTAAAACTTTTCGAGGAAAAAGTTATGACGAACGGCCGAACAGACTTTGACAATCGTTAAAGGCAGACCCGGTTGTTCTTGTCGAGATTTTTTTTAACCTTCCTATGTAAACAATTTGGGACAAAGTTTGATCTCATAGGCGACAGGAAGTAGGGAGTAGGTATATATTTTACAACCAAGACAGAATCACTGAATATCTCTCGTCAGCTTCAACGTTAATTTATTGCAATATTCATAAGATTATACATGTATATTATAAATATTTAACAAATCCAATTATTGTATTAATAACTCTTCTAACAGTATTATCAAACTTAAAATATTAATTATAGGTTTATTTATTGATATTAAATGCGCTATACGCAAAACTGCGATTGTATTCAACAATTATATTGTACGTCTACTTATAAGTACTTTATATGTAATTAATGTCTTTTTACTATTCGGATTTTGCCTGCTTACTTGTTGATATGTTTGTATATTGTTACAATAATATAAAATGTCGGTAAAAAATTTATATGTTTTATTTCATCAACCTTGAAAATAGCTCCGCCCGGCCAAACTACGACAATTTTGACTTGTATCCAAGCATCTCTCTTTTTTGTGGTTTTAAAAATTGTAGTTTATGACATTGAAAAGGTGACGAAACAAAGTATAGTTTAAACATTAAAAATAAATTAAACATTTTACAAATTAGCTTACAGCAAATTGATTATTTGTAACTTTACTTACAGTCTGTAAATTTATTTACTTACAGTGTTATTAAATAATTAAAAGCTCGCTGAACATTTTGGAAACATTGCGTCTGCATCTATGACACAATCCGCTAAAATCAATTAACCAAATAAAAACCATAGAGTAATACCTAACCAAAGAGCATCTGTATGAGATATATTATGCGGTCTTGACTACATTATCAAAAACATGACCGACCTTCGCCTGGATTGTATTCTTTGACGGTTTTCCTTATTATGTCGCATTATCTCGCGACTGTTAGTAACTACTAAACCACGAAAGATATTATTACAAACAATTTGTAACAACGCGATACGGGCTGGTTTTTACCGAGTTATGTAAGAAAAAAATATGTAGATTCTAAGTTTAAATTTCCCTCCACATTTTTTGCGAACGAAATTAAAATATTCTGTCCCACTCGATGGTTTTGTACGATTTTAAATGCCAATTAAAATCAGTCAGGTGGATCGGTAAGTATATTCCGTGGCCTACGTATGAAATGATAGAGTTGAGGTGGCTCATAAGAAACTGCCGAGCAGAGGGAGCGCATTGGGATGCAATTCCGCGATGTCGAAGAACCGCTTAGATGCATCCTTCATGGATTTGGTTATGGTAGGGAATTCTAGATCCCTGTGAAGTATTGAATTCCGAACGCTCCAGTGGGCGTCCGTGGCATCTCTAAGGAACTTATCCTGGGTGACTTGGAGTCTATCGAGTGCCTTAAAGGCGGCGTGAGCGAAGACGGGAGTACTACTCCCGTACGACTCATAAGTACGACTCACCGACCGTATGCACATTTGGTAAATAATGCGCTTATTGTGCAGTGATAATTTTTTACCGAGTACGGCGCCGAGGCGCCCTCGATAGAATAATGCGGTTGTCCTAACGCGCTCGATATTATCTTTGAAGTGAAGATTTCTATCGAGCGTGACTTCTAGGTATTTATAATTGAATTGCCACGGAATTTTTTGCGTTGAGAATTCGAAGGTGGGGCGAGTCTAAATCGACCATTTGTCGACTCCTACATTTTCTATATTTGACCTGCATAGCAGCTGACTTATCCGGGTTAACCTTGATCCTCCAGGTACAGAACCATCGACCCAGATCATCAATAGCCCTCTAGAGGTGGAGAAGAGTTGACTTTTTGTACTTTGCACGAAAATACAGCGCGGTATCGTCCGCGAATAACGCGACGTCGGACGCGGTATGTCGTTAGTATATGCGGAGTACAGAAGGGGTGAGTAGTAGAGGGCGATATAAATCGATATTTAAAAAAATATCGATATGAATACGCAATATATCGCTTAATCCGATATTATCGAATCATCTAGTATCGAATATAATATCGATATATTTCATCCGATATACCAAATATCTTATCACATTCCATTTTTTTTTCTTTTATCTACTTATTCACAGCAGCACAGATTCTTACACAGCAGAGAATCAGATTGCAAGCCGAAAGGGTAAATAAAATTTTGTTTTTGTAAGGTTTGGAGAAAAGTACTGAGATTTATGATGCTAAACATGACTTTTGGGTCGTGTGGCCTTATCTACTTTTTCGTATGATTTATAAATAAAGTTGATTTGTTTCTTTTCTCCAAATGTTTTGACTCTTATTAACCTGATGCCTATTTAATATTATAGATAGACTAGTTAAATACAAGTAATTACTTACGTTTCGATATTTCTAATATATCGTTATATTTATTCGATATATCGCAAAGAATCGATAGAACACTACTATACATTATATCGAAAAAATATCGATTTTTTTTACAAATATATCCCTAGAAAGTGGAGCCTTGAGGAACTCCAGCTCTGATTAGTCGTCTAGTCGAATGAGTTTTGTGTCTAAAAACAAAATATCTATTACAAATGTAACTATGAATGATGTGAAAGAGACTATCTGGTACTTCGATAGCGTAAGGTTTAATAAATAAGACCCGTATACATTACTCTATCGAAGGCCTTGGCTACATCGAAAAAGGCAGCTACGGTTTTTTGCTTAATTTTGAAGCCCTCCGTGATGTATTCGACTAGATGAAAGGCTTGTTGTGGGCACAACTAGACTGGGCGGAAACCGAATTGTTCGTCTATGATAAGGTCTTTTCTGAGGAGGTAATCGCTTAAGTAAAATTTGAGAATCTTTTCGTAAAGTTTCCCTAGACCACTCAGGAGGCTAATTAGTCTGCAACTGGCAGGGAGGTTGTGTAGATTCCTATTATCTCTCCCTCTTTCCATATGGGGGAGAAGTAGCAGTTTTTAAGGTACGCGTTAAATATAGCGACAAGCAGGCTCAATACTAGCAAGGGAAAGCATTTTATTGCTTTTTGTTATTGACACCGTCTAGGCCCGGTGCCTTTTTAGTTTTTTTACCAACGTCTGTACTTCACTGAGAGAGCCTGGAGGCAGATCGTCTTTAGGTTCGAGGGAGGCTTTGTGCCGGACCTCTACCTCGATGCGGAGTATGTGTGAAATGTCATGCAGAGGGGAAGCGTGAGAGCATTGGGATTCTATACTATCTGCTATGCAACTCCGCTATCTTCGCGTTGTCGATGGCAGTGGTATTATCTGGTTATTTGATGGGTATTAAGTTCCTACTCTATGTTTGCTCACGTATAGTTCCAGAACGTCGTAAATCTCATACATTAATGGTTTATATTTAAAAGCGACTTCACTAGTTTCGCTGCAGGTACTTTCAGTTTCACATATTAAAATTTGCCTCTAGATGTCACCAAAAACAGAAAATTAGGTTTCATTATTGGTAACAGTGTTACTAGCTTGCTGTTTTGGTAGTACTTTGCTGTTTAATAATTTATTTCCCTGTTCTCTGTTTCATTCCAAATCTTTATATACATATTTTTAATAGTACATACCATCTTTACACCATACTAATATTAATTGAAACTATTTTCTTACAATGACAAAGAACGTTGATGACCGATGAGAATCGATCAAAGAAAAAAAAAACAAAAATGAAAATGTCTGAAGATACTAAATCCTAAGGCGATTCTGAATCCTAAAAAAAAAATCCCTTCCATTGTAGATATACTTTATTTCTTCCTAACAATTTGTCCAGAAAATGTAACTGAACTGTATAGAAAACGGCGAAACTTTGAAGCATTAACTTATCTTTTGAAAAAAATCCCCAATATTATCGAGTTTTGAAAATACATAAAAAAACAAAAAATTAAGATGGGTTTAAAACATTTCCCATATTGCGTGAATTGATAAAGAAATTTTTGTGCTTTATAAAAAATGGAACACGGAAATAGGTCCTTATCACCATTCCAGGAATCGCACAGTCAAGAAATGTATAGTGTTTTACAAAACGGCGGGTATGAGATACCCGACCTCATTCACGACAGGTAAATATTTTATTTATCTTAATCCGCTAAATACTTATTTAGTTATTTCTTTGTACATTACATGGCAACTAGGCACATCCTCAGGAATATGCAGACAGTCACATACACTAGGGTGTATGTGGCATTAGACGGGGTGGCTGCGAGCGCATACGTTGTGATGTTTGTAGAAATTTAGGTACAATAAAATTTCTCAAACACATTGATGTACGTGATTGTACCAATGACCTCATGCGACAGCCAAAACCTGGTACCATCAACAAAAATGATCAATTAACGTCAAGTTAATGTTCAATTAACACTAATGTCGTATTGTTCCGAGTTGTTATGCTGTACATTATCAAAAAATCTAGCAAACATTGATTTCACGTCTTTGATTGATTTGTAAACATGAGTTATAACGTACGTGTCATCGGATAACCAATCATAGAACTGATTTCCGAATGGCCTTGTCTTCCTACGACTCCGCCGTTAGCTGCTCGATAAGGAGCAAGCCTTTTTCAAATATTTATCAAAAACAAAACGAGTCTGCTAATTTTAAAGATAACAAGCTATAAATGAATGTGTATGTTTCACGTAGGATAGGAATTTATGCGATGAATTAAAAGGCATGAGCACACTACGCTATCGGATAGGTCATTGATTGACACGTACATAAATAGCAATGTTTATAAAAGAGTAATCTGTTTATTTGCTTATCAATGTTTACATTTTCTAGTTAAATTATTTAGACAACGGATGTTTTTTTAGTTTGTTGTCTATAAAGTATAATGAACTGTGTGTCTGTGATTTCGATATAAAAGTTATTTCTTGAGTTCATGTGGTATTCTCACTTCTGTCTGTTTGTTTGTTTGTTCGGGATAACCTTCGAAACAGATGATTCGATCTCGAAGGGACTTTTGCTTGGCCGGTAGCGGACTTTAACAGAGAGTAGATAATCTAGACTACATTTCATCTTAAAAATGTTTAGGGTTCCTGCGTCCAAATATAAAATATTTAGAAATTATCAGAAAAATATATTGCATCATTTGATTCATGAGCGAATGAATGTTTCTTCTTTTTTCCTTATCTTTATCTTAATATATCTTATAGCTAGCTTTCATTCGATATTTTATTCGCGTGTACACAGAACGGGTTTCTAGCTTTTTCATACCGATCGCTTATTGGCAACAATTTTGTCGAAGGTAAGATCAAAATCAGTACCGGTCTAGGATTGGGTTCGTGAGCAAAATCTATATTCGGATCGAGAATGGGAGCCAAGTGGGAATTATAATAAAATAATTTAACGCTAATATATACGTTTTCAATGTTCAGAATTTAATCGAAAGCTGGACCGAATTCGGGATTGAAATCGAAAACGGTATCACGATTGGAACCACGGACGACAAAGTGGTGATGGTATATAAAAAGATTAAAAAAAAAACCATTCCCCGCCTACGCGAGCGGAGCTAATGAGTAAAAAAAAACCCTACTTGTTTTATGTATGACTAAGATGCCAATACACTTTGCCGTAATAACATTATTCATGTATGATAAGAGGTCATATAATTGTAAATTACGGGTTGGCAAAAACACGGTCTATATCTATAATAAAACGGTAGAATCCAGCATTTCTGTATATTGAAGGTGTGAATGGAAAATAGAGAGGTAACGATAAGAGAAAGGTAATACGCATAATAGGGAACAAAGATTTATGAATTTTTGGTTTTCCTGTTTGTCTCTTCGCGCATATCTTTGAAACCGCTGAATGAATTTTAATTCAGTTTTTACGTTTGAATAGAGATTGACTTGGGGCAGAATTACGGTTTTTTTTTTTATTTAAATCCGATATCGGGAAAGTTATACTAGTTTAAAAAACTAACCTGAGAAGTTACAAGGCAAATAACAATTGCTAGCTTCGAAGCCCTAAATAGGTACGTCACAATACGAACCAACAAAAAAAAACAAATACTTTTTTTTCACTCGACCTTTTGACTACGACGCGCTCAACATAATGAAAACCGGTCAAATGCGTAGCCCTACATGCATCCGTGATTTTTAATCACAATATACGAACTTAAAAGGAGCTTTTTTCTTTGAATCTAGAAAGCCTTCAAAGCTATTAATTGAATTCACGGTTTAACGGCCCTTAAAGTCTAAAAACGGGCCGACATTAGAAGAGTGTTAAGAATGATACGGTTTTCTATTTCCGTAATTTTACATGGTTCACAAACTTATATTTTGCTACATGTTGTACCCAATTAACAATTTCGCCAAAGTAATTTTCAATCGAATCAGTACGAAATTTGCTTTTTACTTCTACAAGTATATGTATTTCATAAGTTGGCCGACTATAAGCTTCTTAACTGGGATAGTTTTCTTTTTAACTTCGTTATATATACTACTATCGTGACTTTTTTTACATACCCAAGAATAACTGTTTAGTCTCCACATGGGGGAATTTGACTTTAAAAAAATTAACACTTTAAAGTTTAATATTTCGCAAACGGATCCCTAAAAATCGGAAAATGGTTTTCACGGACCGACAATGTTTTCGAATGAACTGTCCAACGATACCCCAACCAAGGGATAGCCGAAAGAAACTCATCCCAATTTTACGTGAAAGAGAGGTATACTACAAAACTTTTTTTTCAATATATTATTCTGTTGTGCCACTTTGCCGGATTGATTAATATAGTTTAGGTATACTCATACCAAATTACAGTTTTCCAGTACTAAGAGACTTTGATTTAAGCCGTCGACAGACAGATAGACAGGCGGACGGACGGACTGGCCAAACTATAAGGGTTCCTTGTTGACTATGGAACTTCAATAAATATAATAATTCGAGTTCGTCCGTGCTAGAGCGGGAGTGGATCGGAGAATGAGAGATGGGGTTGAGTTGCGTTAAAAACTTTATGTGATCCGAATCCCACGTGGGCGAAGCCGCGGACGGGAAGCTAGTGCAATTTACGTACATAGAACATACAAGGAAATCTGATATAAGGTAAACTGTTCCAGCTCGACTTCTAATGATAACAGGTTCGATCGCACAAACAACTTCTTTAATTACAGCACCCGGATTTTCCTCGTTTGTCATGTAGCAATTTACATTCGGGTGATAACACACACTTTTCGCTAATAGAGCCCGCTTTACCCGAAAAAGCATATAAATACGGACAACGGCGACATAGCGTAAACAGTCGACGCTGATATCTGTCGAGCGGAACATCGTAGTTGCTGACTTTCGAGGATCAAAAAATCTACCGTTTAACAATGGTGAAGAACTGCCGATCAATGCTGCTGTTGGTGTGCATCACGTTCCTGGTGATAGCCTCATCGCCGCAGAATGGCGTCCAGGCGGACACGCACATCGGCAGCTGCGTGTGGGGCGCGGTGAACTACACGTCGGATTGCAACGCGGAGTGCAAGCGGCGCGGGTACAGGGGCGGGCACTGCGGGAGCTTCGCTAATGTCAATTGCTGGTGCGAAGGTTGAGATTTCACACGACAGCCTCCGGATTGGCAGATCGTGGAGAGATCGGTGGTTTTTTTTTTAATCGACATTATCACGACCGGAAATAGATCTACGTAGTTTCTGATATTTTTAATTGGTAATTCTTTTTTATTTTAATATTGTACGATGTGAATTCATTAAAAATATGCCTTATAAATATTTAATCGTTTAGTCTTATTTCAGTGTTTTTACTTTGTGACTGTACTGGCGTGTTTCATTTGGATACAATATTTAATTTATCTTTATTCCAAAAGACAGCTACGTACATTGAAAAAAATGAATAGGAAATTTAGAGAGAATTCGTTACGATATGTACGGCAAGATTTTCCAAATGATTTATAAAAAACTTGTATACAAATAAATCACGCTGATGTATATATACAGTATTATGTAATTACATTTCCAAAATTACTGTTAATATATTATTTTCATAATAGTAAATATATCTACCCAATAAAATTTTTTATAACTTTTTCTTAATTTTAATGATTTAGTACAGTTAATGAACTATGATTTTCCTTTCAAAGCATTTAACTATTGAAGATGTAATCCACGACTCTAGCCAATCAAGAGGCGGTGCTTGAATTATGGATGACATGGTCTAATGAGACATTTTATGAGGAAATATAAAAAAATCGAAATGAAAATGAAGGCCATCCGTAAAAGTTCCCGCTATAATATTAATTGATGTGTTTTTGAATTCCTTAAGTTCAAAAAGTTGTCTCAGAGCTCAAAGATTTATCATTAAGTTTTTCGAGTTAAAACATTCAACAAAACCTTATAGTGTATTATCTATGAACAAAACAGTTTACCTCAAAGGCCATTCCAGAAAATTTTTACTACTTACAAATACAGTTTTCATAAATTAGCGAATAGTTTGTAAGTTAATACTTAAAATATGCTTTTAAAATGATTTTATAATGATGTATCTTCCACGAAATTATGAAACTGTATGTTTTTAATTTTCAATCTGCCATAACTTTTGAATTGTTCAACCCATTTTCACGCGGTTAATAGCAATCGATGCAGTTTTGCGAGACCTATCAATGATTTGTAAACGAATATTGATCATATAAAAAATTACAGAATTCTTTTGAAAAAATCAATTTTTTCGATTTTTTTCGTTCACGATATTTTACAAGCGGATTAACCAATTTTGTCCGGCCAAACGGTGACTAACGTGGTATTTAATGTTAAGAGCTGATTAGTTTTTGGAATCGATCGGTGAAGCAGTTTAAAAGTTATTCCAAGAAAAACACATTTGAAAAAATTGTTTTCGTAATTGACATTTCTTGGAATCTATCAGTCAGAATCGGTTCAAATTTTCAGGAAATCTAAGTTTGATGGAAGTTAAGTTCCAATCGGTTAAGCTGTTCGAAAGTTATAAGAGGTTTACATACTTACACACGCACACACACACACACGCGCGCACACACACATGCACATACGCACACGAATACACAGACACATACATACAGACATAGTGACATAAAGTGAGATCTGACGAAAACTCGATTTTCGGAAAACGGGGTAAAACCGATAACTTCTCGATTTACGAAATTTTTTAATTTTCTTAGCGGGATGTTAAAAACCATCACGATAATATTGGACTGTGTAAAGTAAAATGACTACATGCACTGTGCATTGCAACCGTAACAGCTAACGGTTGTGCCGGATGCAGATGCAATTGCACAGCGTCTCATCTCATTGATTGACAACTAACTAACGGCTACAGTTGTGACGTCCAGTAATAACAAAGAACGTAAACAAATTCAAATACGAAATCCTTTCTGTATGTTGGTCAGTGACACATGCATAGATTTTTAACTCTCGTGGAGCTAGAAAGCGCAGTGCATCAGCGCTTTGGAGTCCAATGATCAAGCGCGTTGAGGATTGGACGCCCAAACGAATTTACGGGTGTTTAAATGAATTTTGAAGCAAACGGTTCGACTTCAAGGGGGCATTTTCAATTCGGTTTTTATCTTATCCCTGCACTGATAGTCGTTGTAATTATAAATATATTACAATAATATAAAAATAAAAATATATTACAAATATACGTTAATTATTAACCAGTTGAAAGTTCATTACACCACGCGCACTAGTTGTAATAATTACGGAATAATAATATTTTCGGACATACACACAGCACTGGTTTCATATTAAGCATCCAGACTTGTACTACGGGTACCAGATTGTTGATAGAATACATATACTTTTTTTTTTTGTAGATATATGCATGTAATACATAGAAAGGCAGGTAGGGTCACTATCGATTGTACTAATCAGCTAGCGGAATAAGTGTGACTTAAAATAACACATTAAAGAAACGCTTAACAGGAAAATAAAAGACTTACTTTGTTTGTCTATATAGGCGCCTAAGAAATAAACTTACCGTTTAAACAAAAATAAAGAATTACAATCTATGATTTTTTTTTTCAGAAAAAAAAATAAGCAAATCTTCCCACACGCTTGTTGATTTTTCAGCACACAATGTTCGAACTTTATCTCAATGACGTCCAGGAAAAAATATTAGTTTAGAGAAAAATATTTATATACAACGCAAGAAACTTTGTGGCTGTGAAGTTAGCCACGAAAGTGGTACGAAATGGAGTAAAATTGGCACGCGGGGGAGAAGAAGGAAGGGTCGTTGAACCTGCGCATTACATCAATCGTATGCAATTCAGAGCGGCGGAGTTTCGTGCGTTGTACTGTACTTAAGGCAAAACATCTTAAGTGGGATGCTCCTAATCCTACACCAGATGCTCTCACGTTGAGCTATCCGACACTACCCTGAACAGCAACTTGATCTGCCTATATTAAAAATGCATAGAAGTATAATGACCAATCATTAATTTTTAAAATGTAAATTCTAGATTCTATTAACAATAAATAAATTATTAATTTTGATATAATTAATAATTTATTTCATGTCGTTATTACAATCTTATAATCTGCAACGTCACCAAAAAACAAACTCACAACGCCGATGTAAATCTTAATTTTTTAAGATGTGCCTTTATTCGCTGTAAAGTTCTATAACTGTTACTAGCATGACAGCTTATCTGATCATGCACAGCGACGCAGGAAGAAAGTCGATGTAGCTTACTGGGAGTAAACTTAAGTATGAGAGAGCTGTTTCGGCTTCTGTAAATATCTTTAAGGGGGGTTTTTTTAGATAAACACCTCCATGTATCCTGGCTCGCTTCATCACCGGCTATGGATTGTTCGATACGTCGCCAGGACGTTTAGGTTCTGTTGCACCGGCACATGAAAAACTTCTGGAACTCCTGGAATTTTCCCATTTCGAGGACCTTGCGACCGATACTATAATCAGCGAGGGAACAACTTGAGATAAAACCGACCAATAGCTAGTCGAATTCGCGCTTAAGCGTTTTTAATTATTTGTTGTTTTACTTAAAAGTATACATTATAGTTGTGCTAGTTAGACGTTTGTGTATATTGCATGCCTTAAGCGCGAGCGTAGGTATGCTTCTGCTGTCGCCTGAAAATCCCGTCTACACTGGGTGTGACCACGATAACGAAAAAACTATTTAACTTTTAAACTTAATTTATTTTTCAATCTCATCACTAATCGATGGGGAATAACTATATTGAAAATCATAGCTTGATATAGCACCGATTAGTTGTAATTGAATTTTTTAACTCGCAGTTATTCATGTTTTGATCTGTCATTTCGCTTAAATATCTGAAATGGAGATTGAAATGAATGTTTTATGTTTTTATAATTGCCAATAGATAGCTGTAGTAATATCAAACAACTATTTTCGTCCGAGGATCAGCTGTACGATTTAGTTCAACTGTTTAGCTTTAAGTCGCGCGCGCAGGGTGCCCATATTCAATTCTGTCCTAGAATTTGTTTTTTTTAATTATTTTTAATTACTTTCAAACGTTTTCATTAATTCCAAAGTTATTTTTAATGTAATTAGGTATACGTTTACATTAACAACAATTATTGTATAATCATTTTAATTAGTGACTTCGGCAAAGTTTTGAAGAACTTCAAAAGAGGATTTTTAGTGAAAAGCTCATAAATTATCATTAGCGTCTAATTTAAATAACATACGTATGTCAGGAGAGTTTAAGGCATGCATATTTAGTTTTACCAAATTTCTTAATAATTGATATTATTGCTATTGTCAAGATTTGACGAAAAACGTCTAAAAACAGTTTTTTTTTGTATGGAAACCCCCTTTGGTTTTTAATTTTATTTCATTTTTAAGGTTCCGAGCCAAATTGGCAAAAACGAAACCCTTATAGTTTTGTCAGACCGTCCGTCCGTCTGTTCGTCCGAATGTCACAGGCATTTTATTCAAAAACATTACATTCATATTACATTCATTAATAGAATAGGTGTATTAGGTAAGCCGCTATTAAAATAAATATTTTTAGGAGGGGCGCTCTATACATGTAACAGAAGCTGAAAAATTTTTTTTTGCTAATACATATCAATGTGTGGCACATATTTTCACAGCTTTTTTGAAAATACGTTAAGACTTCTAAGCAAGTTTTCCGATTACGTGAATAATTTCGGTAATTCTGCCACTTTCGCTCCGATAGTAGCAGAAATTGTCTCCCCCTCTATTTTCAAGGCCATATATTCAAAAAATATAAAAAAAATTACCAAGGTAACACTTAATAAACACTTTAAACGAAAATTATTTTGAACATGATTGTTTATACTGTTTTTGGTTTATTGCCGAAAAACTGCGCTTCTCACCAAAAGGACGTAAGTACCACGAAGATACGCTCTTTTGCTGATACACTTAGATTACACCGGTTTAATAGGAATACTCAAATACATAATTGTTTTTCTATTTATAGGTAACTAAAGTGCTTATAGTTATTCTGTGCGGGAAACATGGGAAAAGTGTAACAACGTATTTTTTCATTTGTAGAGCATTTCTTTGTAATAATGTCTTTTGAACCTTATAATAATCACAGTCCGACATGCTCTTGGCCAGTTTTTATTATTATTTTTTGTTATGACGGTCATAGTGCTACACACTATGTGAAAATTTCAAGCATTTGTATGTTATGGTTCTAACGATACAGTCTTTTGAGAGATGGATGGACAGACAGTAGAACCTTCGTGATAGCATGCCGTTGGTGCTCTTTGAGTACGGAACCTTAAAAAATATGCATAGGTTTTTCTTCACTATTCTTTCGACTGTCGTAACTTTAAACGCTTCGTGGATATCGTGTATGGGCAAAAATTAAATTTTTAAACATATAATTATTGGAAAATAGGAAGCTTATAAACTATATAATCAAATTTACTGACCAAATACTCTACAATATAATTCTTCGATATTTTGACCTATGAAACAGCGATGACTCGTTGACATGGATTGGACACTGAAGGTACTCTGTCCACTAGATTTAATAGAAGGCAATAACAATCTGTCAAGATTTCAGGCCAGATCTGACTATAAGAGCGAAAATAATTAACGCTTACTTACAATTTCGATATCTGTCAATCCTATCGATTCAATAATCAATCATTCGGATGAAGATTAGTAGTGGAAGAACCGAGGGTCATCGGTGAGTCGCATGCTGCATGTTGCAGGCTAACTTCGGAACGTAGATTTTTCTATTAAACAATATTTGCTGGCATTTGACTGATACACGGCTGTCAATCATTAGAAAAAAATGTATGTCTCTGCAACTGCAATGGTTTTGGAGGGAAACATTTGGTTGTTATGTAGCGGGACCACAGAGCTTTTGTGATCTATTTTTGTTATCGTACACCTTCGACACACGCTGTCAGAGGTGATCTGAACATCTGCCGTTGTGACCCTGAGAATTATACAGGAAACTTGTTCGAGTAAGGAAAACCAAATGAACATTTCCAACCACCATTAACGTTGAAATTACGGTAATTATTAAGAAGATTATATTTAAAGATATTCTTTAAATTCCATTGCTTTTGTTAGTTACTTTGAAATTATAAATTTTGACGTGAAAGTTGATTAAACGATATGTGAGCATTTAATGTTATGGATGTAAATCCCATGTCTATACCAAAGCCAACGAGACGAGATCAAAGTAAATAAAATGTTTCGGAAAAGTTATTTTCCGACTGGAAAATTTATTTGCTGAATCTGAATATAAAATGGGATAACTCCACTTTTTTCTCCCTCTTCAAAACAGAAATGGTTCACGGCACAAGTCAGCTGATAGCCAATAGTAAACTTTGCAGGCCATTATTTATTACAAATAATTAAATAATTACTATTGATTTTTTGCTGAAAATATTGTCGAATCTCGAATATTTATTTACATATTTCATTTCGTCTTGTTTAATTCAGAACAGTTTCGACTGTGTAATTTTAGGCGCTCTCTAGCAGTGATGCAAAAAAACTTAAATTTATTGATATAAACTACAAGTAAATTTGCATTTTTCTTCTCAAATAAACTACGTAACATGAAATAAGTTAATTAATTATTAAAACATTCTTTTCCTTTTTAGCATTAAATATTCACTTCAAAAATATCTACAAATTATTTAGAAAATTTATAAAAAATATATATTTTTTTAATTTGTAGTATATTTTAATCTAAATCATATTTTGTTTATTTATTATTATTCTATTTTTCCCTACTTAATACATCCGGGAGCTCGGGGTTCCTAAAGGCTATTTTTGACACAGTATTATATTTATTTTAAGTGCATCCATATTAACAATAATAATAAAACAACACAAAAAACAAATGGTCATCAGTAATTTATTGAGCAAAAGCGCGGTGCATAGTGGGTGCGCGCGCGCGCATGCGGAAGGCGACGGCGGGTGCGGGTGCAGAAGCGGTTGCGCATGCGGAAGTGGATCCTACACGGCAGTCTCTTGTATCGGCCGCCGCGGCTCCAGATCGCCCTCTGTCGTCGAAAATTATTCATTATAATATTTGTATATCTTCATACAAACTGCATCGAAAATGCGAGTATCGACACCTGCTTGACGGATTGTCTACTTTCTTAGGGCAGAAGTACATTCTTCTGATATTGCAATCGGTTCAGGTCTGTTTTCAATCCTGTCAATCTCAATCTTTGTTTGTTTCAAACCTCTGTTATACACTCCATTCTAATAATTAGTTCGTATGACAGGTGATCACATTTTCGCGATGCTTTCGACTGCCTCCAGACTTCCAAACTCGCAATTCAGAAACAGGTTATATAAAAAAATATAGTGTGGGGTGAGAAATGAAACACTGTTTCAGACGACGACGATGCCAGGCAACTTTACTCTTGTCTGAAATTGTATTTTTTTATCTCTTGCCATTTAATATAAAATAACTATCGTTATTGACGTGATAACGTCTTATAAATCGATAAACAACCGATGTATCTTCCACTGCATCGGCCGATGCATACGGGTAGAAGAGAGACAGCGGCCGCACACAACCTACACGTGAACTGTTTTGTCAACTGTTCATAAAATGAAGTGAAAATTTAATATGATTTCCATTGTTTATTACAATAATTGAGGCAAGTGATAATAATTCAATTCAATTCATAAAATCATGCAATTTTTCATCAATATTTTCTTATGACGTTATCACATAAAATTATCGCTCGTAAACCGATTTTAGAGACAACCAATTTTTTTTAATGGTATATTCTCTCTCACACACTTTTGATTGCATATTTAGCAAACATTCAGGACTAAAACGTATATATCAGTATCTTTCAAGTTGATAGATAAAATTAAATGTCATTTGTTGTTTGACTAAATTGGGGCCATTTGGACCCAGAAGGAAAAAACCTTAGACTAGGTTGTCATTTATATTCACACTAGCTTTTGCCCGTAGCTCCGTCCGCGTGCACATATAATTAATTCCACATTTTTTATATCAAATAATCTTACTATCATTGATACCGTAGTTATATCTGATATAGTTCCAATTTGTTCATATTCTCTATACCGATCCTTTTTAGTAGATTTCATTAAAATCTATCTATTGTACTTGTCCTCATAACGCAACTTTTGAAAAATTTTGCTGTTTCCCGACTTAGCTCGACGAGCTGAGTCAGAAAATATATATGGTTCAAAAGTTTATTAATATATATATATATTCACGATATAACGCGGTGCTTGTCAGCACAATAGCGTCTACAATCCTTTGTAATTTTAATGAAACTCAACATACATGTTCTATGGATGATTATAAAGATCGAGTTTAAATTTGAACCAAACCGGTAAATCAGTTTGTAAATTACAGCATTTTAAAATTTTGAATATCCGAAAAATACATACTTCTACTGCTTATCCTTCAAATAACTTTCGAATGCGTCAAGATAATTGATTTCTGTAAAATGCATCTTAAAGCTGAAAATAAGCTTTAATATATTTATTTACATGTATTTTTGGACCAAAAAATATCTATTCTGGGATCATTTCAATTAAATTTTACTTTGGCAGTCGTTTTATGTTCTTTTCTCGATTGTTGACAATTACATTCGATTTTAATATGTATTCATTTACAATAAAATTATTCTATTTAAAATTACTAGCAAATTTATTTTTGGATTTGTGGTTGTTATTCAATACTAGATAAAACCATTTTTAATGTAGTTCAATAATTCTTATCATATTTTATTTTCCAAGTTTCTGAATGAATATGATTTTATTAAATTTGTCTATATTTCATTTGAAGTATATGAAAATCATATTTTTCTATATTCAATACAAAATTTCTGTTGAAATTAGTCTAAACTGAGATTAGTTAATCATAATATTATGGTAGAAGAGGTTATGTATATGCCGATGTCACGGTCACGAAGCATGTTCGGAAAAATATTGTTACTGTTGAGTCACTGAGATAAGCTCGATAAATATACAAAACACTTATTGAAGATTGAAGAGGGAGGTGGCCCAAATAAAGTTGCAACAAAAAATCCTTTAATATTGATATTTAGAGACACACTAAGTCATCGAATATGGCAGGTTTTTTTGCAACTTTTACTGCGACTAATTCGCAGCAATTATTAAGATCACAGTGGCCGTCGCAAAAGCGAACACTCCGATTGACGGAGGAAAAATCGCGAGAATCTACATGAAATCGATTTCAAAACCGACTAAACCTACTCGGCGACGTGGAGGACATACCTGTGACTTAAAGAAAAAATCGGGAACCATCCTGGCAGATCCAAGTTCGAGCTCGTCGTGCCAAAATATTAAAATTCCGGGGGCAGATGTTCTGAGCCGTTCTGTGTTACACGTTCCGAGAAACAAAATGTTACATTTGCTTGTGCGACGAGTCGACAAGTTTAACGATTCCGATGAATATCTCCTCTACCAGTTTTAAAAAATAACGGTGCACTCATGCCGACCTTCGTGGTCGTTAACAATATACTCGTATTGTCATACATCACAATCAGACGTCTGATTCTCAGTTAGAGATACCACCAGCAACAGCCGGCGGCGGGAGTGCGAGGCGACTTCTACCGTCACCGAGTTTATAACTGAATACAAGAAAGCATTCATCTTTTTAACGTGAACCATGAACACGCATTCGACAACCGACATTGTCGTATCAGATATCGATCACCTCAGGTATTACCTCATTTCAGAGCCTACAATATTTTTGTAGGCTCTGAAGTGAAGCTTCTACAATACGTGTAGAAGGACTTCGACCTTAAGCCTGCCGAATTGCATCTATTATTCAGTACGTTTGGGGGACCGCTAACGACCATTCTTACATCAGTCGACTTAACGTGCTCTACGAGGCAAAGATAAATTAATTTGTATGGACTCAAGTTATAAAGTCCTTAATCGATCTGCCTATATGATCAGGGTCCGATACCAATACTTTTAGATTCGAATGCAGTCGCTCGACTACCACCAACCGTCAGTGATGATCGTTGCTTCTCAATAAATTTATTTTGAATTGCCCTCTAATAATATAAATTAATAGTAACAAATCGGAATATTATCGTATGTCGATTGAGACACCAGAAAAGGCAGCAGACGCTGGGCGTGCGCAGGCCGAAAGCGCGTCGCCCTCGCTGGCCAGCCGGCCGCGGCTCTCCGCCACGGACCGCCATTCCTCATCTGGCGCTTTGCCGTCTATCGCTCTCCCGCTGTAGAGGTACCTGGTGCCCTGGTCGTGGTCTTCGTACTCCACCAATTCTGGAAAGCATTCAGGCGATAGGTGCTTTTAAAATACTTGACAATCTGTTACCGTGATACCCAACCATAGAAATAAAGATGTAGTTATAATTTTGAGACGTTCATAACTATTACAGCATGGAAGGCTAGGAAGACGTTGTCCTGCCAGAACGTTTAGCTTGCCTGCTATTGGCTGGTTCATCAAATGTTCTTTCGATAATCCATACAATAAGTGCCATTTGACATTAAGTTTGACATTTCAATCTTACATTTCGTCACACAATGACGAAACGTAAAATTGATTGTGATGACGGTCTTTGGAAAATACCTTATTTCATATCTATCGAAACACAGCAAAGAGAAATTGAAATGTCAAAATAGCGCCCAAGCTACGATGTAAGTGAGTTGCGCACGTATTGATGTGTACGACAAATACCACAGAATTCGACATCAGCACCATCTGTGGTACACAAACATAAGTATGAATTATTCTCAGAAGATCGGTTACTCATGAACTTCGCAAAAGATTTTAACGGTCAGTATTTATTAAAAAAAATAGAGGTAGTGGGAGGTGAAGTATCGGAGTTATAAATTGGGATAGGCATAAAAAATCCCCAAAAATTAAAAATAAAAATTTGTAGAAGCCGATCGCAGGGCCACTTACTGGATTAAATTGTAAACCTTAACCATTCAGGGATCTACGTAAGTACACCAAAAAAATATAACCGGTCTAGTTATTTAGGAAGAGTTCAGTAATAAACACACGTACAAGAAGTATTATATATATAAAGGTAACAACAAAGCAAAAATTAGATATCTGGTCTAATTGTCCAAGAACCTTACCCAGACGTAAACTTGACCTAAGCTTTGTTTCATGCTGCTTTAAGCAAATCAAGACTATTATTTCAAAAAATCTTCATACATGTTATAGAATTTCAAATATTTAACTCTTTTCGATAGTAAAAATATTAATTTTCAGAAAACATTATAATTAACTTATAGTAAACTGGGTAAAGCTACTGGTAGCTTAAAATGTAGTAAATATGTTGTAGTAGTATAAAATATAGTAGAATAAAAATGTAATAGAATCACTGTCTATTAATCTACTACATTTCTATACAACATCACTTTTTTATATCTGGCTAACAATTATTGTGTTAATAATATTAAATATTTTACGATTAACGAGTACGCAATGAGACTTAAATCACTTATGATTCAGTGCGGTCAAATTACAGTAACATAAATGTATAATCTTATGCCAATACGAGGGCAATGCCAAATCTAATTAGATACTCTTCACTCAATTATTGATGTGAAACATTTTATATGCGCGTGAGCGTGGGGAGTTTGAGTAGCTGATGCGTAGTGAGTAGTGGTGACGCGAGGCGAAACGCTACACAAGCGATGCAGATGTGCATTATCACTATGTATGTGGTACAGGAGAGACGTGCGGACGGGAGAGCAAGAGGATAAAAAACTAATTAATATACATATATATGTTTATGTAATTTTTTTTATAAATAAATTAATTTCGTTTTTAGATAAATATTTCTTTCATTACTTAAATTTTCCATTTTTTTAGGTTACTATTATACTTTGAATTTCTTGTCCCCAAAGTAAAGTTAGACATTAATTCGTTGTTTAGTTGATTTCATTGATTTATTTGGCATAGAATTTAAAACACTTTAAAAGAATTTATTATTATTGTTATATTTACGGAAAAGTCACCTTATTAAAATGTATTATTATTAAAATTAATAAAATTTCCGTGTTGGCCAATTTTTTATGCTGAAAGAGTTGTACACCATCGTAAATACTAGTAAAAAAAAATTTCAAAATTGGACGTATTTCAATCCAAATATATTTTTCCTTAAAATACTTATTTTTGAGAGTCTGCCGAGAATTTGCTTACAATAATAGAACTCAGTCGACGTAATTTTTGCGCTATGATTTATTATGGTTACAAAAAAAAGGTATTAAGCCCCATTAATGTTTTGAACTTTGAACTTATTTGGTGAGTGTGCGTGTTTTTGATTGGTTTGCGGAGTTTAAAAGAGGACGGAGAAGCTTTGAAGACAAAGCGAGGTCAGGTCGGCCGCCAACCGCAGGCAACCAAGAAAATGTTGAAAAATTAATCGAAAAAAACCGAGAAATTACATATGTAGAGCTTGAGCGAGAACTGAGAATTGGATCAGCAGCGATGCAAAGCATTACTAACCATTACTTTTCTCTCTATAAGCTTTTCGAAATGGGTGCTGAACAAACTGAGAGACAGCAGAAAGACCGCCGGGTAGATTGGTGCCGAATTATCATAGAGAAATAAGACGGCGTAGAAAATGTATACGATGATTTACTGGTGACAAGACATAGCTGTACGACTGCAACCCCAAAACAAGGCATCAATCGATCGTATGGTCTATGAAAATGAACCAACACCGAGTAAATGGGCACGAAGCGCACAGAAATAAATGGTCCCCACTTTCTTTTACAAGGGCGATCATAAAGCTCTTTGACTCTAGAGAATAAACAAATGGCCATCACGATCTTTTACAAGGCCGATTATAGTGCTTTTTGATCCTAGACAATAAAGAAATGGTCGCCACGTTATTTTACAAAGCCGATTATAGCGCTCTCTGATTCTAGAGAATAAATAAATGGTCGTTACGTTCTTTTACAAGGACGATCATAAAGCTCTTTGACTCTAGAGAATAAACAAATGGCCATCACGATCTTTTACAAGGCCGATTATAGTGCTTTTTGATCCTAGACAATAAAGAAATGGTCACCACGTTATTTTACAAGGCCGATTATAGCTCTCTGATTCTAGAGAATAAATAAATGGTCGTTACGTTCTTTTACAAGGACGATCATAATGCTCTTTATTCTAGAGAATAAATAAATGGTCATCACGATCTTTTACAAGGCCGGTTATAGTGCTTTTTGATCCTAGACAATAAAGAAATGGTCGCCACGTTATTTTACAAGGCCGATTATAGCGCTCTCTGATCCTAGAGAATAAATAAATTGTCGGTACGTTCTTTTACAAGGCCGATCACAATGCTCTCTGATTCTAGAGAATAAATAATTGATCGCCACGTTCTTTTACAAGGCCGATCACAATGCTCTCTGATCCTAGAGAATAAATAAATGGTCGTTACATTCTTTTACAAGGCCGATCATAACGCTCTTTTATTCTAGAGAATAAATAAATGGCCATCACGATCTTTTACAAGGCCGGTTATAGTGCTTTTGATCCTAGACAATAAAGAAATGGTCGCCACGTTATTTTACAAGGCCGATTATAGTGCTCTCTGATTCTAGAGAATAAATAAATGGTCGTTACGTTCTTTTACAAGGACGATCATAATGCTCTTTTATTCTAGAGAATAAATAAATGGTCATCACGATCTTTTACAAGGCCGGTTATAGTGCTTTTTGATCCTAGACAATAAAGAAATGGTCGCCACGTTATTTTACAAGGCCGATTATAGCGCTCTCTGATTCTAGAGAATAAATAAATGGTCGTTACGTTCTTTTACAAGGACGATCATAAAGCTCTTTGACTCTAGAGAATAAACAAATGGCCATCACGATCTTTTACAAGGCCGATTATAGTGCTTTTTGATCCTAGACAATAAAGAAATGGTCGCCACGTTATTTTACAAGGCCGATTATAGCGCTCTCTGATTCTAGAGAATAAATAAATGGTCGTTACGTTCTTTTACAAGGACGATCATAATGCTCTTTTATTCTAGAGAATAAATAAATGGTCATCACGATCTTTTACAAGGCCGGTTATAGTGCTTTTTGATCCTAGACAATAAAGAAATGGTCGCCACGTTATTTTACAAGGCCGATTATAGCGCTCTCTGATTCTAGAGAATAAATAAATGGTCGTTACGTTCTTTTACAAGGACGATCATAATGCTCTTTTATTCTAGAGAATAAATAAATGGTCATCACGATCTTTTACAAGGCCGGTTATAGTGCTTTTTGATCCTAGACAATAAAGAAATGGTCGCCACGTTATTTTACAAGGCCGATTATAGCGCTCTCTGATCCTAGAGAATAAATAAATTGTCGGTACGTTCTTTTACAAGGCCGATCACAATGCTCTCTGATTCTAGAGAATAAATAATTGATCGCCACGTTGTTTTACAAGGCCGATTACAATGCTCTTTGATCTTGGAAGATAAACAAATGGTTGCCACGTCATTTTACAAAGGTAAATTATAGCGCTTTGTGATCCTAGAGAATAAATAAATAGTCGCTACGGTCTTTTACAATGCCGATCATAATACTCTCTGATCCTACAGGATAAATAAATAATCACCACAGTCTTTTACAAGGCCGATAAAAGTGCTTTCTGATCCTAGAGAAGAAATAAATGGTCGCCACGTTCTTTAACAAGGCCGATCACAATGCTCTTTGACTCTAGAGAATAAATAAACGGTCGTCACGTTCTTCTAGAAGGCCGATTATAGTGCTTTTTGATCCTAGAGAATGAAGAAATGGTCGCCACGTTCTTTTACAAGGCCTATAATAATGCTCTCTGATCCTAGAAGATAAATCAATGGTCGCCACGGTCTTTTAAAATGCCAATCATAATGCTCTCATATCCTTGAGGATAAACAAATGGTCGCTATGTTTTTACAAGGCCGATCATAATGCTCTCTGATCCTAAAGGATAACTAAACTGTGCTTTATGAGTGGCAGGTGATAGTCGAGTCCCAAGAGTATTATCAGCTCGGTGTGACATGCGACCGAAGTTACGAATCCTTTTACGAAGCTTTATTTTTGGTACCACAATAACGCCGCTCCAACACATCCACCGGAAATCTTTATTTTAGAATTTAAACAACTTGTAATCAACCTCACTCACCATATTCCCATGATTTAGCACCACACGATTATTGTTTGTTTCTCAAAATCAAAGGAAAATTGAAAGGCAAAAGATTTGAGGTCACGGAAGATGCACTAGATACAAAAAAAAATGCGAAAGTTCTGAAGTAGCTACAAAAGAGCTTTTAGAGTTATTTTTCAAGTAGTTTAAACACATGGAAAAGTGTATATATGCTCAGGATGAATACTTTCAAAATGTAGACATTAATAATGAATATTATACATTTTGAGTATTTAGTCTGATCTCTACACGTTAAAGAAGTACATATGGGTAAGTCGCAACTCGACTCGGTATAACTTACGTATGGACGCAGGCGTCGGAGAAGCCGGACGGCTGTCGTCGGGCGCCGCGGCCGACGACGGCACGGTGGCGTCGCCGATGTAGAACGTCGACCTGGGGGATACGTCCGGTATGGAGGAGACGGCACGGTCGGCCGTTAGCTCCCGCCTTTTAGACCTCTCCGGAGTCGGTGCGCCCGCGCCGCCGTGGGTGCAGTGGCGCGTGCGCGGCGGGGTATGTGGCGGCGCGTGGCGAAGGTCGCGGGCGGAATGCCAGTCGCGTCGATGAAGAACTTCGCCGAGAACGCCACCCGTCGCGCTGGTTTCTCTCTGGTCTGCCGTTGCGCCGCCCAGCTCCTCGTGGCTGCGGTGAGCCTTCCTCGAGGTGCGACCCCCGTTGGTTATTCCCGCCCATTTGCCTGTAATAAGAAGAACGAAGTCTGACAGAGTATTGAAGTGCAAAGTGATGCGTGTCTACTATTATAAAATACGTGAAATAAACAAACACAAATATTTCAAATATCTCGTATATGTATGATAGGGAAAAGTTCGCCGATTTACCAAACGTACTTGTGAGAATATTGAAAGTATGTATATACTAATTTTATTATTCATATTTATTTATATTGTTTAATTAATACTTACCTTTAAATTTCCAAATTTCTATATTTAAATTATTGGGGAAATGGAAATAATGTTTATCACCATATAGGTACATCAGAAGCCAACTTACCCGTGTTAATAATAAGATATCTATAAATCAGCAATGGAAGATAATAGAAGACACGCGTTCAGTATAAGACGAACGGGATATATTGCATGAAACGTAAACATCACGAACTACTTCACCTCTTGGTTAAACCTCAACTTCATTCCGCATATAAATTGCGTAGGTACCACGGACTATACATAAAATCGATTCTTAGGGAGTAAGTTCCAAAATTATATATTTATCCGGGAATTATTCGCCCTAAGTCCTTGATGACCTAAAGCGACAGTTATGGAAAATAAAATTGCTATTGTCTCTAAAACTTCATCTGATAAATAACCCAAAAAATTATGATTGGTGGTGAAATGAAACGATAAAAGTTTGAGATTTTTAAGTTACAATCACCGACAGTGCGTACGAAATCGGTTTGGAACAAGTAGCTTTTTCTTAAAAATTTCCATTCTACTAAACAAGAAATAATTAGAAAAATGTTGCAATAATGTAGACATAATAGACGAGAATGGGACAATAGACAACAGCAGGAGGTGTTACCACTAACTGTCAGTTTTCATCTCTACTTGTTAAGGTATACCCTTCCACATTCCTTCTATTTAAATCAAAGATTCTGGATCCCCTTAAGTTCTCTAGCCCAGTGCGGCTTGGAAGCTAGAACAGATACAGTTAAACCTGCAACATGGTCACAATATACTCTCTTATTGGTAGTGACTATCAATTTAAATTCTAATTATTGCTTCGAACATGAACGATCGGACAGTATGTTCTTATGTTTGTTCTTCTATTTTATAATGTAGATAACTTTATGTCTTACTTACGCATAATAAGATGCACACTCGCCATTTATAACATTCACCTCATAATTATATAAGTAGAATATCAATAGTATGTACGTATTTAAATTTGTGCTTCGGAACTAACTGTTTTTAAAAACTAAAGTACTACGTTGTTCCTACAAGCCAAACACGTCTTGACGCTAGGTAGTCTATCAAGACTGTGTGAACGGGGAGCGCCGACTTAGGGTTTTAAAGGGTAATTATAACCACGTGAGGATGCCGGAGTGGCGGAGGTGGCGGGACATGATTCAAGGAAGATGGTGCCGTGTGCAGCGACACGTCAGGGTTTGAGAACAAGGGACCATTCATGAGGTCCCATCACAACAGATATATCATGGCGATCAAGCGATTAGGTGTTTATACTTACAAGGGATTGATAGATGCTGCTAACATAACTACGTGTAAGGTACAATGACTTTAATTGCAATAGCAATACCACGGTATAAAGTCTGTATACCTGATCTGCACTAACAGTGAGAACCTAGACGTCGGTGGACGGTCAACGGTACGTCGTTGCCACCACTATGACTGTGTTTTATATGTAGAAATTTTAAGGGGTAAACGTGCATGTGGCCCATTAGAGTAGAGGGTCGCCAACACACCATAGACACCTGCCACGTCAGGGGAGTCACAGTTTGTTAACGGCCTTTTAAGAAGAAGTGCGCTCTATTCTAGAAGACCTCCTTGCCGAAATTCATTAGGAATATCGCTGATGGTAGATGGTACATAGATTCATATATGAAAACATATTACATATAAAAAAATAGTAATGTTAATATAATTAACGAATATTTACAAAATGAATAACTATGGGCAAAGACGGCTCGACTTTTTACCGGGCTGTTTTGTTTTGGCAATGCACGGTGAAATTAGAAAGAGCTACCCTCGAGTTACTTGCTCGCTCTTCTTCTTCTTGAAGGAAAACTGTCTTCAGAACGAAAGGTAAAATGTAAATCCACGGAAAAAATATGACGTATTTGAAGTGTTATTTTATAACTTATGTAATAAAGATATTTTGAATTTTAATTTACATTTACAATCGATATTATACTATTAATGCGGGTACTACAGCACGTGTGACATTAACGCATAAACCAACTCCATTCGCGATCGACACACAGCGGAAGACTTTTAAATAGTGTAGTCACTTTGTCGCTGACCGAGTTACCTTGCAGATGCAACGACAGGGCGCTAAACGCCCGCCGCCCCCAGCGTGGCCGTCGTCCAGGCGCCGTGCTCGCGCCGCATTGATAGGTGTCGCCCGCACCTTGTCTGGATGAGGTCGATCTGTGGGATGATAGAAGAATAGCAAATACTTATTTCAATAGGGATAAATAATTAAATAATAGTCTGAAAGCTACGGCTATCATAATAGCCAACAGTTTTGGAACGAAGTTCCTTACGGCGGAGCTTGGAGGAGATAGGGATTTTGCTGCGCGACCGAACTGAAAAAATGATAGTAAAACCGTAAGAAAAAGTCCGTGGAATAAAACCGTTAAATGAGACGTGCGCAGGCGCGACAGTCGTATACACAAGCGAGTAGTGTATAATACCTTTCTCTTTCCCCCTCTTTCTTTTCGTTCTCTCATCCCTTCTCTCTCTATTACCACTCCACCCCGCCAATGCATAGTATATACACATGAATTCATGGACAAGCACGTGGCTAATATTCATATTATAGATACATTTTAGTCGTGAGTAGTCACGTTTATTTTCATATAATTTCAAATCTTCAAAACAATAATAAATATAGTAACAATGGCAAGTGAACTAATAAGTGACTTGAATGCAATTGACAGTGATAATAGTGGGAAATTATTCTATATCTATGTAATTTTGTGTTGTCAAACAAAAATAAAGAGACATATTTTGTTATTTTAGTTGATAATTTGAATTACGATTTTTTTTTATTTTACGTAATTTATTTTATTTCCTAAAATACTGAATTTCCTAAATACTTTCCTGTACTTAAATAATAACTAATCAGCAAAATTTAAGAGAAAAATCAAGAAAACCTACATAAAATTGAGAACGATTTTTTTTTTGCAAACTGTGTCGATCCTACATTAGCCGAAGGAACTTCGTTCCTACTTGGTGTCCCACGACACCACATTGTCTTTTTTACATATATATATATATATATATTATAATAGCATGTTATAAATTAAATTTACCCTTATACAAATTTAAAGTATTTATTATGCAAACACTGCACGACATGGTATTATAGAATCTCGGAATATATAGAGCATAAACGGCCATAATGAGCTCGATTTCTTACAGGTTTTTTCCTGCAATAGTTTTATATAAGCTTGTATTTCTATAGAATTGGTTTGAAAAGAGTTATTCTCAAGTTTCTTGCTCGTTCTTCTTGAAGGATAACTGCCTTACGAACGAGTGGTAATTAGAAAAAAGTGGAAATTATTTAAAAAGCGTTAATTCATTAAATGTTATGACGTATTTCAACATATGAAATTAAGATATTTCAATTTGAATAATCGAGACACGAGCGAACAAACGAGCAGGCCTATCATCAGCGGTGAATAGACGGTCACCGCCTCTCATGAACACTCACAACCCCAAAGGAGTCACCAATGCATTGTCGGCCCCGGGAGAGAGGGACGTGGGCCACAGTAACTCTCACTCACTGAAAATAATGCAACAAAGGAAGCTATAACTTTACGTCCGTATTCCATGAGAGTGTGGTATTTCGCCGGTCTCGCCGGCCAATTTTCGTAATTGTCATTATTTCGCAACCAAGGGCCACTGTATCGGTCTACTACGAATTTTAATAGACGCTACTGACTCATATGTCAACCTGCAACGCGATAGTCGCAGGGTCAAAACATTGATGGTATTTGCTGAATATTTTCACAATTCACGTAGGTACGCATCGGAAATGCAAATTACCACATATAATATGTATTGATTGTGAAAAAATACGAAGATTCGTGTGCGTTTTGAGAAAAGTTTAGTGGCATCTCGAAAGACATGTTCCCAATTTACCATCTTCTTGTGTAGAAAAACATTATTTTCTCTAGTATTTTCGGGACTACTCCGGCAGTCGGTATTTATGTAACTTGCGCAACTAAAAAGTCGTTATTAGATCGAGCTATTATCACTCCACTGAAAATGCACACCAACCCTGATATTTTTACTTCACATTTGGATATTTAGGGTCTGGGTATGGTTTGTACCTTAAGCCCTGGATCAACGCAACTTAGTGGCTGCTAGCGACTGTTATCATAAAAGCAACAACAAACTTCCGTACGGAATAATCAATGTCCTCCCCTAGACCAATTTCAATTAAAGACTGCTAAGTCGATTATTCCATTACCAGTATGAGGTCCTGGTATTTTTTTATTAGACGGCAATGATCTCGACCAATTCTACACCCTCGTTCCGTGGAAAGTATAAAATGGCAGAAGAAATGAAAAGGAAAACGCCCTTTGTTGACCACCAACTAAATGTTAAGATACGATTTCCATACACCGATCAAATGCTAGATAACCAATGGTCACAGAACAGAGTGTGCTATAGTACTGATTGAGCGGACAGTTAACAAAAATCCGAGTGTGAGTCGGATTTTGCAGATTTCCGTACCATAGTACAATCTTTAAATATGCATATATATATTTTAATAATTTAATAAAATAAAATAAAAAGTCGAAAACAAACACTTTTGTTGTATGACGATACCCTTTAATTTTTAATTTTATTTATTTTTTAATATGTTGTTATAGAGGCCATAGTAATGCATATTCTGTGAAAATTTTAAGTGTCTACCTATTACGGCCCAGCGACAAACCACCGGACAGCGGAGGTTTATTGATAGGGTCTCGTTAGCACCCTTTGGGTACAGAATCCTAATAAATGATCATGTTAATAAAGCTTATGATATTACCATCCGCATTATGGCTTTCAATAAACGAATAGTGTTATAAAATGTGTTTATGTAGATAAATAAACAAACCACGCCGTGGAATTTATACCGGGTGGTAGCATTTGGCAGTAATAATAACAAAGTAACGTTTAGCTCAAAATAAATACTATATTTCTGCGTAAATGTAACAGCTCAATATTCTGTTATGTTATTTATAACCGATATATTGCACACAAATGCGATATCCAGGTAATAGTTTACTGTTTAGAGTCATCCACATCAAGTATTTGTCAAAATATCAAAAAGTTTTAATATATTAGAAACTTTCTTTTAATTAGGAATTATCAGCATGTACATAGCTTTTCTTTGTGATTTTTAGGATCTAAATAAGTAAAGTGACAAATCGATATTTTATTTTGTGTCGTAACTATTTGTTATTTCATTATTTCAAAGTCACATAATCCTTCGTCTGGATGTTATCGATAAACTGTGAAGATTTTAAATTCAGGCGAAGTTTGAAAACCACCTTAAAAAAATAGAAGGCGTGGCCTACTATAAGCCAGAAATTACACCCCCAATCAAAGTAGATATGAGATTGTGTCAAAAATTTGATATGACTAGGGAAAAAACTTCGCGCCTGATAAAATGGCTAAGGGCGAAACAGGAAAATGTGCGTCGACATTTAAATTAACGCATGCACTTTACAAACCTATATACAAACTAAATCTGTACGCAAAATATAATTTGTTTAGGAAAGAATAAGAAAAACATACGAAATATTTAAGTGGTTCTTTTTAAAAGGCTTTATTAATTTCGTACATTTTTTTCTATCGTGATAAAGTCACTTACTTTTCTGCATTATCGTTTTTATTGTAAATCAAATTTTACATAAATTATTTTTTCTGTCATAAATAATATCGATTTTTTTTCCGTATTAATTAAGAAATATTACATTAGACTAGTAAGTAATACTAGCAACTAGTTATAATAATATACGAAATATATTATCATTTACATGTTCAAGGGGCGTATTAATGTGACGAAAGACATTCATTTATGTTTAGATAATGCGTTCAAATGCAGATATAGGCGCATTATTCTTATTTAATCTCTGTGGCCTGACAGTCATTTAAGGGGCAGTGTGTGCGCTTTTATAATAGGGGCGCGGCTGAAATTGAAAATTTTCCATTTTAGGAATTTAAACGTTTCGTTAAGAGAAAGCTATATGTCTTTCTTTCTATTATACCGTGTCTGAATATGTTAATGAAAAAAACCCATGAGATTGAACGGCTCGGCTATTAGGTTGCTTCATATTCTTTCTAAATGTCAACTACGTCATTAATTACTCAATACTTAGTATCGATGAGTATAAAAAGAGCCCACTCTTAAGTTTCCCGCTCATTCTTCTCAAGGTGAATCAGCAATTGGGATGGGTGGTAGGTAATGTCGAAAAGAATTTATTAATAAGATATTTCAAATGTACTCTCAACAACTCTCCACGGTCGCCGTTCGCGTCCATCGTCGTCATCCCTATACTGAAAAAAATACATGTTGTATCTACTCCTTTTGTTGACGATTTATTGTTAATTTCACAAAATAATTTAGTTTAAAATTACAATTTCTTATATTGCAATAAATAAATAAATTATGGTCGTATTTCAGTATAGTTAATTCAAATGAATTGTTTGTAAAAAAGACCTATTTCAAAGTAAAATTAAACATTGGTTGCTGTGAAATTTACCAATATATTTTGTTTGTAATAGCAACTTACTATTTTTAGTAGTAAACACTAGTAACTTTAGTTAATTTAAGATTTATGTTATGTAAAATACACAAAACCATTCTCATGATAAACATAACAAACAGTATTTAGTAACAATAACTAATACGAAATGTAACATTGACTAAAGGACGTGTCAAAAATTAAGCTTTTATTATGTTGATTTTACAAATATATTTTTTTGTAAAAGTGATTATAAATTACGTTCATTAATATATTAAAAACATATTTGCTTTAAATTAAGGTATTTTGTAAAATATACTTTATATTATTACCTATATGATAAAACACAAAAATCTTTTGTGAAATAAGATTGTATTGTAAGTCTAAGGTAAAAGATAGCGGATAACGTAATTGTGGTGTTCAAAATTACATAAGTACATATTATTTTTTAATGTTGTTATAAATCGGTTAAGCCATTCAAATTTGAAAATTACTTTCTCAATAGCGTTTTATGAAATGTAAGGGTAGAAAATATTAACATAGCAAACAATTTTTTTTATAAAAATAACATTGGTACGTCATAATATTAAAAAAAATGTTTTATAGGTACAATCAATTTTGATAAAAATTGCTTTACTTTGTCTCATGCAAATTCAAATACATATTATTATTAGCTAAAAGTTTGCATTAACAACGACATTTCGTAAAACACATTTTTGTGATAATACAAAACAAAACGTTCATGTGTTAATATTAAGAAATGATTGCATTATTTCTACACAAAACATTTTGTTACTATTGATGTTTCGATGTTTAACGTATTATTTCGAATATTATTCGGTGAAGGCGCTAAAGAAACAAAAAAAGTTTCCATCGCGCCATAGATGTGTCGACGACCAGAATCAAGTATTTCAAGGGTTTGTACGCTGTTGCTTCTTGACCTTTTGGCTGAGATGAAAGTGTAGTATTTGTCCTTATAAGTTTAATATCTGAAAGTTCCTGCATGCGAAACTAATATATTAAACTGACTTTCGCGTCTTAACAAAAGTAATTCGGTAAACTACATAAACACAGGTTTGTTAGAAGTATAAAATTAGTTTCGTTAAAAGTATTAAAATCATTTAATAACTTATATCAAATACCTCTAGTGATATGTACCAAAATAATACGTTAATAATACAGAGATTCCTAGTATTACTGTACTCTTATAGTAAAAAGGACCTTCTTTTGCAGACTTTACAAATAATAATTATAAGTTTTATTAGTTTTACATTAAACTAATATAATATGAATTAAATTTACATTCATAAATTTAGTTACTTCAACAATATCTATTTAATAAAAATAACGTCGTACTTATGTAGTTCCTATATTAATCTAAGGAAATCGTTTATTTTGTAATTTTAACAAAGGTTTTTTTTTCGGTGTAAGAGTTAATCCCATTCTGGTGCTCTTTCGCGACTCCCCATGGTTCCGAGGTGATCCCTCAGGGAAGATTCGTAGGACTGCCGTGCTCTATGTCATCCCACGCCGAGCAGCCGCGTTTGATTAAACAGTAAAACCACTTGACCGACAACAAGGTCGCTTATTTTTCAGGAGTTTCAATGGATTCCAGCCCCAAACTACTCCCCCTCCTTCTCGTATAAGCACCAAATATAATTATATTACTCCCGGCAAACTTTTGGTAGTTCAGGATTGATGAGCCATAATCGGTTGGTGAAATTAAATATTATTAGAAACTTCGCACATGCCTCAATTCCTATTGTATTTGTGTTTTCACTTAAGTCTTCACTTAAACTTACTACACTTAAATATAGTGAATCGATATCGGTAATATTCCTAAAAGAAAAGCAAATTTAATTTCGTACTTGTATTTTTTTTTTTCAATAGATGTCTATAATTATTAAACTAGTCTTATCCTTCTGTAAAACTTGGATCAGAATTTGGTCATAAATACCATCGTATATCGAAACAAACGGACGTGCGTATGATTTGACAGTATATTATTATTGATGTTGTTTTAAATGTAGGTTGTATTTCTGTGCGCCTAACATGACGCCCTACAAAAGAATATCTCTATAGGACTATCCCTTTCATTCGTTACGTCGGTATGAGAAGAATGGCTCTGTACAGAAACTGTTCTTTAAGGGGCTCTGCTCGGTCCAAAAAAAAATTATTGTTATGCATAATATAAACGAAAAGAATGAAGAACAGACAACTATGTGCCCCAAATAATGTTGTTTTTCTTTTTAAGTCATCACTACTCCGATTTTATGTTCTTGAGTGAACGCAGAAAACACGGGATATTCGTGAAAATAATGTAAATACCATAGTCGAGGTTCCCGGGCCAGCAGCACATGGAGCAGAGCTGCAGCGAACCGCGAGGCGCACGCGGCAGGCGCCGCAGTGGCCGACGCGCACGCCGCGCCCACCCGCCATCCTACGACACTTCCCGTCTAGCCTTTAAATTCATTTTCGCATTTCCGGGCGACATATGATCCACTACGCGGGAGAAGTATGGCCATGTTTATTTTATGTCAAGTCAAGTCCTAGCAGAATCGGTCCGTAATTTTATAACGAGAATGATCGGAAGTAGACAAAATCACTCGTTAGAAAAAAAAAAAAGTGTAAAATTGAAAACTTTACAGGTTCCTCGGTCGGACACGGCATCAGCCAATCAAGCGGCGGCCGGGCAGAGGCACTGGCCCGGAGAGCGGGCGAGCTGCAGCGCCTCTCCGGCCGTGAGACGAGGTGACGCGGGGACGGCAAAGGGAGAGCCGGCGCCGCCGGAGTGGCGCCGACGCATCGATTCGGGAGACGAGACCT
This sequence comes from Eumeta japonica, assembly GCA_005406025.1. NCBI lineage: Eukaryota > Metazoa > Arthropoda > Insecta > Lepidoptera > Psychidae > Eumeta > Eumeta japonica. The sequence continues at coordinate 9,852 of BGZK01000993.1, read as the reverse complement.
ATCGTGCACGCCCCGCGCGCCCCTTCACCCATGGCCGATGGTTTACGGTGAAACAAACGGCGAGAGTGATACTTTTAGAGGCACCAATAGCTATCTATTTATTTATCAATAGGTACACATACAGATCAGTCTTATCATTAGTGTGGATTATACAAAATACAAATATCTATGTTTTGAGACTGAAATCCGATACAAATCCAAAGAAGGAAATAAATAACAACAAAAAAACACGTAGAAAAACAAACATTGCTTAGTAAAATGTAAAAATCGATAACATCAAAGTAGATAAATTTAAGCCCAGGTGTTATTTAAGTTTTAAATGCCAGATATTAAATGTAATTAAATATTAATTTGTTATCATATCTTTAATATACGACACCAAGATGTCATAAGAAACTTGCTTTTAAGTAAAGATAATCTGCGATTGAAAACATCGATGTCGGCGTTCATTTTAGTGATGTCATTGACTACACATCCTAACTAGTGGGTTGTAGAAGGATGAATTATTTTTTTGTAGATTCGTATGGCAAAAGGGTTAAAGCGCGTCATACTAGCTCTCCATCGTGACGCTATATGCAGAAAGCAAAAACGTTTTCAACATTAAATCACAAAATTATACTATTGTCATTTATCTAATCATGTATATTTGCAATAATTTAAAAAGTTACGACGTTCATGAATTCTATACCACGGCCGTCTTAACCTTACGACAGTCTCACGTTTATATTCTATATGTTTTCGACAACCACATATCGAATAATATGTAGATACAAACTAGATAAAAGTAAACTTTTTTTTGCAATTGTATGCAATTTTTTCTTTTATAACCTTTTTTAGTATAACATCTCTTTGAGATTCAATTCTCTCTGAAAAACAAGGCTTGTATTAGGCATATAAACACCGGAATAGATTTTTACTATCTCTCCTATTTGGTATTAAACCGTAATTATACTAAAAATTCTGATTGTGTGATTAAGACAAATAACGGATGACAAACAATTTCATATTTATGTCACCGTTTTTGGGTTCCGTAGTCATCAATAGTTTCGTAACGTCCGTCTAACCATAACTCTGTCTGTTTGTCCGCTGTTTAGCTTTCTCTACTAAAAGGTATATATGTGATGTTGCATGTACCTTTTACGTAAGGTGGGACGACTTATTTTCTCGTATAGGTATCCCACGGTGTGTTTTGTCGTTGGATAACTTGTTCAATGCAGCAGTGCCGGCTATGAAAACCATTTTCCGATTTAGAAATCCTTTTCGAAATATTAAACTTTAAAGAGCTAATTTTTGTTAAAGTCAAGTGCCCCCCTCTCTGCCAACTAAATGGCTATTCTTGGATAATTAAAAATTGACGGCAGTCGTATAATATAACGAAGTTGAAATAAAATTATCACAGTTAAGTAGATTTCACAAATCAACAAGAATTTGTGACCGACTTACAAAACTACTTGGAGAAGTAAAAAGCAAATTTTGTACTGATTCCATTGAAAATTACTTTGGCAAAATTATTAATTGGGTAGAACAGGTAGTAAACATAAGTTTATGAACCATGTAAGATTACGGAAATATAAAATCATATCATTCTTAACACTCGACTAATGTCGGCCCGTTTTTAGACGTTATCAGCAATTAAACCGTGAAGTCAATTAAAAAGTTCTTAGTATACACAAAAGGCCCCCTTCTAAGTCCGGATATTGGGGCTGGCTACTACGGAATCCTACACTGCGCGGCCCGACGAGCACTTAACCGGTTTCGTAATTTAATAAAATGTTCGCATTATATGAGTTGTTTATGACGATTTATTATTTTGTTTGTACTTCTTTAGAAAATCATCGATTCGAACTTAATCCATCCTGATTTACATTATGTAATCAAATAATTAATATAAATTACTTTTATTCAGAAATCCACTAATCAATTCTTTATCGATAAATATTAATTGCAATATTATGTAAGAAGTACGCATATATCGTATTATATTCATTATTTTCCCGTTGGATGGACACATAGCTAATCAACTTCACGAGCGGTGGCAGCCGAATGGAGAGGAATTTGTATTGGAACCAGAATGTTCTAGATTGGAACAATAATACTATACCATGTATGAATACCCGTACCATGCCTAGGTGAGTCATCAGCCTCCCGACCTTCACTGGATCATCGTGGAGGGTCCAGAGTACAAGGCTTCAATTTTCAATAAAATACTTATAGGTTAGAGTAATTGAAGTCTGACACAAGGCAAGCAACTTAATTCCTGTCACAAATAACCGGATATATTAAATTGAAACAATGTTATATCCTTGGTTCTTTTTCTTTTGGCTATCAAAGGGAAATAAAATAACAAAAAAATTGTTTCACTTTTTTATTGACCATAAACTATAAACAGCTGTTCACCGCATATTGCATTGCAGCCGATATACATCCACGAGTTCATAAATAATACTATTTTACAATAATTTAATCGCTAGGGTAATTAAATATCGTTGTTTATTGCTATAATTAAATAAATAAATGCACAAAAGGCGGAAGTAATTAATACACATGCCTAAATTACAAGAATTAATCTTTACATGGCACCGCGCCAATTAAACAATTATTGTTTAACGTATTATACTTCAGAGATCATTTTACAGAAATATGCAAGCACGAACGCTGAGATATTACATATAGGTATTTCCTGTAATTTAATATTATGTAAGTACACATTAAATGAAACTATAATTTTAGATTGCGTGAATGAAAATGTATAATTTCATGTTTAGCCTAAATGTTAAACAAATTATTCTCTTAACTAATGTTGTAGTTTTTAAAAAATGTAAAATATACATGTAGATAGATATATGGTTTACATGAAAACTGTTACATAAAAAAAATAATACTTAGTGAAAATGGGAGATAAAAAAATTATTAGTTTAGTTTGCAATTAATATAATAGACCAATGATAAGAGGTCTAAATAATAGAGTTTTTTATAATACACATCTTTCTTAGTCATTAATATGATATTTCTTGAAGGGACATCAGGTCTGTAATTGTTTTATTGATAAAATAAAAAGAGCATTTGCCTTAACTTAATGTGTAGATTGTAAACAATCTCTACAATACACTACATTGTGTTGGCGACGGTGTGCGTGTAAAGATCGAAATCTGGGGACGAAGTAAGAACCAAGCACAGTCATTCACGAGGACGGGACTAGAGATCGGAGGAGGGTGTCTTCCGGCGGACGCGCGCAAGTAATCTGGCCTCCAGCACTTGCATGAACCAGGGACCAAGAACCAGTCGTAGTAGAGCCGCACCTGTTCATGAACAATAATCAATAGTCAATAGGTACAAAATTGATTTTTTTTGTATACAATATAAAATTGATATGAAATATAGAATAAAAGGAATAGATATGTTACTTCAATAATTATAGGGCGATATCGTCATCATCATCGACACGTCACTGGGATAATTTGAAATTGCAATTATATATACAAGTATAGCAGAGAGCAAGTCCTGTCAGATAAATAGTATACCTTTAACGTAAATTGACATCGAATTGGGATGACAAAATATAATGCTGAGTATCAATCATTTGAAGTTTGTTATGTTATAAAAAAATGGTTAAATAATAAACAACCTTGCAATAAAACCATTTACTCTGTGCTTAGAAAACGATATTTTAAAATTGGTAACTTTAGTCTATGCACCGTGAAATGTCTATAATAACCTAATTGTCTAGAGCAGCTATTTTCGTTTTAATTATATTAACTAGCTACCAGCGGTTTCATCCGTATGGACCCAGAATGAATGCCTTCGCTCTTTACACGATCGATCTCTGCCAAACCCGATAACAGAAAACCCACTTTCCGCCCCGTTCCCAATATCGATCCGGACTCTGCTTCTGAATCTGATCACGGTCACTTTTTGATCCTTATCTCGGTTCCGCGTTCGATTTCGACCCCGCTTCCGGTCCCGGCTTTCGCTATTGCTCCCCGTCCATTTAATTTCATTCAACTACCGACCGCGATCCTGATTCCGATGAAGCAGGAAGAAATGTTAACAACTTTATAACATATAGCCAATGTAATTTTCGTATAAGCTATATTACTGTTAAGTTTTATCGCAATCCATTAAATAACTTTTGTGTGACAAATTAACAAATAAATACCCATTCGCCCTCACAAACTTTCATTTATTATAGATATATTAGTAGAATACTAAGATGATACTTGACTGGTAAAAATCGGTTTTATCTTAATCAATTTCGATAGTAAAAGTTATTCAACAATTTATCAATGTCGACTCGTATTTTAATAATCGTACATAAGGTACCCTGTAAGTTTAGAAAATGGATGAATGTAAGGTCAATATCGTCGCCGTAGAGTGAGAGACCTCGTAAGTACTAAAATGCAACTTTTCAGGAAAAAAAGCGCCCTGTAAAATTTTTATACCAAGCGTCATTTTTTGTTTTTATCTAATAAAATACATCACGTTTCCTTATTCTACGAATAGTTTTACTATAATAGTCAAAGGATACGAAATTTTAAACGGTATTCGTGTTTATTTTTAGTTCTGCGTATTTACGAGGTTCTCATAATACGTCGTAGATGGCGCTACCATAGTCGAATATTTTGGATGAATTCAGCTCGTGCGTTACGAGGTTTTCTATCCAGAAACGTCATAAAAAATATATACGAAATTGCTTACGAGGTCTTCACTCTACGCCGACGATATATTTCTACCCTTGCGATACGTAGAATTATATTTTTATTACCAACTAATAGTCACGCTTTTTAAATATGCATGTTAAATGAATATATCTTAATATCTGAGATATTTTATAAAATTATAGTTTTGTAAAATATTGAGACATTATGAAAACTCACCGTTTTCTTACGAGACATCATTAACTGCATTTTTTTAGTCGTGGAAAACAAACTCATTCTTCAACATTCCGATTTTTTGTAAACAACATCAATTTGAAACACAATGGAGAAATCGAAATACATCCGATAACCGTCAACATAAGGGAACATACCTATACGGTGACCCATATTTTGTTTACCCTCCCCCTCTTAAGTCCCTCCGCCGCCGCCGTCCATCCCTCGAAGCGTGGTATTTTGAGACCCCGTGAACGGGTCACGTGCTATGGGTATGGTCCCTAACGCGCGAATACTCCACCTGGAAGCAACCAGATGATCGTGTCCGTCGCAGTGCGGTCGTTCGCCCGACCCCGCCGCCGCGCCCCACTTCCGTCACTCCCTCCGCCCCCGGCGGGAGCTGAACCGGCGCGTTTCTCTGTTGGTAATCCTGGAACATACGCGGCGTGGACTATAGAATCGGTTATGAGTTAAATGGATAGAAACGATGAAAGAACTTAATTGCACATATAATGCATAAAGACTACATTACGCAAATCGTATTATATTTGTTCGTGGTTAACCTCACGAACCACAAAAGTAAAACTAAAATGAATTGCCATAAATTCTTTCAACGGCATTGAAGTTTGAATGACATCCCAAATAGCATCTCTTAGGTAGAAGAATTGGAACGAGGTAATATTAGATCATCATAACATTCTCTTGATTAGGCTGGGGTTTACGATGGCAATAAATTGACGCGCAACACACATAGCGAAAAGAGGCCGATATAAAAATCCTTTAGTTCAGATAAACAATTAGATAGGTAATCAATTTTTATATATATAGACGCATAATTTGATAATATCTTTTATTATACTATAAGTTCCTTTTCTACCCTTAAGATATCATTTTACAATCATTTGATAACTGCCTGTTAATGAAGTTCCAACTTCGCACTTTAAATTGCTTCTCTGTCGAATTCGTTGAAATCGATCCTGTTATGATTCCATCATAAAACCCTATGTTTTCTATCCCTTAGGAGTTACTCTATTCTGTCAAGACTTTACTTTTCCGTAACTACCACAACTGAGTAACGTATATCAAAATATTGAATACGAACGCACGTGCATCATTATTAGTACCTAGTCGTTCAACTTGTTTTATCATGTGTAGTGATGATTTAATTCGAATGAACGTTGGGACAATTGTAATCGAAATCATAAATAAATCAATGAATGGTTGGGATCTTGATTATTATGGTAATAAACAACATCAATAGGTAGGAATCAATATTGATTTCTTTTTCTTGTAGCTACATGTGCTGACGAAGCCGCCGAAGCTGCCACTAAAAATTATCACAAAAGTACGTTTGGTAAGTTATCTTTAGGAGATTTCCCCTCCTTCCTCTTAAAGACAGTATACACCTTAGGTATATGTTGTTTCAGGACATAATCTACTTGTCTGTCAAATTATATAGCACTCCTGATCAATTTTTGATAAATTTAAGAAAAGCATATATACTAACTTCCACCAATTACGTTATTATTCATTGTTAAATATTTGATATCCCCTCCTCGTTTTGTTTTGAATTACATAAATATTTTTAATTAAAATTTGTACGAATATGCAATTAATCATGTCTACGAGTTCATACCTGGAAATCATCGAGCGTAGGCGTGGCGGGACCCTGCGCGGACCCTTGCGCGGGAGTGGCAGCCGTGTCCGGGGACAGCAGCACGTGTGGGTAATGCAGCTCGGCGACCAGCAGGCTGACCCAGCGCGGGAGCTCAGGCAGCCGCCGTCAAGGTAGTGGCAACGCGACTGCATGCATCTAGACCAAAATTATTTTATGGGTATACATTTCGACCGATTTGAATGAGATATAACCTCTCATATGTTATTTCAGATTGAAGAGCTTGAATCTTAAGCTATCGATGTTAGCCCATTGCGGGTTGAAGCTTTATAACAATGGTTGTTATTGATACAATGACGACAGCTTAATGCGGTTTCTGAGACACGGAGAGAGTGGTACAATTTGATCCGAGTTAAAAACGCATCGACCAATTTTCGCCGTGGACAGATCGATCCGATACGCTCTTAATTATCGAACCACCATTGTTTATGCGCACATTACTTAGAATAGTCACCTGGTAACTTCAATGGTTTGCGTGAAGTAGCCCTCGTAGGGATTTGCCACGTATCGCCACACCTGGTAGTTGCGTGCGAACACCGGAGTTGCGTATTCCACTCGTGCCGGGCACGGCGTGGGCGGACCCTGGGAAAACAAAAGTTAAATTGTAGACAAGTCAGCGAAATTGAACATTACAAAGCTCAAATTTGTTTAGAAAACACGGTCTTGTAAAAGTAATGAATTTATCTCTTTCCGTTTAATTGCTAATAGCTTCAATAGAAGACAAACCGGGTTCCGTACCAACGATCGAAATGACGTGAAATTTGCAATTGAACCAAATTTAAACCAAACGTGTATCACATCATATGTACGAATTAAAAAATAGTAATATGGCCGTATGGCCGGTGTGGTAAAATACAATAGAAAATAGCTTTTTAACTGAATATTTAAAAAATACAACCTTGATTGGCACAAACAGATTTACAGACAAACAGACATCAAAATTTACATACGTGTTACGTTTGGATTTTGATGTGTAGGTATACTTTTAAAATTACGGAACTCCTAAACCCGTTTGTACACTCTAATTAATCATAATCACGGAAACAACATAATAACGGTCTTTTTTAACGTCTTTGTTCAAATGACTTTCCCAAAAGACTCAAGCTAACTTCGTATCGATGATGTGACGGCGGCGGATGGGGCACCGGTCCAGGGTCTTCACGTCGCTCCACGGCGCTGCTGCCGCTGTCACCATTTATCGCACGGTACAGCATGCAGAACCTGGAGACAAGAGTATATTTATTATAGATCAATAATATTAAAGCATTCTTATAAATTACATTTGCAACAGATCTGTGGATCAATTATATTATCATAAAACGGACGACTCGGTATGGTTACGACGTCAATTTACGTCAGGTCGATAAGTTTTATCGTCGCGCGCTCTCGGTTGACGTAATTTGAAGTCAAAACAATATTTACTCGATCGTCTCAAATTAGCTTAACTTACGCTGTTGTAGAGGTATTGATTCGACCGTGAATCTTCTGAGTATTTTCAAGATTTTGATGTTATAAAAGTTAGAAATTTTTGAAATGGAATGTAAATTTCTGTATTAAAGTAATTATATATAATTATAACAATGTAATTTTTAATAGTGTTTCTATGAAATTTGGCTCTCGTTATTAAATAAAATTTGTAAGTATTAAATCCACACAATATGTACAAAATTTAATTTTATCTAATTATAGGTACCATCTAGTGTTATAAGGATTGTTTCTAGCAATTTCAATAACTGTTAAAACAATAATGTGTTAAAAATTAAGTAGTAACTATCGTAAAACTCCATTAATCTAGATTACAAAACTTCTCTATATGAGATTCAAAAGTTTGTGGGATGATGATGTCTCAGCAACAAATATTTGATTTTTAATTAAATCAGGTTGTTATGATCGGTAAGAAAAATAAGGAAAAAAGTGTAACAAAATGAAAATACTTAATCTGTGTTGATAAATAAAGGAATTGATATATGCCAATTTGTTGATGGTGATATCATCATGATTCAAGATATCACAACATCAATCATAATAATATCGACATAACTGTGTTTGGTAGATTACTTAAGTGGCACCGATTCCAACATAGATTTTGTGATAATTATTAATTTCTGAACGTTATTTCTGATTTGAATCTATTAGTTTTGAACGCAACTTCAATTCTGATATGATAGCTCATAATCACTTCATATATGGTTATTCGGTTCCACAGGATCGGTTTCTACATGAAAACGGTTCGCATACATTTTATGTGACAAAGTGAAGTTTTTAACTTCTTTTGAGGCATTATGACAAAATGATGAGTGTGAACTTTTATCGGGGGACATGAAAACTGGTGAAGTTCCACAAGCTGGTTTAGCGAGGATCTTCAAACCACTAATAACTGATGTGTTAATAAGTTTGCCACTAGGTAGCGCTTATAACCATTATAAGATTAATTTTGATTTCTAACTGCCTCATTGTCTGTCGATTGGTATTGTTTCCCCTCTTTTTCAAAATTTGTCATTAGGTTACCATTTAGATGTCTTCAAAATACTAACCCTCTCTGCTTATCTCTTTTTTATAATTATGAGTCAAAATTCAAAATTAAAAATTCAAAATATTTTTATTTCATAGGTACAAAATAACACTTGAAAATGTACGTCTTAATTTTTGTATGAATTTTACTTTACCGCTCGTTCGGAAGGCAGTTTTCCCTCAAGAAGAACAGCAAGAAACTTAAGGGTAGCTCTTTTCTAATTTGTTCATTATAGCCAAAACAAATACAGAAACATTAGGAAATGAAACAGCCCGGTGAAGTCGAGCCGCTTATGCCCATTGGATATTTGTCTTCTAAATATTCAGAAACTGCATAGTACTCTTTTTACTGAGTGATTGTTTAATAACACTCTTAAATTTATATAGGGTAAATCTTGTATATCTACAGGAACCTTATTGAATAGGCACACACGAGCCCTCTAAATGAATTGTAACTTTACTTAGTCGACTAACATGTGAAATCAGTTTATTTTATTTCTGGTATTGAGTTTATGTCGACTACTATTTCTTAAACATTTCTAAATTTTTTTATATATAATAAATTTTCATAAATGAATTGAGGATGCCAGGGTTAAAATTCAAATTTCCTTAAACTTATTTCTAAAGTGCACGAGGTCCGAGGTTTGTAAATTGCGCGAACGGTCCGCTTCTGCAGCAAATCCTATGAATATCCGCAGCGTTTCCCCAGAGCAAGATGCCATACGACATCAGACCATGAAACAACCAAAATAAACCAATCTGGCAGTTTCGACGTCCGATAAATTTCTCATTTTTTAC